>JAANYP010001790.1:902500-1110528 GCA_020465985.1 Centrapalus pauciflorus
ATATATATATATATATATATATATATATATATATATATATATATATATATATATATATATATATATATATATATATGTATGTATATATATATATATATGTAGAGAGAGAGAGAGAGAGAGGGACACAGTTCGAGAGACTACCATTAATTATGCAGCGCATCAGAATGTATTACCTTTAAAAAAATTTAAATTTTTTTTTCATAAACATATTTTAATTAACATTATAAAGATGATATGTAAATTTCAAAAAATATTCACATCTCCTAACTTTTTAAAAATGACGTGAACGTACGCTTACATAAATTTGCATACATGTGCAAGTACATTTATATGAACATGATTTTGTGCACTTAAAATATGTGAATGTGTGTGAAATTTATATATCATATTTGTAATGTTAATTAAAACATGTTTATGAAAAAAATTATTTTTAAGAGTGGTCCTTTTCGTGCGCTGCATATTAGGTGGTACTCATTTGAATATATATATATATATATATATATATATATATATATATATATATATATATATATATATATATATATATATATATATAAAAGTAAAATCAGAGAACCAATATTGGATGTTGAATTTTTAAAATTATAATGTTCAATTCGATGTAGAATATATAAAACTTAGTGGATTTAATGTAGAATGTTTAATGTCAAATATTCAGCGGTACATATTGATTTTTTTTTTTTAAATATAAGATCATCGGTAATGTTTTGTAGAATATAGAACTCTTGTATTTAAGGTATAATTTTTTTTGTTTTAAACATTAATACCAAATAATTTTTTGCAATGATCATGTCTATATGTGTGTGTGTGTAAGATCTTTTGATAACCACAAATATTCTAAGAACTTAAGAACCAAAAATGTGTTTCGAAACGATATTAAATTATCGGTCTTACTATTATCCTTTTAACTCTTTCTTTCCTCCTCTCTTTCCTTTTGGCTACATTCATTCATTAATGTTCGTTAACTTTCGTTAGTTTATTTATAGTTCTAACAAATAAATTATATTTAATAAGAATATATTAGTAATTTTATTACGTTATATATTTAAATAATTTATTAGTTATTAGTATAGAGTTAAAAATAAAACTGTAAATTCTAGTACTGATATTATTAGGGACATTAAATGAAGATAAAAGAAACACCATTTGGAACAAACTTTAACATGTGCGTAGAATATTATAAAAACTTAAGAACCAAAAATGTATTTTTGAAACAATATTAAATTTTCTCTCTTACTATTATCCTTTTAACGCTTTCTTTCTTTACTTATTTCTTAACCAAAAAGAAAAATATATACTCTGTCCTCCTTCGTTTCCTTTATCACTTTCATTCCTCCTCCATTTTGATCACGATCTCAGATCCGAACACGATTAGGGTTTCATGTTCTTCGAGTTTTAGCTTTAAATCTATGACGAACGACGATGATTAGAGCTTCAAGATTCAAATTTTTTGATATTCAAGCTCATGGTCCTAGATTTGAACCACGATTAAGGTTTCCTGTTCTTCGATATCAGCTTCAAATCTATAGCGAACGAAGATGATTAAAGATTAAAGATTCTCTGTTAGATATTCAAGTTTATATAAAGGTTAGTTTTCAGATATGATTTTGTATTTTCATTATTTTGATTTCAATGGATTGCATGTTATTATTAAATATAGAACTTGTATGTATTCTATTTTAACATATGACCTACATAGAATATTGTTATTGTTGTAAAAGTTAATTATTTATATATAGAATATAAACGACTTTTTGTAATCTATATGGAACATATGATATTTTATATAAAATACATAGTATTGTAAATAATATAATTTGTTATTGTAGTAGTTTAGTCATTTTTATATTAAAGAAAAGGGTGAATTGGACATTATAAAATATTTAACTATTTGATTGTTAAAGTTAACAGCAGAGAGACCATTTTTGCAAATAAACAGTGAAAATAATGACCGTTTATGTAAATTTGAAACCACATGGACCGTATCCAAAGTTGTATGCAAACCACATGGCCCATTTTTGTAACTTACTCTACACTATAATATATTATTATGAAAGAGATATGAATGGATGAAGTATTTTTTTTATTTTTTTTTTTGGATTATGAATATGGATGTTGATCTATGTAATAATATACATAATACATAATATTCTATATAAAAAATTGCTATTGTTTGTAACAGTTAAATCATTTTTTATATAAAATATATCAAACATATTATGAAGAAGACCTGAACATATAAACTGGTTTGTATTTTTTTAGATTTTGAACATGAATCGGGATCTACATAAATTACGTAGAATACATAACATTCTATATCGATTACATAATATTCTATATAGAATATGTTAACTTTGTAGCTGTTAAATCATGAAGTGATTTATATTTTTTGGATTATGAAGATGGATGTCGATTTACATAAGAATGTATAGAATACATAATATTATATATAGAGCATAGGATATTCTACATGTAATACATAATATTCTATATAAAATATTGTTATTCTTATAATAGTTAAATTATTTTTTTATATAAAATATCTAAAATACATCATGAAGAATACATGGATGTATGAACTGATTTGTATATTTTTAGATTTTGAACATTAATGTTGATTTACATAAAAATATATAGAATGATAACATTCTATAATTTTACAGCAGTTAAATCACTTTTTATATAAAATAATATATATTCTATATACAAAAAATTTAATTTTTAAATCAAATAATAAAAACCTGTTTTATAAAAAAAATTCTATTAAAAATCATTTTTATGAAAAAAATAATGTTTATAAAAGAAAATATATAGAGAAAATAAAAAATATAAGTATATGAAAGAATAAAAAAATATAAGTGATGGAAAGAGCTACTGAAAAATAAGATTTTTTATTCATAAAATATTAGGGATGTACGAATCGAATGTTGATGAGAAATTCATTTATTAAACAAACGAATATGAACACAAAATTATATTCTTTTAATTAAATGAACACAAACTTCATCCTTCATTTATGTTGTATATTTGGCTACATTCGTTCATTAATGTTCGTTAACTTTCGTTAGTTTATTTATAGTTCTAACAAATAAATTATATTTAATAAGAATATATTAGTAATTTTATTACGTTATATATTTAAATAATTTATTAGTTATTAGTATAAAGTTAAAAATAAAACTGTAAATTCTAGTACTGATATTATTAGGGACATTAAATGAAGATAAAAGAAACACCATTTGGAACAAACTTTAACATGTGCGTAGAATATTATAAAAACTTAAGAACCAAAAATGTATTTTTGAAACAATATTAAATTTTCTCGCTTACTATTATCCTTTTAACGCTTTCTTTCTTTACTTATTTCTTAACCAAAAAGAAAAATATATACTCTGTCCTCCTTCGTTTCCTTTATCACTTTCATTCCTCCTCCATTTTGATCACGATCTCAGATCCGAACACGATTAGGGTTTCATGTTCTTCGAGTTTTAGCTTTAAATCTATGACGAACGACGATGATTAGAGCTTCAAGATTCAAATTTTTTGATATTCGATGCGGTCAGCGTGGGCATGCTGCCGCCACGTGTACAGTCCCAGAGCCGTTATGCTTCCGTTGTGGGAGGCCGGGGCACAGAGTGCGAGATTGTCCAGAGCCGGGGCCGGCAGTGCAGGGTGCGAGTTCTAGTGAGGCCAGAGCAGAGTCGTCGTCATCCAGTCGTCATGATTCTAGGGCGCGGGGTCGAGTCTTTCAGGCGAATGTAGAGGAAGCTCGAGATGCTGCTGATATGGTTTCGGGTATGTCTTTCTGAGCTTGCTTAGAGTGTGTGTCAGTTGTGGGGCGGATTATTGGGCTATGTCTGTGATAAGTGTATGTGTCCTGTTGCGTGTGACTGCTTTGTTGTGTTTGTGATTATGTGGCTCAGTGATAGAGGTGTGGAGAGGTTGTGTATGGGTTATGTGGGATTGTTATATCTGGGTATGTGTGTGAGAGTGGGATATATTGTGGTAAGATGGGTTATCAGAGTTCCGAGATTGGGCATTGTGCTATGATTAGTGGATTAATCCCGTGGTGTTGTGTGAGTTATATGAGTGATTATTGTGAATGTGTTTGCGATGTGCTAGTGGATTGATCCTTTTGATAGTGGATTATCATATTGATAGTGGATTTAAATTCTTGTGTGTGCTATCCATATCTATGATATTGCGTTTTATGAGATGTGTTTATCCGTTGTGGTGAAAAGAGTTGAGAATTTTGTTGTGATAGTGGATTAATCTATTGAGAGTGGATTTAATCCCTTTATGAGTTTAATCATGTTTATAAGCTTGCGTTAGTGATTCGATGGAGATGTCTTTATGTGTCGTGTTAGTGGATGATCTGTATAGAGTTATGTGAGTACGTGATAAAAGAAAGTGAAGATCGATGGATTGAGATCATATGTGGATTGAGTGGCTTATGAAGTGACGCCACGAGAAGACTCTGTGAATAGAGGATCTTTCAGTTGCCGATATGTGAATTAGGGGATTTAATTGAGCTATTAGTGGATTGACTAATTGTGAATTGAAGATGTGTATCAGTGATGATTGTGCCATTCAGAGTTCAAATGCGAATTTATCAGAGTTTTTGATGATATCGAGAGTTATGAGTCAACATTTTCGAGGATTTGACTTAAAGATGTGTATATGTTAACCATCAGGGCTTGCCCTGGTGGCCACCACCAAAGGTGGGGAGGCTTGCCTCTAGGAGAGGTCATGGGTTCAATCCCTGACATTGGTGAATCTAATCTAACTTTGGGTGTAATACTAACAACTAACTAGCCTTTCAAAAAAAAAGAGATGTGTATATGCGATTGGCTTGCGATAGATTCCGGGGACGGAATCTTTTTAAGAGGGGAGGATTTGTAACATCCCATTTTCAAGATAATTGCGTGGAATTATTTTAGTGGATGTTTAAATAATTATTATCGTGTTGGGCCAATGAGAACCCGAGTAGTGGATTATACGTGTCGGGTTTGCGAGTTACGTGTCTCCGTGTTATAATATTAGTAGATTAATTATATATTTGAGTTCGTGGAGTTAATTGGGTTAAGTGGACATTAATTGTGAAAATGTGATATCGGGTTCGGGTTATTGGGTTCGGGACCGGTTGAGATAAAGACGTGTATATGTATGCTTATCTCCCTTCCTTCTTATCCATTTTTGAGAAAACCAAAAGTGTATGTGTGTGAATTGTATGAAGAGCTCCAGCAGGTTGAAGCTTCAAATTTCAGGGTTGTTGCTGAAATTGGAACTAACCTCCATCATCTTCATCTTTGTGTGTGTATTTGAGCTCAAGGAAGGTAAGATTTTGTCTCTTTGGTAGCTAATCCTTGAGGTGTTCATGTGATATATTGAGAAATTTGATTTCAGTAGTATATGGGTCGAATTTATATGAGTTATATGTGTTCTTGTTGCTGGAAATCGAGAGAAGGGGGTTGAAACCCCTCTAGTGCAGCCATGGAAATCGATGTGCAGAGGAGGATGCAGGCGGTTTGTCGCGGCGCGACGCGCAGGGGGGCGCGGCGCGACGCGCAGGGGAGCAGGGGGCGCGACGCGATCGGGGCCGGACAGGTGCTGTTGGGGCCGGGTTTTGGTGGTTTTTGGGTTGGGTTTGAATTAAGTTACCGGGATTCCCGTTAGGTTGTTTTGGATCGGATATATTTGAGTCGGGTCGCGGTTAGGTTTTGGGTTCGATTGGGATTGCTTTCGAGTCGGGTTTTTGCCGGGGCTTCGAGATTCGGTTGAGAGTGTTTCGAGTCTGAGTTAATTGGGTTATTGTGATTCAAATATATATGTTGGTTGAAATGAGAAATAATTGTAGGGATTGTGTATGTTTACAGGGACGAGTCGACAACGAGACGAGCCGGGTCGGAGGATATAAGTTCAGTGTTTGGGACCGATTGATCAGGTGAGTACCCGAGTCTTTTCCAAATGAGCGCTCCATTTTCTGAGTTGTACCGTGTTATTTGTGTATATTGTGCTATACTGTGTACGAGACAGGGACGTGGACGTCAGGTATGATTCTGTTCTTACATATGTGATATATGTGCATGAGATGAGATCCAGTCCGGGGTCCGTGATGAGTTCCATACGGACGGGGATTCGCGATGTGAGATCGTGCGGGTTGACTGCCCCTAACAGTCCTTGGAGCGTGTATACACGGCAGGGCCTGTAGCCGGTTCGCGCCCGTGCTACAGGGTTGTGGCTAACCACCGGTGCGCACGGTCGTTAGCTGGGGAAGGGTCCCCCTAAGTGATATTGTGTGCAGGGCTTCGGATCTCATGTTGAGTGTTCATACCTGCTTTATACTGCTGATTGCCAGAGACAGAGATTGAGCTTGTGTTGTGTGTATGTGCTACGTGTTCGCATGCTATGTGTTTACTGTGCAGAGTCTAACCCTCGAGTACTCACGAGCTTTCGAGCTTACGTATTCGAGTCTTCCGTGTTCAGGGTTTCAGTGAAGGGTTCAGTAGCTGGGTTTGTTGATCAGAGACTCGCCGTTATGCGAAGACTATTGCAGCTGCCTTTGTCATCAATTATGTTAGTGTTTGTGTCTTATGGGATATTGTTAATCAGTGAATGATGTGTAAACAATATTTGTGCGAAAGTTTAAATTAATAGTGATTCTGAGTTATCCTATGACATATGTGTAATTGAATTATTGAGATGTGCCACCTGTGTATTGTATTGACGTGACATTTCCGAGATCGGGGAGGGTGTTACATCATGAACTGATTTATAATTTTTTGGATTATGAATATGGATGTCGATTTACATAAGAATATACGAAATACATAATATTATATCTAGAATATAAGATATTCTACATGTAATACATAAAATTCTATATAAATTACTGTTATTCTTGTAAAGATTTATAGAATAATGACATTCTAAATGGAATACATACAATATGTTAATTATACAACAGTTAAATCATTTTTTTATGTAAAATAATATATATATATATATATATATATATATATTCTATGTAGAAAAATTTAATATTTAAATCATATAATAAAAACCTGTTTTATAAAAATGTTTTTATATTAAAAAATCATTTTTAGAAAAAAAAATAATTTTTATAAAAGAAAATATATAGGAAAAATAAAAATATAAATATATGAAAGAATAAAAAATATAAGTGAGAAAAAAGCTAGTGAAAAAATGTAGATTTTTTAACTCATGAAAGACTAGCGCCGTAAATGAATCGAATGTCGATGAGAAGTTCATTTATTGTCGTTGATTTATTAAACAAACGAACATTAACACAAAATTGTATTCTTTTCGTTAAATGAAAACAGATTTCATCATTTCATTTATGTTGGATTTTTTGTTAGATTCGTTATTTTATGTTCGTTTACGTTCGTTAGTTTATTTATAGTTCTAACAAATAAATTATATTTAATAAGAATCTATTATTAATTTATTAAGTTATATATTTAAATAATTTATTAGTTATTAATATAAAGTTAAAAATAAAACTTTATATTTTAGTATTGATATGATTAGGGACATTAAATGAAGATAAAACAAACACCATTTGGAACAAACTTTAACATATGCTTAGAATAGAAACACCATTTTATAGTTTTACCGATTTTAGGTATCTGTGATATCGTACAACCGTTAGTTACAAAAATTGATAAAAAAAAAAATTTATAACTTTGTTTTTATTATATGCAAATATCAAACTTTGTTTCTAATGTCCCTACAAATTACAAATGTTATTTCTATTATATGCAGTGTGCCATTCTTTTAAAATGACAAACCGTTGTAAATGCAGAATTATTTCAATCATGATATAACAATTTATGATATGATTACAATTTGACAAATGTAAAAAAGACAATTAAAGTTTGGAAAGACTTTTAATTCATCATCAACAAATAAAACCTTTAATTTACATCTAAAGTCTAATATTTTAAGATGCAACTATAGACGTTTGTAATCAAATATTCAAAAGGGTATATGGATTTACGTTTTTCATATTCATTTCTACATTAGTGTGTTTTTATTTATGTGTTTACATTGCTACTTTAAAATGGAGTTGTTTCGTTTAGCCAAAAATCACTTTTGTTGCCAAACAATTTTAGATATATATTTTAAAAACGTAAAAAACTGAAAATCATTTCTAATCTGTAAACTTTCATTAATATCCTACTAAAAAAATATTCATAATCTTTTAAATCTAATATCAAAAATACAATGCTACATCAAGATCTCATATGGTTCCATTATTAGATAAAGATGTCGCAGCAGTGTCGACGTTGCTATCTTGAATGCCACCATTCTCAAATGCTTTTATCAACTCGGGATCAACGTTTTCTTCTGGTTCCCAAGTTGCTTCTTCTATATCCGTCCATTTTACTAAATACTCGTTTTTTCCTTCATCACCGTCCCTTCGCCCTAACACACACTCTGCCACCGCATATTCTAACCCTTCTTCGAAATCTTTAATCAAGTCGTCGGCGATCAACGCCGCTTTGATCCATTCGTTATCGCCTCCATCCTTCCATTTTACCAAGTACTCAAGATTATTACCCTTCCCTCTCTTCTCAATGATTTCCTCTACTTCTGCAAATTCAAAAATTGCACCCTCTAGAATTTTAATTACATTTTCCAACCCTAATCTTCTAGCAAATTGCACTGGGTTCCCCTTAGGTGTTGCTTTTAAAACTTCACGCGCCAAATCTAACGGCGTCCGCCCTCTGTCATCTCCTGCCTCCGGATCCGCCCCAAACTCCACCAACAATTTCGCTACCCCAGGCCTGACGTACCCCGCCGCCATGTGTAACGCCGTCAACCCTCCGACATTATCACGGTGGTTCACGTCAGCACCAGCCTCCACCAACGTTCTCACACATGATTCAGAACCGAGACCGGCGACAAACAGCAGAGCGGTCCTGCCGTCGTTATCCACGGCGTCCACGTCTCTACCGTCGGCCGACTCAATAATTTCCTTCAACGCTCGATCGTCAGCTTTCTTTGCGGCTACCCACCACGGGTTTTCGTACTCAGCGACGACGTCTCCGGCTATTAAATTCGCCGGAACCCACGTCGGCGCGTGGTCATCTTGCCATTCAATTAAATACACCATTCCGGTACCATTTTCAAGTGCTCTACTTCCGATGATTCTTTTAACTTCTCCGTAGCTTTCATCTTCGTCGTAGTCGGAGAACTGAGGTGGGTCTGATTCGGATTGAGGTTGGTTTTCGATGACGGATGCAGCGGCGGCGATGGATAGATTAAGGGGATGATGTGGGGGTCGAAGGCGGAGGTAGAAAGAGAGGGAAAGTGGTGGCGAGGTGGTGGTGGGGATGAGTTTTGGCCGGAGCTTGTGGCCGGATTGATATGGATTAACGAAGAGAGCTTCCATTTGACGATGGTGGTACGGCGGAGCGGACGCTATGGATATTGATGGGGGTATAATCGAACTATCCGAGAACCATTGATGATAATAGGATAAGAAATCCCATCCGATTTTCTAATGGGTCCGTTCTCTGTTTTAAGGATAAGGCTAGTTTTGTAATTAAACTTGGAAAATCATGTAAAAAGAATCATACAAGAAATTTCAATTAATCTCTCTTTTTTTTTTTCCTAACAAGTCTCCGAACCGATTAAATCTTTTAAATTCACTCATCAACTTGTTATAACAGATTAACATGCTTAAATCCATTTTGCAAAAGCTATCAATGTATAAAACATTTTTAATTAATTCCTCTGTTAGTTTCATTATTATTATTATTATTATTATTATTATTATTATTATTATTATTATTATTGATAATCTTTTAATTATAATAAAATTATTTATTATGATTTTAATTTTGATATATTTTTTATATTAACTTTAGATATTTATTTATGTCTATTTTTATCTTTTCAATTTCGTTTTAATAACTGAATGAATTACAGATTGTTTCGTTTGAAAAAACTGAAAATCCATTGGTCATAGTCTTTCATTCATAAATATTAAAAAATTACGATATCCATTTCGTTTTTTCCAAACGAAAATACTACACTATTTATTTACAATCAAAATTTAAAAGTGGATGAGTTCGTTATTTTATCCGATAGAAAAAAAAATAAAGCTCATGCAAAATAGTTGTAACTATTTTAGTTAATGGTGTGTTATTTTTTTGGATAGTAAATGAATATTTGTAACACTTGAGAATTTAAAAATCAAAATGAATCATACTTCTATCTGCTCGAAATATATAAATGTTAATTAAAGATTTTTCGTTCAAAAACTTAAAAACCGAATTGTGTTGTCGTTTTTTTTTCCGACCATTCAAATCGAATCAATGTATTTCATTTTTCTGAAAGGATAAACTAGAATTTATTTTGTTTTCCCGAACGGAAATAATTATAACTATTTATTTATAATCGGATAATAAAATCAGAAGGGTTTGTTTTTACAGATGGAAAAATTTAAAATAGAAAAAGTTTGTCATCTTTTATTGAGAATTGGAAACTCAAAAGAGTTCATAATAAACAATGATATGATATCTAGTTGTTAAAAATTAGCTGTATTATAAAAGTAATATAAAATAATCCAAATTAAATATACAAACTAATCTTAAATCTTACAAAAAATTAAAATCGTAAATAAATAATTTTAATGTAACTACAAATTTACAAAAACAACAATAATAGAATGAATGTGAGACTTAATCGAAAAAATTTTATACTTTGATGGTTTTTTTACAAAAAAAAAGGTTAAGATGGTAATCTGTTTAGCAAGTTGCAAGTTATCTTTCGACAAATTCTATAAGTTTTAATTAGTTTAGAGACTTGTCATGAAAAAAAATGAAAGAGAGAGTTAATCGAACATTTTGTATACTTTTAGGGCTTTTTGTATAATTTTTCCTTTACATAAAGTTAAAGAAAATGAACGTGTGTGTGTGTAAGTTTATGAACCCACGTAGTAATTTTTAAAAAATAATTGGTTAAATAAAATGTATGTAAACTTAAAATTAAACCATACAAATGTTAATTCTTATAAAAATACAACAAAGTATAGTTATTTGTCATTTTATAACATCCCACAAATCGACTTGGTACGTAAAATATCCTTATTGAATATTTAATTTAATAATATTGCATCGGTCCAGTAATATCTCAATTAGTGGATCTTTACGTGTTGGGATTGAGTAAAATGTGGCACTAAGATATTAGTTAGTAGATTAATTATATTTACGAGATCACATGATTAAATGGATTTAACTGATACTAATATTGAAAATACGATATCGGGTTCGGATAAATGGGTATCAGGTTGCCAAAAACAGAATGTGTATATATATATATAGTCTCATTTGAATTCATTATTCCCCTTGCTTTATGATCAAGAAAGAAAGTGCAAAAAGTGTGTGGAACCTTGCTGGAGCAGAGATAAACAAGCCGAAACAATCGAGCTCGGTCGAGGTGGGAGCGTGGACCGTAATCGGGGGAACACGACAGCGCTGGGTTGAGCTCGGTTGCGATTCGCCTAATTGAGCCACAATTTCGTTTTGGGCTTTGGGCCCATTTTGAGTTCATTGTGGGGTCTGATTCAGTCACGAGGTCAGTATACGAGTCCGTCATGTGTAGCAGTTTGGTTTGAATTGATATTCTGGAATCCGTTGGATATACAGGGACGAGCAGACATGGAGCTGAGCAGAGACAGTGATCCGTAGAGTTCAGTTGAGTTATTTGCATCGTTCAGGTGAGTATTCGAGTTCTTTCAATCGCGCGAGTCATTTTACGAGTTTAGCTTTGTTATCTGAGTGTATGTGATTATAATTGATACATAGATGCAACGCCTCATGTATGATTCTATTTCTTATTATTATATATGATACTTGTGCATGAGATGAGATTCACTCCAGAGTATCCGCGATGGACGATCGCGCATGTTGATTGTCCCTAACCAGTCAAGAGTTTGAGACCGTATATTTACTAAAATTCATGACTATAATTAATCTATTTTAAATTCCATCAACTATAGTAATCTACCTTCTATTTTAAATTCTACCATTTATAACAAACAAACTTTTAATTTATCACAAATACCCAATATGTCCCAAGTCTAATATATCCAATAACATTTTAATATAACCACAACTAAAACTCAATTAATAATAGTCTTTGAAGAATAGGAGAGTCCGTTAGACGTAGACGCAGCCACTGAGTCATGCAATAACATTTTAACTTATATTTCTTAAATAATTGCATATTTATTTATAATCTTTTAGTTTATTTTTTACTCTAGGATCATAATCCTTATTTTAAATTAAATATACTCATTTGTTAGTCCAACCCAGCCAATTTAATCAGTTGAATTTCTGAACCGAAAATATAACAAAAATTTAAACAACGATCTTTTTTGATGCTAGGCCCTCCATTTAGGAAACTTGATAATACTTGTAAAAACTATAAATCATACTTGGAATGACATCTTTGCATCTTCATACTTTAATGAAGTACATAAATTATACATCCTTTGTAGAGGGTCTTATACTCAAAACATTATGGGGTTTAAATTTCATAAGATCTTGTGAAGCTCTTTATTGTTTAGCGAAAGTCTTCTTTTGCTGCCTATGGATCTGTCTTGTGCATGAATGGCTAAAGGGATTTCCAGGCAATCCGCTTCTAATTCATGATACATTCACGGGTAGCTCTCGAAACCAAACAAGACTAGAAGGATCTTTCGATCTATATTTTCAAAGAGAGAGGTAGAAGTCAAAAGGAAAGACTTTCCAAAAGACTTAAATGCAAGCCCGTCTTTTAGGGTGTGTGAGAAGGTTCACCGCACAGGGCCTTCGATTTTGTAGGGCCGAGTATCAAACGAAGTACTTTGAATATTAGTTTCTCATTAATCATTATTTCGTTTTAAACATATTATATACCATTTTAGAAGTATTATTGAATACACAAACATATAAAGTTTGTCGTTCACGACATTAATTAATTTACATATTAAAGCTCAGTTACAAATTGAATAATCTATTATTCAAATTTTTCATAATTAAGGGCCTATATCATATGCATGTGTACAGGGCCTCCAAAATCCATGGGACGGCCTTGCTTAAATGGATCGATATTATCAATTCTAATTAAACCGAACGTAAAAGGTTCATCTAACAGGAATGGGAAGTCAGGAACAATAATTTAATAAATCATTCTTTGTTATAATAGGGGTGTATAATGAAAACTTCCTAATCAATCGCGAAGGTTGGCCGTTGCTACTCTAGACTCGATTTTTCAAGCTCCGCTCCTTATTGAAAACGAAACTAACGAACAATCAAACAAACTAAATTACTGAAAAGACGAAAAATCGTTGATTTCATATTTACTTATTGATCTTTTTAAGTGTCCCAACTGGACAATTAATCTATGTCAGAAGGGATTGAATTGGATCGGACGGTTTTTACGTATTCATTCGTGTTTGGATTGAAAAACAATCAAATCTTTGCTGGTAACTGATTTTTTTTCTTTTTTTGACGGTTAACCACGTGGCGCATCTTCAAGGTGACATAGCCTAAATATCTTAAAAGAGAGTCGTTACTCAAACCACGTGTACCCTTATTTCCAAACCAAATTTTTACCAAACCCAAACCAACATACAACTTTTAATAAGTAAAATACAAGTCAATAATGCAATAAATATCTTCAACTAGAAATTTCAGCTCTGGTTCCTCAGTCCTACCTCAATCAACCATCACCGGCTCCCACTTAAGTGGAAAGCCTAAAAAGAAAATCTAGATTTTAAAATCTACTTTTTAACCCACACCTTCATCTCTCTGTGTGTGTATATATATATATATATATATAGGCCTGTATGTATATGATTAAATGCAAGAAATTTAAAGAAGATGAAGATGAAGATGAAGATGAAGATGAAGAGGATGATGATGATGATGATGATGATGGTGTTGCTTCTATCACAAGAAATGGTATATGGTATGAAGAAGAGAAGCATGATGATGATGGATGATGGAAAGACAAAAAACTCCATGAAAACCGATGAAGAGCTTGAAGAACCCAACAACCACCACAGCATTCCAAGAGGATCATGGGAAAGTGGTCAGGGTCAAATTGGTCAATCTACTTCTTCCAATGATCATAACTAATTAAGATTTCATTAATTGTATAACTTGTTTAATTTTCATGTTACACCACAAAAAATTATTTATTTCATTTTAGTTGATTTATGATTGGATAAAAGTACGTAGTAACAAAATAATTTACTTACGAGCTTTTATTGAGGAAATCAAGTTACTAGATATGTTGAATCGAGTTTTTTGAAGTTTGAGCTCAACCCAAATGCAAAAAAGGTGACTCAAAATGAGTTCAGGTATATCAATTAAATAAATATTTATCGTATCTTTAAGCTTTTTAAACTCAACTTGAGACAAATAAAGTTTTAGGTTTTTCAAGCCAGGCTCGACCGTACAACTTTAAAGCTCATCAAGCTATAATGCCAAGCTCGAGCCTAGCCTAAATCATTGGAGATTTAGTTCGGCTCACTTGTATGCCATCCTAACTTTCATCAATACGTACAAGTATATATATATATATATATAGAGAGAGAGAGAGAGAGAGAGAGAGGTTCAATGGAAAACCACAATGCACCTGAAAACTTGTGAAACTCACACTGCACCACTACAAATGTATCAAATTCCAGCGTGATGCATTTGTAGTGGTGCATGGAGGTTTTCCAAGGTTTTTCGATACATGTTGGTTTTCCATTGAAGCTCCATATATATATATATATATACACATATATATATATATATATATATATATATATATATATATATATATATATATATATATATATATGTATATATATATGTGGGGTACCATATTAGACTGGGGAACCGGAGTCCATCCATGTTTGGTTATAAGATTAAAATGGTAATATAGTCAATTATGTTTATCTTAAATAATAGATGATAACTAATAATTAATAAATTTCTTAATTATAGATATTTACTTCAATAACATATCTATAACAAATTTCAAAATGGGTTATAATGAACATGTTTAATTGGATTCGACAATAGGTTTTCATGAACATGTTCTATCGGATTCGACGATAGGTTTTGGTGAACATGTTCAATTGGATTCGACAACGGGTTTTAGTGAACATGTTCAACCGGAGATGTCAAATAAATGTATTTATTATTTTCTTCAAACCGTTCGTGGAGGTTCAATTTCATTTACACGTTGTTGAACATAAGGAATCGGGGTTTATTGTGTTTTTTGTTGCTGTTATAAACCAATATTGACGGTATTGAACATGTTCAATCGTGGTTTATAGAGTGTCATCATCATTGCACATTTCAGTATGATTATAAGGAATATTATTAACTGAAATGGAGATTTTCATGAGATACACAGAATCTTTTATTCAAATTTAAAATTTTTAATACCATTTTTACCCCCAATATTAATTAATGTGAGAAAGAATTTTAAACAAATTTTATATTATATTTTAATTATTTTAGTGATAAATGATTGGCTATAAATGGTTCCCCGGTACCCCAGTCTAACATGGTACCCCATTGATCTTGAATATATATATATATATATATATATATATATATATATATATATATATATATATATATATATATATATATATATATATATATATATATAGGGTTGAGATCATTGCAGAACCTTAATTTCGTGCAGAACCATAGAACCAATCTAAACCATTAGATTATAATATAACACTAGGGATAAGATGGTAATTATACAATTAACATTGAATTAATAGCAGCCTACCAAGTTTGACTGTCCACATTGACTTTTTTTTTACTCTTTTAATATATAATGGACATGCAGTGTTGCATCGACGTTAAATATACGATATCAAAGTGTTCATTCGACATCGAATGGTCGTATGGGTAAAAAAATTTACGAAAAATAAACACGTAAATTTTTTTTCAAAAAAATATATTCATGACCGTTCTCGTTAAATCCACCAACTTTGACTACTAATTTTGACTATTATTTATCTCTGTTAATAATGAACGTATATGCAGTGTTGCATCGACGTTAAATATACGGTATCAAAGTGTTCATTCGATATCGAATGATCTCATGATCTCACCATGATATATTGCATCGTGGTCTGGGTAAAATTTTTTTTACGAAAAATAAAAAAATATATATCATAACCGTTCTCGTTAAATCCACCAACTTTGACTACTAATTGTGACTATTATTTTGGCTCTGTTAGTAATGAACGTATATGCAATGTTGCATTTACGTTAAATATACGATATCAAAGTGTTTATTCGATATCGAATGATCTCATGATCTCACCATGATATATTGAATCGTGGTCTGGGTAAAATTTTTTTTACGAAAAATAAAAAATATATATCATAACCGTTCTCGTTAAATCCACCAACTTTGACTACTAATTGTGACTATTATTTTAGCTCTGTTAATAATGAGCGTATATGCAGTGTTGCATTGACGTTAAATATATGATATCAAAGTGTTCATTCGATATCGAATGATCTCATTATCTCACCATGATATATTGCATCGTGGTCTGGGTAATTTTTTTTTACGAAAAATAAACACGTAAAATTTTTTCGAAAAAAATATATCATGACCGGTCTCGTTTTAAAGAGTATAAAATTCTCGTTTTTATGGTATAATTTTTTTGATTTAAAAATTAATAATATTAATGTTATTTTAATTTAAAGAAAAAAGATATTTATTTTGCTAATGTCAATCTTTTTGCTATTTCCAATCTTTTCCTTTTTTACCCAAGAATTAAAATATCACTATTACCAATCTTTTTTTCACTAATTCCAAACTTAACTCTTTTAATCAAGACCATTAGATTATTCTAATCTATGGACGATATTGGTTCTACAGTTCTACACTAAATTTAGGTTCTGCAATGATCTCATATATATATATATATATATATATATATATATATATATATATATATATATATATATATATATATATATATATATATATATATATATATATGATTGTCTTCCTACTTGCTACCGGTGTTAGTTTTCATACAACACAAAAACTTGGTCTGTGAGCATGTTTTCTTTTCTTGTTTCTGCAAACGTTGAATGTAGGGATGGAATTTCACCCCAAGGTTTATTATGATGTGTATATATATATACACACACAGATGCGTATGTGTGACAGCAAAAATATATATACACATGTACAGATGCATACATGTGTGTTTGATATGCATTTAGAAATCACAGTTGTTGGTTCGGTTCCGGTTAATTACCGAACCGGGCGGACCGAACCCGAATGAAACAAAGAAATGAAACCGAGGACCGGATCAATACCCTACATTCGGTGCTTGTCGGGACCGATACTGGTTCGGTTCGAAAAAATGGTCCAAATCTAACACCCCTACAATAGAGCGTTTTTTTTAAAGCCAATAGATACTTCTGGTTTTTATGAAGACCGTTTGCACAATTGCATCCATCCAATAACAGACCCAATAATGCCTAAAAACAAAACTACACAAAAGCATATAACTAGCCACGTCATAATTTGTTAAGAATAAGAGATGACATGTAATTGTGAGATAACCACTTGATATAGATCAATGGCTACCACCTTCCCTTTGATTGATTTTCGAGTCTTGCCAAGAATGTTTCTCATTAGGTGGAGGTGTGGGGCTTGGTCCTCACCCTTAAAGTGTCTAACAAAAAAAGTGTTAACAATTAACTACTAACTTTAGCCATTAAAAAATTGTAAGTGTGAGGTCACGGATTCGACTGTCGTCAAAAGCAAGTTGGAACTTAGGTGGTGGAAGTAAGTTCTAAAGTCTTCGTTTGAGGCAAATGAGTAGTTTAGGAGTAGTGATAGCTTAGTTTACGGTTCAATAAAAAAGAAATTAAAGAATTAAATTTAATTGGGTTTGTTTGAGCGTGCGTCATGGGATATGGATAATGAAAATCTTGAGAATCCATTTGACAGTCTTTGACTGTTTGTGCAGATTGACTAATGAGCTAGGCCTCCTCACTTTTGACTACGCCATTTTTCATTGACTCAGGCACCTACATTTTTTTTTTTTTTTTTTTAATGCTAGAAGGACACATGTAGGATCCTAGAAATTCTTAAAAATATGTTTTTTCTTGTTATTTAAAGCTAGGGTGTACACATTCATAGATGTTCATGTTAAGAAAAGTTAATCAAAAAAGAAAGAAGTAATTAATATATGTATTTATTTGGTATAATGAGATGTCTTTTTTTTTTATTCGGCATTGCTACACGTACATCCTTATAACTGTTTTTCGGTCTTTTTTTTTTCTCTAAGACAAATAAATATTATTATAATTATAAAAAGGCATAAGTGGGTAAATATGTAAAAATCAAGGCCTACTAATCGGGTCGTATTTTGACTTCTCATATTTATTTGTAAGGATATCAATATCGTGT
Organism: Centrapalus pauciflorus; assembly: GCA_020465985.1. NCBI lineage: Eukaryota > Viridiplantae > Streptophyta > Magnoliopsida > Asterales > Asteraceae > Centrapalus > Centrapalus pauciflorus. The sequence goes on from JAANYP010001790.1 coordinate 920,999, forward strand.
GAATATATTTTCGAATCATTTATGTTTATGTTGTTTCATAACTAATAATTGACTAATTGTATCCATTTTTTTGAGAACAAGTTATGTCGTGTTCGCGCGTTGCGGCGGGATGTGTGCTGATTTATTTTTTCATAAAGTAAAATAACATGAAATAACATCCTTATAAATTACACTTTTAAAAATTTTAAAAACTTAAAAAAGTTATAAATGACAGTATATTACAAATTAATATAGATTAGTGACGGGTGTCGAATCCACCAAAATTTTATAACTCCTAATATCTCTAACTCAAATAAATTGTGATAGTGATAAGCAGGCTCGATCCCACAGAGACTCAAATATTAAAATCTTTTGCCAAAAATAATCTAGCACATGTTATTGAAAACAATAAATGTAAAATGGGGGGTTTGTTTAAGATCAAAATAATAAAAACATGTAATAGTAAAACTAACTTAAAAACAATCGTACGGAGCTTCTAGTGATGGATGGTAATCGACCTCAATTCAAGATTATATATCATAGACTATTTAACATGAATTTTTATGATTCCAGATTGATCATAGACAATGACAAGCATCACCATCCTGTTTATTCAAAATAATAGATTAACTTGCAAAGCACAAAATTAACCCCTGATCGGTTAACAATTTCTAGTTTCGAACATAGAAATTAAATTACCAATCGCATTACCGTTCAAATAAACACCAATCATGATTAACAATTAGTAGCCTAATTGTTTAAACCATACTACAAAAGTTTTTAACACAAAATTGAATCGCATGACAACAACTCAAAGTGTTAACAGTTACTTTATCAAAACAAAGAACGATTACGTATTCTTAATTTTGATTAACAATCCAAAATTGAGACAAACAACTAACTGGCCAAATTAAATGACGTGAATCAATAATGGTGAGGAAATTCTAACAAAACTTTTGTAAATAGAATCAACAAAAACCATACTCAAAGTCTCAATACAATCTTGAAATCAATCCATTATAAACCCATTACCTAGAACTCGAAATTAGCTACTCATACCTCAATGCGATTACAAAAACAAACTTAAAAATTCTGAAATCCACCTATGCTTCGTCCCTTTCTTCCCTTTCGTTTCTGCCTTTTTTTTTTCCCGTCTCCCCTTGTTTCCTTTTTCTTTTGCTGCTCCGTCCCCACCAGAGGGAAAAAACAAGTCAAAAAAAATTATAAACCCCTATTCTAACTGCTTCCCCCCACGTTTCCAATTTTCTTTGAAATTGATTAATGCTTCTAGACTTGTACAGTACAGCTTGTCAATGCATGGAGTAAAACCCACATACATTAGTCACGTGAATGGGCTCTATGTTTATTATTATTTTTTTTCTTTTGTCATGGAGGCTGCTTGAGACTTGATAATTTTGATCCACACTTTGCTTCCAATTTATTACCTGGAAATATACATATATATATATATATATATATATATATATATATATATATATATATATATATATTCATTAAGGACCTGATTTCCGGTAAAAATTCAAATTCATTTATAATGAGAGACTTTTGATCGCTTAAGTACGTTATAATGCAAGGATTTTGATGGTAAAATATGTATAAATTAACACTTATCAAATACCCCCACACTTAGCTCATTGACCGTCCTCGGTAATGACATAATCTAGACATACAACGGTTTCAAGAATCAACCAAAAGTTTTCAACATCCATAGCATTTCATGAGTTCAAACTAGACACTTATTATTAACTAGCATAACTGTACACTTCAAATTGACGTAAGCTAATTCCATGAAAACTCACGAATGGGTATCAAAAATTTCCAACACTCAATTCACTCTAGTGGTTAAAGTCATGTATCTCTCAAAAACATCAATTCAACTAGAATGAGTTTTCCATAGGCTTGCGAAAACTCTCATCCGCCACTACTCGGATAAAATGCATACTCATGAATCAAAAGAGCTTTTTAGTGGTTGTAACATAACAATGCTTAGGGTAGGTAGGGTAGGATATAACTTGGGGCAAGGTAACTAAAAATCAAATAAATCAAATGGAGAATATGCACACAAAATACATGCTTATAAATGTGTAAGCATCATTTATTTTCATTTTCTTCTTTCATTTGATGACATTAAGCAGAAACATTAGACACTAATACACCAAGTCATCACTTATTTCTTTCTTTCTCTTTTTTTTTTTCACATCCATACTTGATGACATGAAATAAAGATGTATGAAAGTAACACTATGTCATCAATTATTTCTCTAATCTCTTGTTCTCTCTTTTTTTTTTTTCCAGCTTTTTGCTTTTTTTTTTCTTTTTTTTTTTCTTTCAAAGCCTTCCTTATTCTTCTATAATAACCACATAAAACCTCATTTGCCATTTGATTGGGTAGGAAAGTGTTTGGCTTTGGCTTGTGACATGGCTAACAATTGGAAAAACAAAAGGCTCAAAGTGGCTAGCAACTAGGAAATCATACGTAAGGGTAGGCTTATGGCTAAATTGGCTAAAACAAAAATAGCAACAAGATGGCCTTTATCATGTTCACAAGCATGCATATATCAATGTAGTCTTGAAGAGAGCTAAAGCAAGTTCTAGAAACACAAACTAGAGAAGATGTAACACGCAAGAAATGAAAATGAGACTACTTTTAAATGTATAGTCTAAGGCTCAAAGTCTCACGGTTGAAATTTTGTTCACAAAATTAGCAAAAGTCAACTTGATTCTGACACATTCATACTAACCAACTCTAAGTGTTCATCGTGAAACTCAATCATGCTATAGATTCTTGAAAACTTGCCATCAACTTTTAACCATAAACATGCCATAGAGTCTTGCCAATGCACAAAGACATGTCAAAAGCTGTAAAAAAAAAAAATCGTGCCTCAAAATTTTGAAATCCCAACATAATCATCCCATAATTACCCCCACACTTAATTCATGCATTGTCCTCAATGTATGCAAGGAAAGACATTTAAAAGCAGTAAAGGTTAAGGGGAAACAGTGAACTCCCCTGATTTGCAGAGTCTTCCTCGAATAGGACGAATAAGTGTGGCGAAAACATCCAAGAGACCATCATGCTTGAGAATATAACAACCTGAGAACAAGGAGAGACCACTTAGACAAAGACGAATTAAAATGAAACTAAGAATGCAAAAAAAAAAATGCATAAATTAAAAGCTTGGGTTGCCTCCCAAGTAGCGCCTTTCTTTTATGTCTTTGGCTAGACCATAGTCCGCTCATTCCTCGTAGCTTGGTGTGTCCAAGGTTACGTTCTCTAAATTCTGACCATCAAATCCCTCATAAAATGGCTTCAAACGGTGACCATTCACTTTAAAGATCTTCCCTGTAGATAGACTTTGAATATCAACTGCACCATGCTCAAACACGTTAGTAACAACAAAAGGCCCTAACCAACGGGACCTTAGTTTACCAGGAAATAGTGTGAGTCGGGAGTTACAGAGAAGAACCTTCTGACCGATTGTGAAATTCTTTCGTGAAATTCGAAGATCATGGAACGCTTTTGTTTTTGCCTTGTAGATTCTTGCGTTCTCGTATGCATCGTTTCTGATCTCTTCTAACTCTTGGATTTGCATCTTCCTATACTTACCAGCCTCGTTCAAGTCCATGTTACATTCTTTCACCGCCCAAAATGCTTTATGCTCCAACTCGACAGGAAGATGACAAGGCTTTCCAAATACTAACCGAAATGGAGACATACCTATTGGTGTTTTGTAGGCTGTGCGATAGGCCCATAAGGCATCATTAAGTCTTAAGCTCCAGTCCTTACGGTTAGGATTAACAGTCTTTTCCAAAATAGCCTTGATCTCTCGATATGACACTTCAGCTTGTCCATTTGACTGGGGGTGGTAGGCTGTAGAAACACGATGTATAACTCCATACTTTTTCATGAGTGCTTCAATAGTCTTGTTGCAAAAGTGGGTTCCTCTGTCACTGATTATGGCTCTTGGCGTCCCAAACCTGCAAAAGATGTTAGTTTTCACAAAATCAGAGACAGTACGTGCATCATCAGTCCGGGTGGACTTGGCCTCAACCCACTTTGAAACATAGTCAACAGCAAGAATTATATACATATAACCACAAGATGCAGGAAATGGTCCCATAAAATCCATACCCCAAACATCAAATATCTCGCAAAAAAGTATAGGGAATTGGGGCATTTGATTTCGAGAACTAATGTTTCCTGTCATCTGACATCTAGGACAACTCTTGCAAAATAAATAACTATCACGTATAAGAGTTGACCAAAATAACCCACACTCAAGGACCTTCCTATAGGTTCTTTTATGACCAAAATGACCCCCACAAGAATAAGAATGACAAAACTCAAGTATAGATTTAAATTCTTGTTGAGGCACACATCGTCTAATAACCTGATCAGCACAGTGTTTAAGTAGGGCTCATCCCAAATATAGAAACGAGCATCTCTCTTAATTTTATTTTTCTCGCTTCTAGATAACTCACCTGGAAAGGTCTTGGTCACTAAAAGGTTAACAATATCAGCATACCAGGGATGTTCTTGTGTAAGAGAAAAGAGATGCTCATCAGGGAAATCATCTGCAAGTGGGGTTGGCTCTCCGTCCAAAACAAGTCGACTTAGGTGATCAGCTACAAGATTTTCTGCTCCACTTTTGTCTCTAATTTCCAAGTTAAATTCTTGGAGCAATAGGATCCACCTAATGAGTCGTGGCTTCGCGTCTTTTTTCTTCAACAGATACTTTAATGCTGCATGATCAGAATAGACAATCACTTTAGTACCAAGCAAATATGATCTAAACTTTTCTAAAGCAAATACAACTGCTAACAACTCCTTTTCGGTAGTTGAGTAGTTGCATTGAGCACTATCAAGTGATCGGGAAGCATAATAGATAACATGAGAGTTCTTACCATCTTTCTGTCCTAATACCCCACCAATGGCGTGATTACTAGCATCACACATTATCTCAAAAGGCAATTGCCAATTGGGCGGTCGAATGATGGGAGCAGAAGTTAGCATATCTTTCAACAGGTCAAAAGAACTCTTACATACCTCATTGAAGTCAAAATCTACCTCTTTTTGTAGTAGCTCACACAAGGGGCGAGTGATCTTGGAGAAGTCTTTTATAAACCGGCGGTAGAAGCCTGCGTGTCCAAGGAAAGAGCGTACTTCTCTAACACTCGAGGGGTAAGGTAAAGTTTTTATGACATCAATCTTGGCTTTATCAACCTCAATCCCCTTTTCAGAAACAACATGGCCTAACACAATGCCTTGATTAACCATAAAATGACACTTTTCAAAGTTCAAGACCAGATTAGTTTCAATACACCTTTTTAAAATTTTAGTAAGATTTTTCAGACATGAATTAAAAGAGTCACCATAAACAGTAAAATCATCCATAAAAACTTCGATTATGCTCTCTACATAGTCTGAAAAGATACTTACCATACATCTCTGAAATGTTGCGGGTGCATTGCAAAGACCAAAAGGCATCCTTCGGTAAGCAAAGGTACCGAAAGGGCAGGTGAATGTGGTCTTTTCTTGATCTTCAGGTGCCACGGGGATCTGATGAAAACCTGAATAACCATCCAAAAAACAGTAGTGAGTACGGCCAGCTAGGCGTTCAAGCATCTGATCTATAAATGGAAGGGGAAAGTGATCTTTCCTAGTTGATGCATTTAATTTACGATAATCTATACATACCCGCCACCCGTTTTGGACACGAGTGGGCACCAACTCACCTTCGGCATTTTGAACCACGGTAATGCCAGATTTCTTAGGAACTACCTGAACGGGGCTTACCCATTTGCTATCGGAGATTGGATAGATAATACCGGCATCTAATAGCTTGAGAATCTCCTTTTTTACCACGTCCATCATCGGTGGATTTAGTCGCCTTTGTGCCTCCCGAAACGGTTTAAACTCCTCTTCAAGCAAGATCTTGTGTTTGCACAAAGTTGGGCTCAGTCCTTTGATATCGGCTATTGTCCACCCGATAGCCTCTTTATGATCTTTTAAAACTTTCACCAAGTCATCTTCCTCTTTGTGTGAAAGTGCAGCAGAGATAATAACCGGAAGTGTGTCTCCGGAACCTAAAAATGCATACTTTAAATGATCCGGCAGCGGCTTTAACTCAATTTCGGGAGCCTGCACAATAGAAGGTAAAAGTTTCGTGTGAGTATCAGGCAATGCTAGTTTGGAAACTTCATACCTTGGCCTCTTTTCATGCTCCATCCACGAAACGATCTCAGAAAACTCTGTACTTAAATCATATGCTTTGGCAAGCTTCTTGAGGCTTGCAACATTCAAATCCCTGCTTAGAATCACTTCTAACACATCTTAATTAGAAAAATCAAACATATCATGAGAAATGGGATCAATCACATCAACAAAGCATAGAGATGACACATCACTTGGGTATCTCATGGCATCATATATATTAAACTTTATGATCTCGCCATCAAATTCCATAGTTAGATTACCATCATGAACATCTATCTTTGTCTTAGAGGTTTTTAAGAATGGTCTTCCTAGCAATATCGTTCCCGACTTAGAGGTATTATTCTCCTCCATATCAATAACATAAAAATCTGCAGGAAAAACCAATTCATTTACTTGAACTAGCGCATCCTCTAAGACACCCTTAGGGTAAATATTTGACCTATCTGCTAGTTGAATAACTACACCTGTTGGTTTTAGAGCGCAATCATTTAAAGAAGAATAAAGTGAAGAAGGCATTACATTAATAGATGCCCCTAGATCCAACATAGCGTTAGTGACTGAGACATTGCCCACTTTACAAGGTATAGTGAACATGCCCGGGTCCGAACACTTAGGTGGTAGTTTCTTTTGGAAAATAGCAGAAACATTTCGACTCATATTTACCTTTTCATTGCCTTTTAGCTTCCTTTTATTAGTGCACAATTCCTTTAAAAACTTTGCATATCTAGGCACTTGCTTTATTGCATCTAAAAGTGGGATATTTATCTGCACCTTTCGAAAAGTATCAAGAATCTCTTTCTCCTCACGCTCTTTCTTGGAACTTTCAAAACATCCTGGAAATGGTGGATTTGAAACTATGACATCAGGTGCTTTATGAACTTTATCCTCTTTCTGATCAAGTGGATTAAGTTCTCTTTCTTCCTCCTCATCTCGAACCCTTTTCTGCTTGCTCACTCCTTCTTTTAGCTCTTTCCCACTCCGCAAAGTAACTGCACTAACATTCTCCTTTGGGTTGGTCTCGGTTTGTGAAGGGAGATTTCCCTTGTTCACCAGGCGCCCAACTTGATTCTCCAAATTCTGAATACTGGTGCGAGTTTCCTGTTTGAATTCAAGAACACTATTAGCTAATGATTTAACAATATCTTCAAGGCTCGTGCCTGGATCGCTAGAAGCTTGAGCAATGGGAGGTTGTGGTTGTTGAAACTGAGGCCTTGGTTGGAATTGTTGATGCTGAAATGGAGGTCTCAACTGAAATTGAGCTCGATTTGGTCTCTGAGCATAACTGAAGTTCGGATGATCACGCCAACCAGGATTGTATGTGTTCGAGTATGGATCATAGCCTCGACTTGAAGAACCATGGTAGTTGGCCATCGCGCTCACTTGTTCTGGTGATTCTTGAACTGGAAGGGTAGGACACATATCTGTGGGATGGCCCACCATTGCACATATACCACATGTCATTACTTGTTGCGCTCCTTGGTTTAGTTGCGAGTTTGTTGCCGCCATCTGCTTAACAAGGTTAGCCAAATCAGAAATTTGAGTTTCAAGGGGCGTGACTTGTACCTCATTGACACCTCTACTCATGTCATTTCGCGTGCTGAATTGTTGAGAATTTTCAGCCATGACAGATATCAAATTTCGTACTTCGGTTGGTGTCTTGTCCACAACTGCCCCAGAACTTGCTGCATCTAGCATCTTTCTCTCCATTGGAAGCAAACCTTCATAAAAATATTGGATTATTAATTGATCAGATATACCATGTTGTGGACAACTTACACATAATCGTTTGAAACGCTCCCAATATTCATATAAAGATTCTGAATTTTGTTGCTTGATCCCTGAAATATCTCTCCTAAGCCCGGCGGCTTTAGATGCTGGAAAGAACTTGTCCAAGAATGCTCGTGCCATCTGTGCCCATGTGGTGATGCTTCCCGGTGGAAGGTAGAACAACCAATCCTTAGCGTGGTCGCTTAAAGAGAAGGGGAATGCCCTTAATTTGAGATTGTCCTCAGTGGTACCATTAGGCTTCATGCTTGAGCAAACTATGTGGAATTCCTTGAGGTGCTTGTAGGGATCTTCATTATCTAGACCATGAAAACGAGGCAACAAATGAATTAGTCTAGATTTTAAATCAGTACTTACCTCTTCGTTGGGATAAGTGATACATAATGGCTGTTGTGTGACATCGGGTGCTGCCCATTGTCTTAAACTGCGCTCGTTTGCCATCTGAAATGGCTCGTTCTCGTCTGTGTGAACTAATTCTTCTTCAAATGACTCTTTTTGGTCGTCAGAATCGCTTGAAAGCTCGATGTCTTGCCAGATATTGACAACTGGTGACGAGGTAGACTCACCTTGCTTCTTTCGAAGCTTAGCTTGCTTCCTTAGCTTCTTCGCGGTTCTTTCGATTTCTGGATTTATTGGCAAGGGTGAACCTGCACGTAAAGATCTTGGCATAAAACAGTTAATTTTTGCCGAGTCCCCGGCAACGGCGCCAAAATTTTGACGGGTGTCGAATCCACCAAAATTTTATAACTCCTAATATCTCTAACTCAAATAAATCGTGATAGTGATAAGCAGGCTCGATCCCACAGAGACTCAAATATTAAAATCTTTTGCCAAAAATAATCTAGCACAGGTTATTGAAAACAATAAATGTAAAATGGGGGGTTTGTTTAAGATCAAAATAATAAAAACATGTAATAGTAAAACTAACTTAAAAACAATCGTACGGAGCTTCTATTGATGGATGGTAATCGACCTCAATTCAAGATTATATATCATAGACTATTTAACATTAATTTTTATGATTTCAGATTGATCATAGACAATGACAAGCATCACCATCCTGTTTATTCAAAATAATAGATTAACTTGCAAAGCACAAAATTAACCCCTGATCGGTTAACAATTTCTAGTTTCGAACATAGAAATTAAATTACCAATCGCATTACCGTTCAAATAAACACCAATCATGATTAACAATTAGTAGCCTAATTGTTTAAACCATACTACAAAAGTTTTTAACACAAAATTGAATCGCATGACAACAACTCAAAGTGTTAACAGTTACTTTATCAAACAAAGAACGATTACGTATTCTTAATTTTGATTAACAATCCAAAATTGAGACAAACAACTAACTGGCCAAATTAAATGACGTGAATCAATAATGGTGAGGAAATTCTAACAAAACTTTTTGTGAATTCATATTTCTAGCAATTCATACAACATAAAACAATTCATATTAACAATTATCAATCCAACACATTATATTGAATGATTAAAGAGAGAAATATTACATTGAGTTCTTGGCTATCTTGGACAGCAATCTTCTTCTCTCTCTACTGTTCTAACCGTATGTGTAATCTTCGATTCATCGTATTTATACACAATACAAAGTATTGAGGATTTACACAAACACCCCTGAACTTTTACAATAAAATTGATTACAACTCTATATAAATTTGTACCCAACAATCTCCCCCTTAGAGATGAAATCAATTTTCAAATTAAAGTACATTGCAGGGAACTTGAACATTCTTTCTTGAAACTTTTCTTGCACCTTCTCTTCGATCTCTGAATCTTCTTCTTTATTGTCTCACTCTGATCTTCACATCTCTTCTATTCTGATCTTCTCTTTTCTTGTAAGCACACTCCCCCTTGGATCATGAATAGCTTTTAAATCTCTTCCTTGATCAATTGTCTTGAGATGATGTAGTAATTGCCTTCAGTTGATTTCAAACTACTCAACAGTTGTTTCTGAAATTCAGCTTTTCTCCCCCTCATGATGATCATAAAAAATTATGAACATCATGCAAAAAACTTCAGAAACATTAATTCAATGAAATTACAGTAGAAGAAATACAACAACAATTACAACTCAGAAATTATTACAAATTGATTTTCTCCCCCTTAAACTGACATCTCTCCCCTATACAAAACAGATTTATCTCACCCCCTCAAAAAGTTCACTCCCCCTCGAATTGATATTATATCTTTTTAGAACAAAACAAAGCTTTACAACTTTGGGGAAAATGAAACACATTCATTTTGTGAGAAAACAAGTCCAGGTCCACATAGGATTCCTGTTTGCACAATAGACAAAATCTATGTGACCTACTTTCAGCGCTGGCGTGATGTTAACACTGGTAGGATTTCCAAATAGTCATCGTGAAATCCTTTATCATGAAAGAATCACTCTTATTTGTTCCGGCTTAGTCACTTTGGACTAGCAGTTTATAGTCACGCAGACTGTCAGACTCGATGTGTCCTAATAGTGTATATAATTAGCTCTAGACACAATGTGCATCAAATGAAATTGGAGACCGGAGCAACTGTCTTCCTTGTTTCAATATCAATAATATCCAAATGATATATCGATAGAAATGTGCTATATCTCCGTGATTATTGAAACAGAAATCTTTTGGGAGATAACTGAGTAGTTGGTGGGGTTAAGTGCATGCGTCACTGGGTCCATGACGTCTTTTTTTTTCAATATCAAGTCGCATAGGACTTGATAGATTATGTGGATTACCCAGCCGACACAGTTTAGATAGGATTTACTTTTCTTTTAATCCTTTCTCAGCTCTCAGCACTCAGCATTTTTCAACTAAGCTCCCTCCGGCTCACTTTTGAGAAATGAATTCAGTCAGCTTTATAGCAAAAGCATGATCTGATGCACCACCATCTCCTTTTAATATCCCTCTCATTTACATTTTACCTCTGCTCGACCCTGTCAGTATCCCGTGATAACTGACACTTCTCAACTAATAAACCTAAAGAACCCTCACCCACACAAACTATAGATGGTTTGCTCCTTGGGTAGGTCTTCCGGTTCTGGTTAGACCATAGAAGCGATATTTATGCCTATCACTCAGATTGGTGCATAATCGGAGTCAGCAGAAAAATTTTCAGCTTTGAAAGGTCATGAGATATGATGAAATCCAACTTATATGGTATTGGAGATGATATGCAGATAATTTTGGGAGATATCAGAATGAAATGGAAAATCTGATATATGATATGAAAAGAATAAGATTTTCTTGAAAGAATTAGCACATGGGAGATAACAGGAGAATCCAGTATAAATTGGAAGAGTTCTAACAAAAAGAATCTCAGAAGGAATGAGATTATGAAAATCAAAGAGATTAGATCAATTAATCTCAATGATAGATTCAGAGATTCATAAAAAAAATTTCTCTTCAGCTCAAAAACTCTTTTTATGTGTGTGTCAAATATTTTCGTGAAAAATCACACATAGTTTTGAAAAATGTCATTCAAAGTGCATCTGAAACTCCCCCTGGAAATAAGCAGACACAGTTAGTCAACTCATAGAAATGAAACAAAGAGCAAAAAATTATAAAAATAAAACTCCCTATTTGTCAATTCAGCATCAGAGTTGAATGCAGGGCAGGAATTCCAGAAATATTTGTCTTTCAGACTCGGGTTCTAATCTGAAGTGATTAGAAGCCATTTATCGCATAAGCTTGGGTTTCAGTCTGAAGTAACTGAAAACCATTGTCTCTGCTTCATTGAAGTCCGGGTTCTAGTCTGAATTGAACTAGAAACCAATTTTGAGTTGAAGCACGGGTCTTGACCTGAAGTAATCAAGAGCCTATTGAAATGAAGAACGGATCCTTATCTGAAATGATAAGAAACCTATAACCTGCAAAATTTAAGATGTCTTTGGTATCCAAACAGATTTGGATCCAGACTTGTTAGCGCTCTTGGGTACCCATTTCAAAACAGGTTTTGGTACCCACTTGTACTTGAGTTTAGGTACCCATTGCATGTTATAACTATCAGCTTCTCTTTCAAACGCAGAAAACAAATTTCTTTGAGTATGAGAAAATTGAATATCTGAATTTCTAAAGAAACTTGAATTTGAATGATCAGACTTTTGCGAACTCTTCTTTTTGAAAAACTGTCCGGTTCTTGCCTGTTTCTGATAATACTTGGTATTTTTCTGTGAAAATGTTTTCTGATTAGAATGACCAGTATTTTCAGAAACTTTAAGAAAATTTGACTTCGAAGATTCATCGGTGTAAATCTTGACCGGAAGTTGTTCAACAATTTTATCTTTGCCGCTGTGTATCTTTAACAGATACTTAAGTTTAAGATCTGAAGAAGAATCAAACTTAGCAGAGTTAGTTAGATTCACTTCACTTTCAGAAGACAAACCAGAGTGATTAACATTGGATTTTAAACACACTGAAGAAGGGGTCTTAACCTTTGACTCAGTTGATGAAGTAAACACATGTAATTGTTTTGTAAGATGAAGTATCTGATCTTCCAAACTTTTGATAATGACTAAATTTGAATTTCTGTCATGATCAAATGATTGGTAATCAGATTTAAAAGATTGTTCTTTGATTAAGAACATTTGTCTTTCATCTTCAAACAATTCAGATTTTGATTTAAAATCTTGTTCTTTAAGTAAGAACTCATGTCTTTCCTTCTCAATCAAATCTTTAGTTAAAGACAACTCTTGTTGAAGAGCAAAAATTTCTTCATTTTTGTTTAAAATACAATTCTGATCAGTTGGTTTTGTCTTACAAAGTGTATCTTCAAGATCCTGAACTTTCTTGTAAAGATCAGATCTTTCAGGCAAAAGATATTTCAGTTGAGTTGCATTCTGAAAATTTTCTTGTTTCAGCTCATCAAGTTCTTTAAGTAATTCAGATATTTTCAATTGATGAGCACAACTCTCAGAGTTTTGTTTTTCTTTTAAGTTTTGAATTTCTTCATTCAGTATTTGTACGTCACGTAACGCCAAATGTTTATCAGTATTTAACTGAACGAGAATGTCGTAATTGTTCTTACGAATCTTTTCAGATTCAGTAAGTTTGACAATCAGCTCAGACTTTGAAAATTGTTCAAACATCATTATGAATTGCAGAAAAATGAACTTCCAAGATCTTTTATGGACTTATGAAAATTTGAATGAATCTTGATTGAATAAAACTGAATCTTGAATGATTAATTTGTGAAAAATCAGCTCGGAAATGACTTTTTGACGTTGAAATTTTAGATTTTCTGTAGAAAAATGCCCGTAACTTTTTTCTGGATTGGAATTGGGCCTCGAAAAATTACAGAACCAGCTACGCTGGTTCTAGAAATGTAGATCTCTTTTCAAGCTTCGATTTGGCGTATGGTAGGCCTTCTAACGATGTTCCAGTCAAAAGTTATGGTCAATTTAAGCAGCAAAGGTCAAATAGTCAAGAGTATGATGAAACTCGAATGAATAAGGACTCAACTCGAATATGTAATGATCAAACTCGAATGATGAAGTATCAAACTCGAATAAAGAATCACCAAACTTGAATGAAGAAGTATAAAACTCGAATGTTTGAGTGTGAAACTCGAATGAGAAAGGATTCAACTCGAATAACCCTTGAACTTTCTCGAATGAAATAGAAATCAATTCGAATTACAAAGAAGTTAAACTCGATCAAAGCTTCATGAAACTCGGTCAATGAAGTATGAAACTCGAATAACAATGGATGAAACTCGGTCAAAGAAGTATGAAACTCGAATAACAATGGATGAAACTCGGTCAAAGCATTGATAAAACTCGGTCAAAGCTTCATAAAACTCGAATAAAGCTATCATAAAACTCGAATAAAGCTTTAATAAAACTCGAATAAAGCTTTCATAAAACTCGAATAAAGCTTTAATAAAACTCGAATAAAGCTTTCATAAAACTCGAATGCCTTCTTTATAAAACTCGAATGACACTATGAATTTAGTTATGCCCGAGTTTTATCATTTTTCAACAAAAACAAGATCAGATTCAAACTTTTTCAACAAAAATCCATGAATTGACCTCAAATTGATTTCGAAGGTTCGTTTTAATAGCAGAAACAACTTTTGTGAAATCACTTTGGCTAATTCTTGATTAAAAACCAAAAATCGACCAAAAACCTCAAGAACACACACTTTTTAAAAAAATCTGAAATTTCTAAATTAAATTCTGTGTGTTTTGAGATAATATTTGATGTTTATATCATCAGATTCGCCTTTAAATTTCACACCTTCGATCCAAAATTCAGATCATTTCATCCACAAAATCAAAATCGTCAATTGATTTTCGGATTTTCAAAAAAAATGAATATAACAGTGTTCTTAAAAAAATTTATTTCAGATTCAAAATTCACTCATATTCAGCCAAACCTGGCTCTGATACCAATTGTGAATTCATATTTCTAGCAATTCATACAACATAAAACAATTCATATTAACAATTATCAATCCAACACATTATATTGAATGATTAAAGAGAGAAATATTACATTGAGTTCTTGGCTATCTTGGACAGCAATCTTCTTCTCTCTCTACTGTTCTAACCGTATGTGTAATCTTCGATTCATCGTATTTATACACAATACAAAGTATTGAGGATTTACACAAACACCCCTGAACTTTTACAATAAAATTGATTACAACTCTATATAAATTTGTACCCAACAATCTCCCCCTTAGAGATGAAATCAATTTTCAAATTAAAGTACATTGCAGGGAACTTGAACATTCTTTCTTGAAACTTTTCTTGCACCTTCTCTTCGATCTCTGAATCTTCTTCTTTATTGTCTCACTCTGATCTTCACATCTCTTCTATTCTGATCTTCTCTTTTCTTGTAAGCACACTCCCCCTTGGATCATGAATAGCTTTTAAATCTCTTCCTTGATCAATTGTCTTGAGATGATGTAGTAATTGCCCTCAGTTGATTTCAAACTACTCAACAGTTGTTTCTGAAATTCAGCTTTTCTCCCCCTTAGAGATGAAATCAATTTTCTGATAAAAGATCATTTCAGGGACTTTTTCGTGAATATTCTTCTTTTCTCTGATCTCTGAATCTTCTTCTTTTCTTTATTTGACTCTCTCTGATCTTCACATATCTTCTTCTCTGAACTTCTCTTTTCTTGTATTTTCTTGTAAGTACACTCCCCCTTAGAGATGAACACAATTATTAAAATAATATTCATTTCAGCTCTACAAATATTGTCCCTAATCAACAAAAACCATACTCAAAGTCTCAATACAATCTTGAAATCAATCCATTATAAACCCATTACTAGAAATCGAAATTAGCTACTCATACCTCAATGCGATTAGAAAAACAAACTTAAAAATTCTGAAATCCACCTATGCTTCGTCCCTTTCTTCCCTTTCGTTTCTGCCTTTTTTTTTTTCCGTCTCCCCTTGTTTCTTTTTTCTTTTGCTGCGCCGTCCCCACCAGAGGGAAAAAACAAGTCAAAAAAAAATTATAAACCCCTATTCTAACTGCTTCCCCCCACGTTTCCAATTTTCTTTGAAATTGATTAATGCTTCTAGACTTGTACAGTACAGCTTGTCAATGCATGGAGTAAAACCCACATACATTAGTCACGTGAATGGGCTCTATGTTTATTATTATTTTTTTTCTTTTGTCATGGAGGCTGCTTGAGACTTGATAATTTTGATCCACACTTTGCTTCCAATTTATTACCTGGAAATATATATATATATATATATATATATATATATATTAAGGACCTGATTTCCGGTAAAAATTCAAATTCATTTATAATGAGAGACTTTTGATCGCTTAAGTACGTTATAATGCAAGGATTTTGATGGTAAAATATGTATAAATTAACACTTATCAATTAGAATTTAAAATAACTTGATATTTTAAGATATATATTAATTTAATGACAAACAACCAATACACAAAGTTCAAAAAAATTTTATGAGAGAAAGAAATCTGAAAAGTTAGAAAAACTTATCATATATCAATAAATATATGTATTTTTTAAGAGAACACGTGTTGAGTAGTGTATAATACCTATTGAACCCTTATTGATTAATCTTGATGCTAATAAATTAATATTATCATTTAATGATAAATTTTATTGTGATGATAATATTAATGGTGAAGCTAAATTTTTAAGATTGGTTTATTCAATGCATACTATTATATATATGCATTTTAATATTAAATAAGAGTATCGCTTAATTACTCACTTACTCTCTCACTACAAGGAAAACAGTTAATAGCGATGGAAAAATCAGTCGCTAATCCGTCGCTAACGATGCTTTGCGATGGAATGGCGACGGAATATAATTAAAATAAGAAAAAAAATTATAATGTTCAAGGTTTTGCGATGAACTTGCGACAAACTGAAAATCCTTCACAAATCCATCACTAATACATTGCAAATCCGTCGCAAATTGGAGATGAATATTTCCGTCGCAAATTTCCGTCACTGTTTGTGACGGAATTGCGACGGAATATAATTAAAATAAGAAAAAAAATTATAATGTTCAAGGTTTTGCGATGAACTTGCGACAAACTGAAAATGCTTCGCAAATCCATCACTAATACATTGCAAATCCGTCGCAAATTGGAGATGGATATTTCCGTCGCAAATTTTCGTCTCTGTTTGGGAAGGAATACAATTAAAATAAGGAAAAAAAAAAATTATAATGTTCAAGGTTTTGCGATGAACTTGCGACAAACTGAAAATCCTTCGCAAATCCATCACTAGTGCAATGCAAAGCCGTCGCAAATTGGAGATGGATATTTCCGTTGTAAATTTCCGTCACTGTTTGGGACGGAATTGCGACGAAATATAATTAAAATAAGAAAAAATTATAATGTTCAAGGTTTTGCGATGAATTTGCGACAAACTGAAAATCCTTCGCAAATCCATCACTAATACATTTCAAATCCGTCGCAAATTGGAGATGGATATTTCCGTCACTGATAACTGTTTGTGTTGTAGTGTCTACACGTGTGCAAACACACATGAATACATACATTTTATACGTGCTCTCAAAATTATAGATATAATAAATTAAATTTTCAGAGAAATATACAAAGTGTAAATTTGCATGCTAAATTATAAGACTAATTTTAAATTTTTTTTCATTAAGCTTATGAATCATGACATATAACATACACTATGATAATGTTAAAAATAAATGTTATACACACATGTTATTACAGAATGTGAAATAATAAGAAATTGATATGCGTGAAAATTCTAGCATGCATAACATATTATTAAATATGTTAAAAAATTTGTTAATATAATATTATGCATTAAATACTTAATAGATTATTAAGCTAATAAAATAAGTTGTTTATGTATTGTAAACTATAATGACTATGGTGCATGTTAGAAAAACCATATTTATTAATAATTAAATGGTGCATATTAGATTAACCCACTTATGAATAGCGATTTTATTAATGAATAATGTATATATGTGTAATAAGATTAACATAATCAATTAAGTTCTCAACCTTAATTTGTTCTGAATAAGTTCATTTACGAAGGTGTCTTTGTATATTTATAAGTTTGATGTGTTTAAATTCTTACTCTTAATTTAAAGGGTTTATCATGAAAATAAACCAACATGTTTTCATGTTTTTTTGTATATTTATAAGTTTGATGTGTTTAAATTCTAACTTGTCTTCGACGGTGTGTCGAACCCGTAACCTCACACTTACGTTAGACCCCTTTGCCAAATGGGCTAAACCCCATTGGTACCCTTAAGTGTTTAACGAAATCAGCCATGATAGAATAGTGATGTTATTTTGACATACCATACACTAACACCTAAGCATAATGACAATAGAGCATGTTTGTGGTTTGTGCGAACTAAATTCAGAATTCTATAAGGTATTATCTTTCTGAAGGTGATAAAGTTAAAGGTATATTGTGCAAGGTTTGTGCCGGCAGATGGAATATCCCTAGCCCAGATTTGCTTTCGATGGAGGATGTGGTGCTTGGGAAGCTGTCAAACACGATTCAAAAAAATGGGTTAAAGTTTTCACGATACTGGATACGTCCTAGTTTGGATTATTAGGAGGTGAAGAAATCATATTCTATTCTCCTCATCTAGATAAAAATCGTTTCCATGTAATGCAAAGATTGAATCTATTTTGGATGGAAAATAAAGGTCATCGTTAAGGTTTTCAAAGAAAGATTGGATTGTTAACACCAGCGAATAAAATATAATATTAGGTTTAATACAAACAACATAACCCAATTATATAAATGCACTTAGCGTTCATTAGGGTTTTTAAGATTTTTGTTGTATCTTATGTATTCTATAAATAATTGTCAGTATAATATATTATACTTACGGGGTTTTTGTAATATTACATGGTGTTAGGGTTTTTGTATTCTTCTTCCTTTCCCATCCCTTCCGTGTAGCCGCCGTCGGATCACCAACATTCGCCACCGCCATTTTTCCGGTCCCCTTGAGTGACAATTTTCTTTATTTACTTCACATTCTCGTCCATTTTTTCTACGTACCGGTCCCCCTTAAATAGAAAAACGACTTGTTTTCCTCATTTTTTTTCGAGATGCCGTCATGCCATTGCACTTCTAATTGTTGTTCCATCCCATCATCGTAATCGTAACCCCCTGTTATCACAATTGCAGCTCCTGTTGTCGTGGCTCTTACCTCCAAACGCTGTGATATTGCATCATCTCTTTTCTATTGTTCTTTTCTATGTTTATTATTTTATATAAATTATCACTGTCTATTATGTTTGATATTTTGTTATTATTTTTCGTTTAAGCATTCCATTTCTTCTCATTCCAACTGCCAAGGATTATTATATTAGATACATAATATTAGGTTTAGTTTGAAACTTTGAATTGTCTAACCCAATTCATCTATTAGTGTCCATTAGGTTTAAGGTTTCCATTGTACCATTTATATTTTATAAATAGTACTATCAACATAAATAGTACTATCAACATAATATATTACGTAAATGGGGTTTTTATTATTTTAAAAAGGGATAAGTGCGCAAAAAACCTAAAACTTGTCAGTTTTTTTGTGATTAAAACCCCAAATCATTTTTCGTTGCATAAAAAACCCCGAACTAACTAAAAATCAGTAAATCAAGGTTTTATCAATTGGTAACCAGTTGAAACCGATTATTAATCCTACGTGGACCGGTAAATAACCTACGTGGAATAAATTTTAATTGTTAAAATCGGTTACCAAGTATTACACATCATTTAAACTCACGTTGATGATGTAATCCCGTTTAAAAAGTACAATTAAAAATTATCAACGGGTGTTTAAGTGATGTGTAATATATGGCAATCGATTTTAACAATCAAAGTTTATTCCATGTAGGTTATTTACCGGTCCACGTAGGATTAATAACTGGTTTCAACCGGTTACCCATTGATAAAACCTTGATTTACTGATTTTTAGTTAGTTCGGGGTTTTCTATGCAATGAAAAATGGTTTGAGGTTTTAATCACGAAAAACTGACAAGTTGTGGGGTTTTTGCGCAATTATCCCTTTTAAAAATACCATAGGCACCGTTGATTTTTATTTAACATTTTTCGGGTCCTCTTTAAAAGAATTTAATAGAATAAAAAGAAACTAGTCTATAAACTCAAGTACAACATGAGTATAAATTCTAAAATTAATTTTATTAATCTTGTAGGGCAAATTTTAAAAAATATTTTATCAAATTTGTATTATTTATCTACTTATATAATATAATAAACTTAATATAAACATAAATTCAAATTTGAGTTTTATAATAAATAGATTTAGTTTAAATTTAGATTTAATTAACTATCATTTAAATTATTTTTGATATGGATTAACTAGAGATTTAAAAAACTATATGTTCAAAATGACAGTAGAAGGTAATGTCACATGCTAATAAATAGCAGATGACGATATATGTTACTTTTTTAATAGTATTTGATTATAATAAGGTCACAGGGAGTCGTTGACGAGAATGCCAAACAAAATTGCAACCACATCAATGTCATGTCAGCTTTGACATCCGTTAACATTTTGATGTTATTCACACGGTGTCGATGTCACTTTTGTCACGGTTAATCTATAAAAACTAATAAAGGAGTAATTATACTCAGTTATTTTGAAGGACGTGTCATTACCATGAATCGATACGTGGCAGTTATAGTTTTTAAAAATAACTAATAAATAAATATATTTAAATTATTTATATCCAAATCTAATATATTTTATTTTTAAATTTAAATCAAATCCAATCTTACAAAATATAATAATCTAATAACTTATTAATTATAATATAATATAACAAAAGTTTAAAAAACAATTACTTTTTTTATATATTTAAAAATATATAAAATTAGTAGGTTATAATAAATAATAATATTATTTTTATACACATTTGTTTAAAAAAAATAATATTGATATATTTACTTTTAATTTATTAATATTTTATATATATTAAAATCATCCGCGTAATAGGCGGGTAATACAACAGTAAGTTAACAAGTCATGATGTTTTAGAGGGAAAAAAAAAATAAAAGAAGGAAAAACGCATGCCTTAGTTGTGCAGTTTGGTTCAGGTGCAGGGTGGAGAAAGGATTCCAACGGTAGGGTTTCTACTTCTGACACCCTTTCAATTCACCTCTCTTTCTCTGTCAAACAAAACACCTACCAAATTTAAAGTCTAGCCTCTTTTCATACACCTTGATTTGTACACAATTTTTTTTTTTTTTTCTATAGGTAACATGTTCATATGAATCGATTATTTTACCCTTAATATCAGAGTGTTCATTTTCGTATAAATAGTTTCCTACCAACCAAACAAAACTTTTAAAAGGGTGTGTTTAGCTTATGAAAATTTCTAAAATTTTCATCTCAATTTTCAATGAAAATAAAAATTTGTTTACTTAACAATAATTTCATAAATTTTAATTTCACTTTTTTAAATACCACTTTTCATATTCTCTCTCTTACTTTTCTATCACCTAACCTATTTTTCTTATTTTATAATCACTCATCTTATTTTTCTTAAAACTAAAACTTCATCTTCTAAACAACTTTTCACTTTTCGTAGAAACTCTTGTTTTTTTTTTTTTTCTAAAAACTATAACTTGAAAACTGAAATTGAAAATTGACTAGTTTTCGTGAACTAAACGCAACATTAGGTTTGAGTTTTCATAAATCAAAAACTGAATCTTTCATTGCAACATAGCAAGTCACCGGGCACTACTACATGGGTACGTCATCCACCCAGTGGCGGATCTAGAATTTCTTTATGGGGGTTGGAATTTAAAAGCTACGATAGTATAAGTGTTGGCAAAAATTTTTCAAAGAAAAAAAATGTATTTTCCATATTTTTGGACCAAATATAATTATATATAATTGTGAAATGTATTATTAATATTTCGTGAGTTTGTATTCTCCTTGAAGAGAGGATTCCAACGATATAAAGAACGTCCAAAACAGAGCTAAGATGAATGAGATATCGATGCTCAAAGATTGATGTTTAGAATGAATGAAACTGAGAACTTGAGTCCCACATAGGAAGGAAGATAGAAACCAAAGTGCGTTTATAAGGAGGAGTGTTCAAAGCCATGACAATATTGTTTGTGGTTTTACTCCAATGTCTACCCGCGCGCAGGGGGTGCAAATCTTGGACACCGAAGGCTAAAATCCACTGAACTCGTGTACGCCTGCACCTACGGACACGAATGCAACTTCGAAAATCTACTGCAGTTTTCATACAATCCACTGAACTCGTGTACGTCTGCACCTACAGACACGAATGCAGCTTGGAAAATCTACTGCAGTTTTCATACCTTTTGTTGATCTTGATTCTAGTGTCACTACCCTGCCTCCATCTGATTTGGATCTTCAAGTGTTTGAGCAGTTTCGACAGTTCCTTTTCACATCTACTGACATGCAACACATTAATATTACTCTCTAAAATCATGTTTGTCTTATTTTATTTGGACGTTGTTAGCCTTTGTTAAGGTTTGTATTGTTTAACTATAAATAAGGTTATTCTCTTCTGTTTTTACGTATTGTATTACATTTATTTTCTAATAATAAAATCCTAAATCATTCGGCAGTTACAGCGATACACAATACTCGAATAGTCTTAAATCCTAAATTGAGCTACTTGGGCTTAGATGGGGCGGGTGACCAATCTTGGACCGATGACCATTTAAACACATTTAAGATTGGTAATATCTCATAATCATTGATTATTACACAAATAATCAATTTATGTATAGGTTTAGTATATAATGTACTATATAAATAATGTGTTTATAAACTTTTTGTTTAATCTAATTTTTTTGAAAGACAAACTATCGTTTTATACAAAATATCTAATTTTTTTAAAAGACAAACTATCGTTTTATTATATATCATAACCCAAATACAAAATATACGAGATACGATGTTTTGTGAAAATATGCGAGAAACAAATGGAACTACAAACATAGGCATAGCGAGAGCTTTCACGTTGTCAATACCATGACTTGAACATGAGATCCTTGCTATTGTATAAATACTAAAAAATAAGTATTTAAATTTGATACTTGTTATCCCTAATTCTTAAGATGTCACCTGACTATTTTTACTTTTGTCATTTGTCTATTTGTATTATCTAATTAATAAAAACCTTTAATTTGGAAAATTTGAAATTCAAAATTAATAATTAAATTTATTAGAATTTGAATATGTGAAAATTTAATATTATTCTAATCATCTAATACTTTAAATAAAAACAATATTTATTATTATTGTTGTTCTTCTTCTTCTTGTTGTTGTTAAAAATCATGAAAGTTCAAATGGTTTGTTTGATAATAACCCATAAAAAATAACATGATTGGACTTATACCGTAAAAAGATGAAAAAATATTGATTTTTTTTTTTCATAACAAATTTTTTTTATGTATGTTATCAACTTTTTTATAAATAGCATCTTTTAGTAAAAGATTATGTTTTGTTAAAAAAAAAAACTCATGATTCAAGTGTTAATTTTTAAACATGTCATTTAAAACTTACAAATGTTAATATATTTTCCAAAAATATTATACTATGTACACTATATATATATATATATATATATATATATATATATATATATATATATATATATATATATATATATATATATATATATATATATGATATTTTATAGACTTTATGGTGTCATTCTTGTGGATTCAAGTGTATTAATGAATGGATTTAATTTTCTTATTCCCTTTGGATAATAGTTGACAATAACATCATTCTCCCTGTAGATACCACTATCATTTTACCCTTTAAAACCATTGGGGGCCCATTCCAATTAAAACACCTTGCTAATTTTCGCTTTTTTACTTTGATTATAAATCACACACCACTCACTCACTCACTCACCACTCACCACCACTGAGTCTGAAGGGCAAGGGCACACGCTGACCGAGAGAAAGAGAGAAACCTCCCAACATTTCTTCAGCTCACCAAAAATGGAAGAGAAAAAGAGGTGCATTGTGAAGTTGTACATTGTGTTAGTAAGCATTGTACTTCAATGGAAGACAATGGCACTCAACAATCTAACTCTACCATTACCAGGCCAACACCCTTCTCCTGACCTTGTTGCCCAAAATCTTCAAAGGTTCTTTCTTTCTTTCTTTCTTTCTTCTTTCTTCACAATGTGCCTTACTTTCCTCTGTTTTTTGCTTACATTTTTCAAACTTACAACTTACATCCTTGGTGTTTCATGTATTTCCATTTTTTCACCTTATCTTTTGTTAAAATTACTAATAAAACAATCCTTTTGACCAAATGGCTTTTGTCTTTTGGTCCACCGACTAAAAGGTTGTGGGTTTAAGTCTCACTTAAGAGATACAACAATTTGGAGAGAATTTCGTATATATTCTTGTAAACTTTAAAGATTAAGTATGTACCTTGCAAATTTCCTTATTACATATGTATCCTTCTAAAACTTAAAAATCTCACATGCATATCCAAATGACTATTTTAAATTTAATTACATCATTAAAAAATATATAAAATATCATTTTATTAATTAACTTAATATTGAATTAAATTAGAAAATGATATATATATTTTTTTAATTTATTTTTTTGTTGGGATTTAAGGTGGTAGTTTAGGTATTCAAAAAAATTTTAAATGAAAAAAAATTTAAAATAGTCATTTGAAAATATACATATAATAAGGAATTTTACAAAGAGATATGTGTAATATTTAAAGTTAAGAAAGATATATACGACATTCTCCATTAATTATAGAGAGAAATAAAGATGGTTTATATAGCATATATCCTAAAGTTGGATGTCTAAAAGGAAATAATGTTTGGATAGATATGACCCCATATCCAAGTGATGTAGGTAAATTAAATGTATGTATTTATGTTTGTTTTAAATATTTATCAAAGATAATTGTAATATAATGTATTAATGTATCATTGATTTGTACAAAAAACACTTTTTATTTATGGTTTACATTTTTATATTTACTAACCCTTTTCCTAAAGTTAAAAAAGTTTATTTTTTACATATTAAAGAGGCTTTTTTAATTATAACAATTCATTTTTTTTAATATACTTTGAAAAATATTTTTGTAGAAATATGGTTTTTTCAAGTATTTAGTCACATTGCTGTAAAAGATGAATTGTTTAAAGTAATGAAAATACGTTACTATGATTTACAAACAAGAATTAAATTATATTATTATTTTACTCACTTAATGTATATATTTTATAAAATAATAATTATAAAATCAAGTTCATCAATAAATAATATTTGGTAACGAATTTCCTATGTTAGAAATCTGACTAGAAGTAACAATTGTATATTAAGCTGAAAAAAGAAAATAATAGAAAGACAATAAAATAATAACTATAAATTGGGTTTGATGTGTTATAACTTATAAACTAACAGTGTAAGGAAAACGGTTTTATATAAAAAAGAAGTAGCATACTTTCATGTCTCAAAATAATTAACGTATTTTAAAATTGATATATTATTTTAATTAATTTAACATTATTGGAATATAATTTTTTATATGAATTTTCATAACAAAATACAGGGAATTAGAAAAATAAAATAATAAAGTAATAAGTAGTAATTAGTAAAGAGGATGATGGATGTTTTATCTTTCAAAGTGTACTTGAGCCCAGTGCTAATATAATAATAATATTAATAAAATAATTAAAATTGGTCTACTTTTGACTTTTTCTTTGTTCAAGATATTATGGAAATGGTCCCTTTGTGGCTTTGTCTTGGATACTTGTGCACTTTTGCTTTCCATCTCATCACTTATTTTCATTCCTTGTCCCCATTTATGTATTACACACATTCTATTAACAATTATTTTATTTTATTTTTTGTATTTTTGATGTATTTACGGATAGCATCATGCTAGAAGCTGTTTGGTTTTTAACAACATTGTTTTTGTTAAAAAAAATTTATCCATAAAAATGATTTAAATGTTAAGAAATTACACATTTGATTTGTTTGTTGGAATTTGAGGTAATCAAAAAGAAAAGAAAATTATATTTTAGGGTTTAATACCAAAAAAAATAATATATTTTTCATGTTTTTGCGGTTTAGTCTTTCCGTATTATTTTTTACCAATAAAATCATTAAGTAACATATTTGTTTGTGATTTTTGAAATTTTTTTTAATCTCTCAAAAAAGTTTTTAAATTTGTGGACTTTTCAGAGAAAACTAGTGAAATCATGTTGTTTTTTTTTTAAAAAAGGAAAGGGTTGATTATGAAAAAACAAAATTTCGCCGAAAACCGGATTGAAAACAAAAGCTTGAGGACTTTCTTAAGAAAAAAAATAACACGAAAGGACTAAATCGCAAAAGCATGAAAACATGTTGGTTTTTTATATATTAAACCCTATATTTTAATTAATAACACAATCTAATATCTTAGATAATATTCAAATTTTTACAGGAGGGTAAATTTATCAATAACAAGAAGAGAGATGCTATCCTACGACAACATGGACTCGACTACATCTTGCCTGACCGGAAACCCAATCGACGATTGCTGGCGGTGCGATCCCAATTGGCATCTAAACCGCCAACGTCTCGCCGATTGCGGCATCGGCTTCGGCCAATACGCTTTAGGCGGCAAAGGCGGCCGCTACTATGTCGTAACCGATTCCTCCGATCACGACGCCGTTAACCCCCGTCCAGGCACTCTCCGGTGGGCCGTTATCCAAACCGAACCTCTCTGGATAGTTTTTCCGACCAACATGCACATCATACTCTCACAAGAACTCATTTTTAACAGCTTTAAAACGCTCGACGGACGTGGCGCCAACGTCCACATCACCGGCGGCGGTTGCATTACTCTACAATACATTACAAATGTCATCATCCATAACATCCATATCCACCATTGTTACCAGTCCGGCAACACCAACGTCCGTTCAAGTCCCACGCATTACGGCTACCGGACAAAATCCGACGGAGACGGGATATCCATATTTGGTTCTCGTGATCTTTGGATCGATCACTGCTCGTTGTCACATTGCAAAGACGGATTGATTGATGCGGTTATGGGTTCCACCGGAATCACGATATCTAATAACTTTTTTTCGCATCATGATGAGGTGATGTTGCTGGGACACAGTGACAATTACTTGCCGGATTCCGGTATGCAGGTGACGATTGCGTTTAACCATTTCGGAGAAAAGTTGGTGCAGAGAATGCCGAGGTGCCGGAGAGGGTATATACATGTGGTTAACAATGTGTATTCCCGGTGGGAAATGTACGCAATCGGAGGGAGTGGAAATCCGACGATTAACAGTCAGGGAAACCGGTATACTGCTCCGGCAAATCCTAATGCCAAGGAGGTATGAAATTTTTTAATGAAATTAACTATCATACAATAATTGAAATTAGGGATAAATTCCAAAATATAATAATTATTATTATTTTTATATATTTGTGGTTTACGGTAATATTTTTAAGGGTTAATATTAAAAAAACTCAATCAACTCTTTTCATTTTTGTAATTTAATCCCAAAAGTTTTTTGTGGTTGTTTAAGTCTCTAAACTATTTTTGTTTTATTCAAAAGTATATATTTGACTGGTTACCAAACAAGTAACTTTAGTTTTTTTTCACTTGATTAATGTTAGAAAAAACTCACAATCTTTTCATATTTTAACGATCAATTTCCTAAACTTTTTATTTTATCAATTGTGTTTTTAGGTTTATCCGGTAGCCTGTAAATATATATATTTCCGAATAAGACAAATATAGTTTAGAGACGTAAATAATTAAATAAAAAAGTTTAGGGGCTTAATTAAGAAAATAAAAAAAAACGTTAGATTGAGTTTTTTCAATATTAACCCTATTTTAAATAGGACTCTCCTTAATTTTTACTAATCATGTGCTACCCTCCTCTCACATGTATTTTTATTAATAACGTGAGAGTCACTTATTAAACTTAACCCTCTCTCACATTACGAGTGAGGTGTAAAATTGACCTTTTTAAAACTGATCTAAAATAACATCCACTTTACACTTTTTAACTAATCGGTCATTTTAAAAATAAACAAGAAGTGAAATGTAAACCGGTTTATGAGGTCATAAACAACTTTTTATTACAATAAAAATATATTGCTACTAAAAAGTTATGGGTGAGCTAAACCGGTTTTCATGTCACTTTTGATATTGTTGGTCCTAAAACAAAGTGATTGATTTCAATTTTGGATAAAATTTAAAAGATATTATTAGTAAAGAAATATGAAAAATGTTATTTTTTATGGTATATTGAGATTTGAAATTAATTTGGTGATTTTAATGGTGGATTATACTTGATGGAAAAGGTGACGAAGAGGGTGGAAACAGCTCAGGAACATTGGAAGGGATGGAACTGGAGGAGTGAAGGGGATATTCTGGTGAACGGAGCTTTCTTTGTTGCTTCCGGCGAAGGTTTAGAGCTCAAGTATGAGAAAGCCTACAGTGTCGAGCCTAAATCGGCCGCCTTGATCGACCAACTCACCATGAACTCCGGCGTCCTTGGTAGCAGGTTCCATATCTATCCTTTTTTTTTGAATATCCAATGTTCATTTGTTTACTTTTTAACAGAAACCGTTAAGCATTAGTAAACGTTTCAGCAAATTAAACTGGTAATAACTATACTTAGTGTCTGTTTGTTTACCTTTTAATAGAATCATTAAGTTCTTAATAGAATTATTAAGAGGTTATTTTATATTTGATATATAATTTTCCTATAACCATAATGGCTTCTTGCCTTCTTGTCATTTACTTTAGTCTATAATCTGCATTTAACATATAATTTTTCTTTCAAACGAGAAGTTATGTTAAGTAGCTTCTATTAAATTTACCAAACAGACCTTAATAAATGTTCAATCACGATTATTTAGTAACTACTTTGCCACGTGTGGACCCCACGTTTAATTCGTCACGTGTCAAAACGTCAATATATCACATACCATTACTAAAATTAAATTTGAACTAAAATCACAATTCAATCTGTTATAATCTAATTTGACTAATCTAATATATAATTAACTAAAATCTAATAAACTCAATTTTTTATAATTATTTCATGTGTTTTTATGAATATCTATTCTTAATTTTTTTTTTTAATTTCAACTCATGTAGTTTATGGATATATATAACCTAGTCTGGTATAATTTCAACAAATTAAAGAGTGATTAATAATTGCTTATTTTCACTTTCAAAAGAATCTTTGGTAAGTAAATCAAATCATACTGAATCATACAGATAAAACATAATAAACATGTCTACTTTACATATTTTCTAGACATACTTTTGACCTTTTTTTGATTGTATTTGCTTTTACCTCTTATCTTCAATTTGATTCACCTTTTTTTCTTTTTCTTTTTTTTTTTTTAAAAAAAATATAATATAATAATAAACAGATGATGAGTATTTTGAAAATTTACCCTAAAGTTGCAATTTATTCCATTAGTTCTCCACCAATCATGGTTGTTTAGTAATTTGATGATGTCATTTCACCTCATTGCTCTCATGTTCAAGAATTTATTGCCTATTAATGCCCTTCATTTGTAATTTTTTTTTAACCTCCAAAACTTGCCATTTTAGTATACTTTTTTTCTTAAAAATCTATTGGGAAATTACTAATGATGGGTTTTAATCATGCTAAACTTGTCATTTACTCATTGTCATACAAATTTAACGAAGCAACTTAAGTTGATTTTATACATATTTTTAAGTTTCTAATAATTTCATTCATATCAAGTTTCTACTGTTAATTAGTACATGAAATATTAAATGGCGAAAATTCAAATAATTTGAGCTTCAAAATGGTTTAGTTTGAGTGATTCATGCACACTTGTTTCTACGAAGCAACTTAAGTTGATTTTATACATATTTTTTTATATAAACGTTGGTTATGTTTTTATCAGTCCTGAATGTTTGTGATATGTGGTTTTGATGATCAATAGAAACAATAAGCTTGGGAAGTGGACTGGTGGCGATGGTGATGCTGAAGTTGATGGTAGTGAAGATGACTATGGTGAATTCAGTGATGGGTCTTCTCGGCCAAACTCTATGACATTAGTTTCGTCTTTTTTAATTGCATTGTTATCGTTCATGTTCTTGTGTTCTTTTTACAATCCGATTGTATTATTGTGACATCAAAACATTTGGGAAAAAGTTCTCCAAACTGATTTTGAATTGACAAGGTCTTTGTTTATCCTTCGATCTCTCTTTTTCATGTCAATTTATATAATCTCACTAAAAGTGAATACACAACCATTTACACGCAGCACTAAACTTATTTGGTAATAACATTACAATATACTTTATAGCCGATCCAAGTTTTATTGTGGCCAACTTTTGATTGTCACATTATGAAATGACTGAAAATGTATCTAAGTAAATGCTACATCGTCAAGTATATATTTTATATTTATATCAAACTAATAATAAAGGTACTTACGAGAATTTATGATAATATAATCGATAAAAAGGTTTTTTTTTTAATATTTTTTGTAAATTAATTAGACAAAAAAAGCATTTAACAACTTTATATATGTCTATTTTGATTACTTATTATATAACTAAAGTAACCACATTAATAATTAATGATTTATCAAGATTTAGAACCACTGAGCTAAAGAATTTAAAAATGTCCCAAATTTTGTTTATACTTCAAATGTATAACTTTCACATTTTGATATGCATACGTTATATTAAATTATATTAATATTTATTAGTAAATTTTATATCGATGATCTCATGATCATTGGGTCTGTATTGGCCCAGAATATAGGCCCATGGGTGATTTCACATCTGGGTAACCCTGGCCTTGTATAGTTGTATCTATTTTGAACCTGTCCAATTAGAGTTGAGTTAAATGTTAAATTTATTCTAGCACTAAAATTTTAAATAAAAAAAAATTCTGGTATCTTTAAATTTTGTAGAAGAGAAATGACCGCGACAAGTAACAAAATTATAGGAAAAAAAATCATGAAAAGAGGAAAATATCTAATTATCATGTTAAATTGGATGAATAGTAAATTATTGAATTGGTCCATGTGATTTGTCTAGAATTATAGAAACGGTATCACAACATTCAGAGTTGCATAAATGATCAATGACTTGATGGTTAGGAGTAGTAGTAGGATAGTTTGCCGTTAAAAAAAAACTGTTAATCTACCGTTAAACATTTTAAAATGACATTGTTACCCTTAAAAGTTTGGTCTTCATGTTTGCAATATATTACATATACGGTCCTTAGTCATAATTTAATAACATTTAGGGTGAATTACAATTTTCGTCACTGTGCTTATACAATAATTAGGGTTATCATCCTTTTCATATGAAATTACAATTACAGTACTTATAGTTGGCGTTTTATTATGTTTTTGGTCCCTTTCTTCAATATTTTTTTAAAATGACAAAGTTACCCTTTCATTATATTTCAGTTTTGGTCCCTAATCAATATTTCTTCTTTATTTCATTTTATTAATGCTTTTTTATTCTTTTATAATTGATTTATTATATTGTCTTATTAGTACAATTAAAATTTAACTTAAGTAATCAATTATATAATATGTTGTATTCTATTATTTTGTTTTATTAAAACTTAATTGAAGTAATTATTATTATTATTATTATTATTATTATTATTATTATTATTATTATTATTATTATTATTATTATTATTGTTTTTATTATTGTTGTTACTATTAATTAACTAGTTTGTTCACATATTACATGTGTTATTAATAAAAATTTAAACTGAAAATGTAAACACATAAATATTAATTATAAAAAATTTTAAGAATATTATTATCTATCATAACTACTATTTTTATAAGTTTTAAAGTAAATATTAATAATAGGTACTTTCAGATCAATAAATTTCTAAATTTTAATAAATACAATTTGATATTTTAATGTCAGACATTATATTTTATTACAAAAAATAAAATTATTATAAATATCTTTTTACTAATTATCTCATACTTGTCAAACATTTAATATTTTCGAACAATGTGTATTTCTTTTTAAACTATTTTAATAAGCTTATAATATATAAATTAATTTTTTAGTTAGATATATAGATATGTAGATTGAGGTTCAATTGAGAACTTTTATGCATCAAGAACCTCGACAAACTTTTGTGCATCGGATAATCTACCAAGGGTGCACAAAGGGCATTTAGGGAAAACTAAAGATATGGTAATTAATTTAATTCTAAAAATCATTATAAGATAATTAGGAGTTACATTTTGAATTAAAATCTCATATTAACTACATTCCTCATTTTCCTCCTCATTTCTCTCTCTCTCTCTCTCTCTCTCTCTCTCTCTCTCTCTCTCTCTCTCTCTCTCTCTCTCCCTCCCTTTCTCTCTAATCGTGTTTTTCATGTTTTTCATAGTGATGATGATTTGAAGACGAAGATTAACGATTAAGAACGATAATGATGAACATGAACAAGAGATGCAACCGATGATGATTATGAAGAACACGATGTATAGATGGATGATGAACGATGAATAATGATGATGCATAGATGAATGATGAACAATGACGATGCATAGATGGATGATGAACGATGAACAACGAAAAATGATGATGCATAAATGGATGATGAACAATGACGATACATATATGAATGATGAACAAGTTGAACATGGTGCATAGATGAATGAAGAATATGAACGACGAACACGATGCATAGATGAATGATGAACAAGTTGAACACGATGCATAAATGAATTTGTGTATTTTTTTGTTAAATGCGTCTTTTTTGAACACGATACATAGATAAACACGATTAACGATGAAAACATCGATCTCCATCATCTTTTTTGAATTTGTGTAATTTTTTTAAATTTGAAAATTTATCAATTGAATTTATTTAGCATTTATTATTTGTTGAAATATTAAATTTAATGAGGTATGCACATTCCCCAAAATGCCCTTCCTTGTTTGTTTTTATAATGCACAAGATGCATAAAATTGTCCAACTATAGACCATTTTGTCATTAATCTAAACCATACAATTTTTGGATTTAATGGATGATATAGGTTCTTTTGTACCTCGATGCATAAAAGTTCTCAATTGAACCTCCCTCTAGATATGTATATATAATATAAGATTT
Organism: Centrapalus pauciflorus; assembly: GCA_020465985.1. Lineage (NCBI taxonomy): Eukaryota > Viridiplantae > Streptophyta > Magnoliopsida > Asterales > Asteraceae > Centrapalus > Centrapalus pauciflorus. The sequence goes on from JAANYP010001790.1 coordinate 953,634, forward strand.
AGATTTATTAGATTTTTTTTTAAAAAACTAGTTTTTAAATAAATATATAGATAACATAATCTTTAATTATTGATGTATTATGCGAATAAGTTTAATAAAAATTATTTACATAAAATGTATATATAAACTAAAATTTTGATATTAAAATATTATTTATTTAAAAATATAAGAATAATATTATTATTTGTTGTTTCTAGTTTTACAAATAAATATGAATAGTAATTTTTTTATTTATAAATTTCTAAACTTTAATTAAAAAAGATTTATTAGATTTGATATAATTAGTTTCTAAACAAATATATAGATAACATTTATCAGATTTTATGATTCTTGATTTAGATTAGAATTTGTATTTCATCTTAATTTTTAATTATTACGAGTTATGTTTATCTTTTATTTTAAAGGGTAAATTACAATTTTCGTCCCTGTGGTTATATATAAATTATGGTTACGATCCTTTTTACGTTAAAATTCTCAGTATATATGGTTGTCAATTTGTTATGATTTTAGTCCTTTGACTAGTTATTTTTTTAAAAATGACAATTTTGTCCATTTAACTTTATTTCAGTTTTTGTCCCTGACTAATTACTTTCTTTTTTTTTTATATTATCTTAATTACTTTTATCCTATTATTATTTATTTAATATTTATTCTTTTTCTTATTGTTACAATTTAATTAAAAGTATTATTATCTCAATATATTGTCTATTATTATTATTATTATTATTATTATAATTATTATTATTATTATTATTATTATTATTATTTGTTTATTTATTTGATATGTTCTTTTTTTTATTAATTATTACAAGAATTAAAATAAAAATAACTTTTTGTATATATGGATTTGTATATAAATAAGTTGTATTGTTATTATTACTTACTTATCTTTAATTTATTTATTTTGTTAAGTGAGTATGTTTTGATTTATTTTAGAATATATATATATATAGACACACACACACACACACACACACACACACATATATATATATATATATATATATATATATAATTTTTTCACTAAAATTTTTATATGTATATAAACCGCATATGTTTAAAGGTAGATTGTAACATCCCACTTTTGGGACAGGGACGTGGAATTATGTGATTGGGCTGATTATATTATTATAATTGAGTTGGGCCAATTATTGAGTTATACGTGGAAGTATCACGTGATAAGATTTTTGGGCTAACCGGGCGACAGAGTTAAAGTTTTAATAAGAGATTATAATATTGAGAATTATTAATTAAATTGAGACCCGATGATATAAAGTTTGTATTTTGGGATAGCGGGTTCGGATATTGGGTATCGGACCGAGTTAAAGAGAAAACGTATATATTATTGAGCTCCTTGCTTTGTTGCTTCATAATTCAACTTCCAAAATCAGAGCTTTAAGTGTGTTTGTGTGTGTGACTTGAATTCCAGCATCTGCAATCAGAGATTGAAGCCTCAAATCATGATTAAAGCTTCCAAAATTCATCATCATCTTCACCTTTGAGTTTAGGTTAGATTTGAGCTTAAATTCGTGAATTAAGTGTTGTGAATCGTGGATAAGTAATTCAATTGAGTTTTTGTATGTTAATGAGTAAATTCAGGCGTATATCTTTGGTAAAATCGAGCAAAAATCGGGTTTTGAGGTATGAAGTCGATGCTGTCAAAAAACAGAGCATTCATGGCTGACAGTCAGTTTACGCGGCCGCGTAGGGTTTGCTACGCGGCAGCGTAGGTATTTGTTTACAAGCCCGTGTAAAAAGCTACAGGGTGGTGTAAAGATGGAGCGACGCGCCCGCGTGGGTTTTGTTACGCGGTCGCGTGGGTTTTGCTACGCGCCCGCGTGGGTTTTGTTACGCGGCCGCGTGGGTTGCAGTCACACCATCTTGTAAAAATCCTACACCACCGCGTAAGGAGGCTGCTACGCCGCCGCGTAAGAAATCTTACACGGTCGCGTGAAAATTCAGAAAAATAAATATATTTTAAGCGTTTATTTAGGGATGGGTTAGTGATATTGAGTTATTCCCTTGTGTTTGGGTATTCGGGTTGTGTGGGTTTAGTGGTTGGGTATCTGGGTTCGTGCGAGTTGCCTGAGTATTGTGTATAGAATTGTTGGGTTGTGATTGTGATATTGAGAATTGTGTTGTGATTCCAGGGTCTCGAGTTGATAGGGTTGGGGGACGGGCAGGGAACCGAGGCTACGTAGTGAGACTTCAGGGCAGGTGAGTTTGCATGCTTTTCTGAGATAATTGTACGATAATTTATTTATACTTGCATGACCTTTTTCTGAGCTTTCTTTATGAGATTATTATGAGTTTCTTACGAGTTTTATTACTGAGATACTGTCATGCATGTATATGTGTTTATTGTGAACTGAGTTTTACTATATGTGATTTGAGACACACGAGCTATCGAGTTACTAAACCGTACGGCTGGGCAGGGGTTGGGTCGCTCCCAATTCCCTTTTGAGTTCCTGACGACTGCTTTGTGCGGTCTAGGGATTTGGGTACGTGGATTTACCCACACGAGTTGAGTACCTATTGAGCTATCTTGTGGGATCTCATATACTTGTTCAGTAGAGAACGCTGAACGTTTTAATATCGAGATATTTATTTATTGAGTTTTGTAATCGTACACTAACCCTTGCATTCTCACCAGCGTTAGCTGACCCAATGTGTGTGTTGTTGTTGTGTGTGTCTCAGGTGATCAGAGATCTAGTAGGCCTGCTGTACCCAAATAGGGTTACTGTGACATCGTTCGAGGAGTTAGTTACCTGTGTTAGAGGTAATAATATTCTTGGGGAATGTTTATGTGTAATTCGGATATTGTGTAGTTTGATCAGAGACTTCCGTGACTTAATTATGTAATTAAAGTTTTAAAATTATCGGGTTGCTGCATGTGTGTATTGGGAATAACATAGAGATTATTATATTATATCGTTGCTGATGTGGTATTTATGTGGCATTGTGGATTAGTTTGAGGGTGTTACATAGATAAACTTAACAAAATATGTAAATTTGAAATATTATATGTATACATTAAATTAATTTGTTAAATTTAGTTATAACTTCGTATAAAGTTTTTGTTATGGTTAATGGATTAATACATTGAACATTTGTAATTTATATGAATATTAACTTTATATAAATTAGAATGGATTACACGTCAAATAATATATTTTGTCAAGTTAAAATTACATTGAACATATGATGTTTATAGGAATATAAAAATTAATACATATATGTATAAATTTAGACAAAAAATTGACTAAATTTATAAGTATTTATATAAAGTAATATAAAGTAGAGACAAAAGATAAATAAATTAAATGTATGAATAGTTAAAAACGATTTAATGAAAAGTAACAAAATAAATAAATATCATTTTAAAAAATAAAAATATATAGATAGTTCAGTAAATATTTAAAATTTATATGTAGGAACAATAATATTAATATTAATAACAATAATTAACAACAATGCAATAAATTAAATTTAGTCATATACAAGTTATTTTCAATTACTACTACTTATTCATGTAAATACCTAAACTATAACAAAATAATAATAATAATAATAATAATAATAATAATAATAGTGTCAAATAAATAATGAAAATAATATTTTATTACTTTGGTTAAATTTTAATAGTAATAATAGGATAATATATTAAATAAATAATAAAAGAATAATAAATTATTAAGAAAATAAAATATAGGGTAAATTACAAAGTTCGTCCCTGTGGTTATAGAGAAATTATGGATAAGGTCATTCTATAGAAAAAATTACAAATTCAATGTCTGTGGTTACCTATTTGTTACGGTTTTGGTCCTTTGACCAGTCATTATTTTTTAAATGACCATTTTACCCTTAAGGGTATTATAAAAATAGGTAATGAACTTTCTTTTTATAAAAATAAATAATAAGAATAAACAAAACATTAATAAATGTTTTGTTTATTTTAATAATTACAAATTTCGAATCACCACCTTCAACAATCACCACCACCCCCTTCACCAAAGTCAAACACCACCACCCCCTTCACCGCAGTCAAACACTACCATTCGAAACACCGTCCACCTTCGTCGCAGTCACTCTCATCACCATCGTAAACTACAAACCAAGCATAAACAGATACTAACACGCAAGATCTGTGCCAGATTTGGCAATGGCGACAGTTCGAAGACAAAACCGCCAACCTCCGGTTTCCTTTATCCTTCATTCCAGATCTGAACAAACACTTCAACACCCTGGTGTTCGTTTAATGAAATTGATGATGACCTTTGATGGCTTAAGGTTTTCAGATGAACGTCGTCCTAGATATGATAATGATGACATCTATGGTGGCTTTGGGGGCTTAGGTTTTGAATTGTTTAAGATTACAAATCTTCTAGAAATCCAGTGGAGAGAAACCCACATTAGAGAAGAGAGAGAGAGAGAGAGATGAACACCTAGAAACCCAGTGGAGACAAATGGGGAAGAACACCTCCAAGATACAATCAAGAATCGGTGGTTGGTGGTTCGTTCTCCAACGCGAGAAAATTGAAAAACCGAAAAAGGCTTCATCCTTTGATTACTTACGTTTTATTTGGTTTTAGTTTTATTTTAATAATTAATTTATTAATGTTTTATTTATTCTTATTATTTATTTTTATATAAAGAAAGTTCATTACCTATTTTTATAATACCCTCAAGGGTAAAATGGTCATTTAAAAAATAACGACCGGTCAAAGGACCAAAACCGTAACAAATATGTAACCACAGACATTGAATTTGTAATTTTTTCTATAGAAGCACCTTATCCATAATTTCCATATAACCACAGGGACGAAATTTGTAATTTACCCTAAAATATAATTGAAATATTTGATTAGGGACCAATAATGAAATAGTTTTAAAGGGTAAAATCGTCATTTTTAAAACAATTATTGGAGAAAAGGACCAAAAGCAAAACAAAACTCTAACCATAAGTACTATAATTGTAATTTTACCGTGAAAAGAGTAAACCATTATTATTTGATTTTTTAAACAACGATAACCATCTGGTATTAAATTTTTTCATAAAAAAAATGACGAACCATTTTGATTTTAATTTTTTTGATCAAAAAACGGTAAACCATTATGATTTTTGATTTTTTTTCAGACAAAAGAACCATTTTGATTTTTAATTAAACGTAGATAAAAAAAATTAATACAATTTCAATTCTTTCAATAAAAACAACAAACCCTTTGGAATTTAAATTATTTGAATAAAAAGCAACGAATCATTCCAATTGATTATTTCAAATTATTTATAATTAAAAAATTTTATTAAGTATTTGCAATGAAGTAACTACGAAGCATTTTGATTATTTTTTTTCCAAACGAAAAAAGCTTCAACACGTTTTGTTATTTTGAATTTTTTTTGAATGGAGAAAGAAATAAATCATTTCGATTTTAGATTTTTCGAATGAAAAAAACTACAACTAGTTTTTATTTTTAATTTTCATAAATGAAAAAAATAATTGAAAAAAAAATGAACCGGGTGTATCATATAATAATCTTAAATAATTAATTATATTAATATATAAAAAGATAACATTAATAATAACAATAAACATACAAATAAAAATTAATGATTAAAACAAAAGGAATAAAAAAATAAAATGTTATATTCGGATAATTAAATTATAAAACAGAAAGAAAAGATAAATATATATATGAAAAGTATGAAAATTTCATAAACGGTCCCTGAAAGTTTGAATATTACATTAATGGTCCTTAAAAGTTAAAAAGACAAAAATGCCCCTGAACAAACGGCTCAAGTTAACGGCCGTTAGTTTCAGGGACCAAAGTGTTACAAATTCTCGATTTTAGGGACTTCTGGTGTAATAAAATTCTTTCAGGGACTAAAACCATAATTCCATATCAACCACAGGGACCATTTATGTAATTTAGTCTTCTATTTATCTTTTTATGGTTAAATGTGAAAATGACACATTAAAATATGTGTTTTGCTTTATTATATTAGAGTTTGATTAATTTTATGCTTCAACGTCTTTTCCATCCAGAAATATTGAAAAATCAGATTGGTTCATTTTTTTTTGTTTAATTGAAAATGGTTATTATTTTTTCATTCAAAAATATTAAAAATCCGATTGATTCTCATTTCTTTTTTTTCCACACGGAAAGAATGACAAACCAATCAAAAAAAAAATTGAACAGAAAAACGACTAACCATTGCAATTTTGTATTTTTTTGAATTGAAAAACAAACGAACCATTCGGATTTTCAGTTTTCAAACGTAGAAACGATGAAGTAATCAGATTTTCAATTTTTCGAACGGAAAAACCGACGACCCAATCAGATCTTCAATTTTTTTATTAGAAAAAAAACAACCAATCGATTTTTTATTTTACGAATGAAAACAACGATATCATTAAATTTTCAATTTATGGTATGTACAGCCGAAGATTTTTTAGAGTTGTAACTACATCGTTTTGATTTTAATTAATTTATAATAATTATTGCTATGTCATTATAACAATTGAAATTTGTATTATATATTAGCATGTAGATAACTAAAATAAAAATTTTAAAATCAAGGTTAATAATAAAATTTTGATTTTTTAAATACATTAAATAAAAGGTTAGAACATAAAAGTTAGTAAATATTAAAAAAAAAAAATTCAAACAAAAAATTGTAGGGACTCAACTAACTAAAGTGGAACCATTGTTGAAAACAAACCTATAGTTTTAGACCAACCACAAGAATCAATTTTACAATTTACTCTTGAATGAATTAGTTATATTTTTAAGTTAAATAAAAAATGGAGAATTTCATATATGTCCCTCTAAAACTGCATAATATCATATATACCCAAGCCAAAAAAGAATTTCATATATATTCTTCTAAAACTTCATAATATCATATTTACCCAATTTAAAACTTTAATATCATATATACCCTTTCAAACTTTTAAATATATCAAACATATCCAAATTATTTATTTATTCTTTTTTATTACTTTAAAACTCATAATAAATATTCATTAATAAAGAAATGACCAATCTACCCTTTTTATTTCTTAAACTTCATAATATCATATTTACCCAATTGAAAACTTTAATATCATATATACCCTTTTGAACTTTTAAATATATCAAATATATCCAAATTATTTATTTATGATCTTTATTACTTTAAGATATCAAATTTTTTATTTCTTGACGGAATTCGGCGATTTAAATTTCATTTGTTCGTTAAGTAGAAGCCTACCATGAGCACCTGGACATGTAAAATCAAAGGATGTAAAAGTTAATTACCTTGATTAAGTCTTCAATTCTTGTGGCTTCGACTTAACGAACAAATTGAAATTTGAATCACCGAATTCTGTCAAGAAATAAAAGATTTGATATCTTAAAGTAAAAAAAAAATCATAAATAAATAATTTGGATATATTTGATATATTTAAAAGTTTAAAAGGATATATATGATATTAAAGTTTTCAATTGGGTAAATATGATATTATGAAGTTTAGGAAATAAAAAGGGTAGATTGGTCATTTCTTTATTAATGAATATTTATTATGAGTTTTAACGTAATAAAAAAGAATAAATAAATAATTTGGATATTTTTGATATATTTAAAAGTTTGAAAGGGTATATATGATATTAAAGTTTTAAATTGGGTAAATATGATATTATGAAGTTTTAGAAGGATATATATGAAATTCTTTTTTTGATTTGGATATATATGATATTATGCAGTTTTAGAAGGACATATATGAAATTCTCCCAATAAAAAATATCTATCAAACCATGCCTATCGATACCATTTATAATATATACTTATAAATTTTCTTTATACAATAATAATTTACTTTTACTATCTACCTTCTATGACTATGGAATATTTAGTTTTTCAATTTATAAGTCACATGCTACTATAAAATTGAACTTTATAAGGATGCATCAATTCCATACATGGTAAAAACAAAGTATAACAACAACAAAAATTTGTCACACACCAACACTTTCATATGGAAGACTATTCTATCCTTACTTTTAGGGGGTAAAATGTAATGCAAATATTTGTGTTAGTAAGTCTAAGATGGTCACTTTATATAAAATTATTGTGCATGTCAAAACTTTATTGTGTACGTCAAAACTTTATTATGTACAAATCACTTCTCTGTAAGAAAACGCTACAAGTAGATATTCAAAGTTATTTTATGAAATTTACATTCATTTAAATAATCAAATTCATCCTCGTCTAACAAGGAATTAATTATGTGAAGATCAATCATTCAAATAATCAAATGCATTAATTCAAATACCCAAAATTGATATAAACAACCGCGATTGATAGAGTCGAGCATGACAGTAGTTTAATTATGATTTAGAAGCGGCCCTTTAACTAATAATACATCTAAACCACTTGACTAGGGGTGAGCGACGGGTACCATTTCCCGAACCCGAACCGGTACCGACCGATACCGAATCAATATATTCGGTCAGGTACTCGGTTTTTAAATTAGCTAAACTTCGATATTCGGTACTCTCGGTTTCGGTACCATATTTATCCCGAATATCCCGAACCGAATATATAAATTAGCTCAAATTCAGTAGTTGTAACTTTAAAACGTTAAACTTTGTTCGGTATTCGGTATTTGATATTTGGTTTTCGGTATTAGGGTACAATATTTGGTGATGTATGTTTGGTATTTGATATATTTTCCTTATTCGGTCCCAATACATGACTGGCATTGAAAACCCAGTCCCAGAACCGGAACCGAACCGGCACCATATAAAATTATACGGTTCGGTATTCGGTTCTTTCAAAACCAATAATTCGGTTTCAGTAGTTTCGGGATCGGTACCGGTTTGGTACGGTCCGGAACCGAGCTCACCCCTACACTTGACTTAGTTCAAGTGGCCACAACCAAAGGTGGGCGGATTCTTCTTGGTTGAGGTCCCGGTGGTTGAGGTCCCGGGTTCGAGCCTTACCAATGGTGTTTCTCTTTAGGTGGAGGTGTGGGGTTTGGTCCTCACCCTCAAAGTGTTTAACAATGATGCTAACAACAAACCACTAACATCTACTGTTAAAAAAAACTAATAATATATCTTAATCATTGTCTACTTTAGTTATGAGAATGTAATTTATTAATTATTTCTTTGTGTTGAAGCAAAAGTTAGTATGTTTAATTTAGTGGGAAAGGATGCAAAGCCACCATTTTGGTAAGTATAATTAATCCTTGATTGGCAAGCCAAGTACGAAACTTTCTTTCACATTGCTTTTCACCAAAGGAAACTCAGTTCGTTTGTCTCACGAAATGAATTTTAAAAGAATTGAAATCTGTTTATAGTGTATTTTAAAATGTAGATTACAAAAACAATGAATACAAATGTGTTTAGATTCCATCAAATTCTATGGTTAAAGTAATCTATCATTCCTTGCTATTTCTAAATGAATTTATAATTTCTAAGATTTTACACACTTCATACCTTTACCTATCCTAAAACATCATTCCACAACTCAATCAATTAATTAATTAGTATATACTATAATATAATTTCCAATTCCTTTAAATTAATTTAGCTATTTAGTTTTCTATTTTCTGATAGAACAACTATAAGTATTTTAATTATTATTAATAAGCATAGTGTAATATGTATAAAAGAGCCCAAATAGCTTTTCTTTTCAACCTGTGTTATACAATTAAACTAGTTTATAACCCACGTATTACGTGGATATTTTTAATTAAATTTATTTATATAAAATGTATATGAGTAAAAATAAAAACATACAAAAATAATAATTGTGTTTATTTTTTATTATTTACAGATTAAAAAATAGAGTATATTTATCTTTTTTAAAAATATTAAATTGTATTTATCTTTTATTTTATATAAGTTGTAATTATCTTTTTGGTGAACGTAGAGGTGACACGTGACATTTGACGTTTTCCTTTATTATACATAATAATAATAATTTCGACAACTAATTCAAATTTTTACATTTGGATCTAATTATGATTATTATGGATAATAATGATAGATATTCATTTTAGGTAAACATTAATTTTAAATGTTACAAAATCTAATTTATTACTAATTAATTAATGAAAAAAATAAAGTAAAAATTTAATGCAATTAAGTTAGGTGTTAAATTTGGAAAAAGAGGTGGAAAAATATAATTTTCTTGTATCGTAGAAGTGACATATGACATGAATTGTTTTGTTTTATTATAATATATAGGTTAATCAACCCGTGTATTACATGGGTTGATTTAGAAAATACACATTTTTTTATATTTTAATAAATTATTATAAAATTTATATATAGTTAAAATAAAAAAACTGAAAGCTAGTTAAATTAAAGATAAAAAAATATTTAGTTGTTTGATATTAAAAAAATATTATTATATTGTATTATTAAAAACTATTAATATGTGTTTGCAAAAAAAAATTTTTATAAATATTTATTAACTTCAAATATAAAATATCAATGTAATAAACAAAAAACTTCAATTATGTGAATGTGTATATATTTTAAAAATGATAAAATATAAAAATGGAATATCTGAAAATCAACAATCAAAATTTATCATATTCACAATTGAAGTTTTATCAATTAAATTTTAAATTTTGTTAGCAAAATAATTAACAAAAATTTTTAACTTTATTTACTACACTTCTAAATCCAAATTTTTACATTTGAATTTAACTATAATCATTAAAGATAATAATGACACATATTTATTTTAGGTAAATATTAATTTAATATTAATTCATTAATGAAAAAATTAAAATCAAAATTTAATGTAATTAAGTTAAGTTAGTAAATTTGGAAAATGAATCAAAAAAATGGCATAGGTGTAATTATTGGTTTTAGTTAAGGGTATAAGAGACATTTCATAAATAATTATGAGTTGTCATTAATCTGGGCCATTGATTTCTTTCCATCCAATGGTTCAAAAACTTCAAGTGGTTTTCTTATTATATATAGTATAGATTGGGAATAAAATTAACAAAGTCAAGATAATATGAATTATAAGAATGCTAATTGTACCCTATGGCTAAAGCTAATATCTTGTTTCTCAGTTATCTCTATGAATTGAGTTTAAGGACACTTGTTTTTCACAAAGATCAACAAATTATATTACTCGTTCTTATAACAGTATTCAAAACTTTCAAAGATCCTAAATCTAACATAAGGGATTTAGATATCAAGTTTTAACATGTGTATCTTGATTGTGGACTACGAGATTAACATCCTCCATATTAGCCATAAAATAGCTCGATTGAATCCCAAAAAGAGGGTATCCCTTCTTCTTATAACCATTTTACACCATAAAAAAGAGTTTTGTTGTAGTGTTTGTCGCTTCAGAATATTTTAAGTACTTGTTATAAATAGAATTAGAAAAAGGTATCCATAATAAAGTTGTGTTTTATCAACTTTATATCCAAGAAAGATAGAATAGTGTTAGAATGATTTCCTGTTGGACAGGAAGTGATGTTGTTAAAGTTTGTGGTTCCATTTTGTATAAAGTATATTATGATAGTGAAAGCATATATATATAAAAAAGGATTGATGATAAGTTGTGAATAGAGTTAAGGGAGACACATGTTGGATTGATGATTTCAAGTAGATTTTGTATTCCCCACCTTTACAAAAAGTTGCTTCTTCAAAATACATTTATGTTATCAACTTCACTTGACCAAACTCACTCACATATACATTATATATATGTATGCTTCAAGTTTCAAATCACTTGACACTTGGAACTCCTTTCATGAGACATGAAGAACAATTTTGGAATATATATAAGGTTGGGTTTCGGTAAGAATCCCTCAATTTCGTGAGAACCACCTTAATATTTATGCATTTAATGGTATAAAATTATGCATTCGATGCTAAAATTTATACATTTGATGCTAAAATTTATGCATTTCATGTAAACAGTTATACATCTCATGATAAATTTGTGCACTATATGTACGAATTTGTGCATTTGATGTATAATTTAATGAATTTAAATTTTAAAAGTAATTTTAATGTTAGATTATGATATTTATTAATATTGAAGACCAATAATGTTTTTAAGTTATAAATATAATTTTTAAATTTGTGCATTTTGGAGTAGTTATCACGTAATTGAAGGGTTCTTATCGGAACCAACCTTTTATATATATATATATATATATATATATATATATATATATATATATATATATATATATATATATATATATATATATATATATATATTCAGGTTCAGAAAAATACCTCTCAATATCAAGTGCATCTGAAGGTACCACTCTTAAAATTTTTTAAACTTTTTTATATAATCATGTTTAATGTTACACACATGATATATGCATAATTCATTTTCTCCATGTCCTTGAAAATTATATGAATGGTTATCCAAGTGAATGATTATTCACTTCACATGATTTGCGTTATGCAGCATTTGCATTTGTCAGGATTTTGTCAAAGAATCTGCATTATCTTATAGAAAAAATTTGTTAATCTGAAGAATGCAAGGTAACTAGGATTTAAAATCCTAAAGGGGAGGCTAGGTTTTTAAATAACAAATAAGGAAGAGATTTATGAAATCCTAGGATTTTAAATCCTTACTTAAATCTGCGAACCAAACACAATATTTTAAATACAAATCCCAGTGAATCCCAGGAAATCCGCGAACCAAACGCCCCCTAACCAAACGGCCCCTTAGGGGGCGTTTGGTTCGCATAATATTTTAAAAGGAATTGTAATCTGCAAGGCATTGGAATTGGAATCCAAATCATGTTTGGTTGGCTAAAAATGGAATTGTAATCCAATTTCATAATTCGTTGGTAGGGTGGGATGAGATGAGTGTGTAGAGATGGATACATCTCTAAGGTAGGAATAGGATAAGATGGATAGGGTAGGGTAGGGTGGGTGGGTAGGGTGGATGAGCCGTGAGCGATGGGTGGGTGGGTATGGGTAGGGTAGGGGGGTGGGTAGAGGTGGATAAATCTATAAAGTAGGAATCGGATGAGATGGATAGGGTAGGGTGGGTGGGGTGTACGAGAATGGGTCAGTGGGTATGGATAGGTATTGTGGGTAGTAGGTAAGAGTAGGTTTAATAACGTAGGTAGGTAGGCAGGGTAGGTGGGGGTGGGGTGAGTAATGTATGATGGATGAGGGATGGGTAGGTGGGTAGTGGTAGGTATGGTGGGTAGTAGGATGGATAACATAGGTAGGGTTAGGGTAGGTGGGATGGGGTAAGGTGGGTGGGGTATGTGTGGGTGGGTAGGTAGGTAGGTAGGGGTAGGTGGGTAGGATGTGGTAGGGTGGGTGGGTAGGTGGGTAATTAAGTAGGTAGGGTGGGTGGGGTAAGACATGACATGGTGTAGTGTAATGTGTTAAACGTAAGGGGTTTTTTTTTGTAATCGACCACTTTCTGTTTTTAGAAGGAATTGAATTCCATCAATAGTGTGAAGGAATGTTATTTTCCTTAATTAATTGGAAAATTTCAATTTTGATGGAATCCAATTTCCTTTTTATAGTTGAACCAAACACATAAATTGACTGGAATTGGAATCCTTTCCCCTCCAATTTCCTCGGATTCCAGTGAACCGGCCAAACGCCACCTTAATGTATTGTTATTTTCATTGTCAGAAATATGAATAATGTTATAAACTAACTACATACTGTTTTGAGTATTTTAGTTTTTTTTAATCCGTTTTAGTTATCAAAGAATTTGCAGATGTCTATTCTGGTAATTATAAATCTTTGTAGTACATCATTTTGGCAACGTTTGTGTGTATAATACTTAAAACTGACAACTGTAAAAAGTTTAATACCTAAAACAAACCAAAAAACTGCAACACCCCAAAAGAAATCAAACCTGAAAATAGAAAACTATTTTAAAAAAATTGTCTCTTAAACAAACAATTTAAGTCTCAATTTTCATGTTTTTCCATTCCGTACCATCAAACCAAGTTGTTAGATATAGAGATGTTTATTTGGATATGGACCCATAACTGGTTCTTGACCACATTTAGACCTAATCCTCATCATTTCAAAGCAACATCAGTTCTATTTGATTTTATTTATATACTCTTCAAAATATGAAGAACAATAAGGGTTTAGCCCATTTCCCATATGGGGCTCCATAGATCCCACACACTGTCTCTTTTACCTTCTTCAGAACTCGATCCAAGTTGACAGAAATACGGGTACGCTCCCATGCATTCTTCGTGATGTTTTACTTCACTGGTTTGCCCATCGTCGTCATTCGGCCAGCAACACGACGATATGAAGTCCGACATCCTGTTTTCGTACGGTGAATTGCTCCAACATGCATTAATGTTAGACGGGCCAGGTGTTTCCGATGATGAAGCTCCAAAGATTCTGTCCGTTTCGTTCATGCTGCTTCCACCAACGATTTGATCAGGGCTTTCGTCGCATTTTGGAGTGATCATGTCTTGTTTCGTATGGTTTCTTACGCCTACTATACGAAGCATTTTATTTCAAGATTTCGCTAAAAAATGATCAATTCGCAATTAAAAGAGCTTTTATAAAAAGTAAACCTTGTTGAGCTTCGGATTTCTTCTTTAAATGACTCCTCCAGTAATTCTTAATCTCATTATCTGTTCTTCCGGGCAATCTTTTAGCAATTCTTGACCACCTATATATATATATATATATATATATATATATATATATATATATTACCAATCATTAACTTTCACGATTGATTCTCGCTAGCTAGCTACATGACAACAATTCCGTAGTTGAGAGTTCTTTTTAGGGTTTATTATGAAAAAAAACCAACATGTTTTCACGTTTTCGTCCCTCCATGTTATTTTTTCCTATAAAAAACCTCAAGTTATTCTTTTCTTTTTGGTTTAATGAAATTTAGACATTAGACCCTGGTTATAATTTGTGAACCGGGTTTTAAAAAACTGAAAAACTGGGTTCTAATGTCCAAATTTCACTAAACCAAAAAGAAAAGTATAACTTGAGGACGTTTATAGAAAAAAAATAACATGAATGGACGAAAACGCAAAAAAAAAAAAAAAAAACATGAAAACATGTTGGTTTTTTTCATAATAAACTTTTTTTTTACTTACTTGTTACCCCATTGTTTATGCAGATCAAGAATGGTGTGTTCTTCTTCAAGGGTGATCTCGCCATGCTTTAAATTTGGCCGAAGATAATTCAACCATCTCAGCCGACAACTCTTTCCACTCCTTCTAAGACCTTAAACACATATATCCAAACTCGTTAAAAAAAACAAAACATTGCAACAAACGAAACAAAAACATTAGCGTCTAAGTAAATCATACCTGATTGTTTAGCCAAAGCATCCCAATGTTTTTCACCTAAAGTTTCGACAATAGTGGTCAATCTTTCATCTTCTTCGTCGAGCCAAGGCCCTCGACGCAGGTTTCCCACATCGTGATTCATCATTAAAATCAAAATAAACAGCTGCGTGCGTGCAGTGTGTGTTTGTGGGTGTGCGCGTGTTATATATATATATAGGAGATGTTATTTTGGGATAGGGACTGTAGGTGGAAAGCAATGGTGAAAAGGGTGGTGATTGTGGAAGCTCCACCATGTCTTTTGTGACGATTTTCGGAGGGTTTCTATTGGTTTTCGATGGCAGTTTGCGTCACAATCTTTGGTTTATGCTTCTCCTTTTTAGTGATTACTACTTCTCTAGTACTTTTTTTAACTTAAAGATTAACAAGGGTAGTTTGGTCATTGTGAAATATTTCATTTTTACAAGTAATGTGTCCACGTAGCACATGGAGAATATATATGTTAAGGGTGAGCATTCAACGATCCAAACTGATGAAACCAAACCACGAGAGTGAATCGGTTGTATCGGTTCAGTTCTCAATCCATGATATTCACAAAAATTGATTCTCGGTTCGGTTTCATCTGATCAAATTTTCAAACCTTTTCATTGTAAAAGTCAAAAACAAGCGGGACCAAAGCAGAACCAGACTAATACCTAAAGTACACCTTGGTCCCATTCTCAATTCTAAATTTTCAATTCTTTGGTTTTCAGTTCGGTCTGGTTTGGTTTTGGACCCCTACATATATAGACAATATGCAAATTCCTTGAAATAACAAACAACTATATTTAGGTGTTATTTGTTTTTTAAGAGGTTAAATGTCTGATGTCTGAAAACCACGTCTGAAATTACAAGGAAGCCTTAAGATCTGGAATTAAGAGGCTCTTAATTTTAGTTCAGACAACTCTCTTCTTTTTAATTTTAAGAGAAAAATTCAGTGGTTGCAACCTCTTAAATCTGAAACTAAACAAACAATCTTAATTCATTAAAAATCTGAATTTTAGACTTCAAAGCCTAAGAGGCCCTTAATGAAAAACAAACAAGACCTTATTGTCACTCAATTCATAGGCATATTACATCTTCCCCAGCAATACATCAATTTATCAAAGAGGAAAATAAGTTGACTTTCTAAGTCAAATAAACTTACATCCATAACATCCAATATCAAAATTGATGCTAAATCTTTATGCTAATATAAAATTTCCAAATATAATTTTGATTCCTATATTAAAGCACAACATACAGCAGATGCAGGAAAAGTTTGGTGGTAACTTGTAACAAAGAATCCATGAAAATACTGAGCTTGAGATAAGTAACAAGTTTGACTTTAAAAGTCAAACATTTTCATTAATACTTGATTATGTATAACATTTTTTGTACTGCTTTCGACACACCATTCTCGAGCTAAGAAAAACATAGCATCATGCCAAAACAATGACGAGAGCTCATCGATTAAACTCATAGTTGTGATTATATAATGCCGCAGAATAAACCTTCATAATCGGCTTGAAATCCTCTATCGTTCATCCATGAATGATTTGTTCATGAGCTCAACTGCTGAATCCATAAACTGCACCACAATGAACAATATGCAACATATGATGATGTTAAGATGCTAAATAGGATCCGAAAAGAGACAATAACAAAACACACACAACAAGAACATAAAAGAAGGGTTAATTATGAAAAAAAACCAACATGTTTTCACGTTTTGTATGTTTTCGTCCCTCCATGTTACTTTTTCCCAAAAAATCCTTACGTTAATTTTTTTTTCTGGCTTAGTGAAATTTGGCTATTAGAGACCGGTTTAGAAAACTCAGTTAACCGATTATAACCGGGTTCTGATAGCCAAATTTCACAAAACTAGAAAAAAAGATATTAACTTGAGAACTTTTCTGAGAAGAAATAACATGAAGGGACGAAAACGTAAAAACATGTTGGGCTTTTTCATACTTAACCCATAAAGGAAGAAGCTTTATATCGACATTTTTATAGCAGAGATAAGAAGCTGAAGAACACATAGACATGCACAACCATAAAGGGTATTAAGTATCTTTTAAATAGTAGCTCTAATGACACGTATGATGAGTCGATGACCAACCAAAATAGTTTACTTACCTGCCCTTAGGAACCCTCTAAAGGTTATACGGTATCCATTTTAAGTTTTCTGATTCTGCATACCAAATTTCGTTGGATGTACTAAAAAAAATATTGTTGCAATGTTCATAACTAGTTCTACGCATCATGGACTAGGGTAACTTTCTCATAAAGAAAGCATTCTGCTCTACCGTGGCACCAATAGAAATAAAAAATGATAATTAATAGCTAAGCTCAAAAATGGAATTTACCCTCCCAATATTCTTGAGTTCTTTTCCAACGGGTTCCAAAAACTTCAAGTCGATATCCACAGGCCAGACCTGCGTATACACATTAACAATGCCTGATGAGACGTAAGCAAAAACTTTGAAAACGTCATCTTCGATTCCAAGTAACATTCATATTCATCCCAATAATTGCAAATAAGAAACTACTGATCAAGCACAAATTCCATTTTTGTTTTCTTCCATTTTTCCATGTTTTAGATTGCAAAAATACAAGTGCAAACGCTTTGCAAGAAAAATATATCCTTTTAATATCCATTTTCCATCTGTGGGTTCCATATTTTTCTCCACGTAAGAGATAAAACGAAAGCCAATATGACATCTTCTATTTTCTCACATATAAGTAGACGAAACTCATTATGACATGCATACAAATAGAACCCGAGCATTGAAAATGTCAAATAACTAAAACAGATTGGCCAACGCATGAAAGTTTACTAAACCCTTTAAGATGTGATGAAAGTAGTGTTATTCGTGAATATACTTTTACTGATCCAACAAAAGAAAACATTTGACTTTCAAGGTCAAACATGCTATTTTTCAGCTTTAAAATCAATATAAATCCTTTCTAAGTTTGGGAAATTTTTTATGGCTACATTAAACATGGTAACGAACTTTTTATAACACATATTTAAATAGTCATTTAAAAGTGTTAGGTTTGACCTCAAAAGTAAGTAGGAGCACTAATCCAAAGAGGAACATGTAGATCACTTTAATCAATGGCAATAAGTTAAAGTTAACAAAATGTAGCCTTTTCAAGATGCCAACATTATGCAGTCTAACCAGAAGAATTTATGTACACCCCTATACGGCTATACATAACCTGCTAAAAGACTTTATAAGGAACTAGTAACCTTCAAAGACCTTTCTACAAATCATAGGATTCAAAGTCACAAAGATGATCGTTTTTATTGACGTGAATTTACATCCTTGGTCCTTCCTTTCTTGTATATTTTTCCCAATCTAAGTGCTGATTTACGTATTCCCAACCAAAAAATCTTTATGATATACCAACACATTTCCATGATGAAGAATGGGTGGTTTTCGCTTTGTGTCATAGAACAATTTTGTTAGAAGATAGGAGTCGTTATGTCTAATTACCACTGTTTCGTACTCTTTACACCCTCTATATTGCCCTTCTAACACCGTATTTGAATTCCTTATACTAATAACAACAATTCATTTGTTACAGATTAAGCAAAGACAAAATATGGCAATTAAAATAATAAAAATAAATAAATGCGCAAAAACCAAAGGACACTCATGAGCAATCAAGGGCTCTATAGATATCGAAAATAATAGTAGTGCCAAGTAAATCATATTTAAAATTTACACGAGCATGCAATATTTACAACCATTATTTCTTTTACAAATAACTATTTTCAATAGTTTCCATATATCAATCACGCTTGAATACAATTATAGAACTTCAAAATTGATAATATTGACCTACTGATGTAAATATGTATGTAACTAATAATGTAACAAATAACAACCAGTAAATATTGAGACATACAACAAGATCAAGGCAATTTAATTAAGAAGCTTGTAACTTGTTTGGATGGAAATTATGGTGGCTCAATACAACACCAAAGTTGATAGAAGATTGCCATGCTTATTGTTAATGATGACACACTTGTAAGCATTAAAAAGAGTTCTCCACAATCAAGTAGCACGCCTTTGAATAACTTCACTACAAAAATTTTAACTTTCTCAAATTCTATGAAAATTAAGTGTCATTGTTCCGTAAGAAAACAAGTTAACGATGAATATCTAAGATCTGCAAGAAGTTTTAATAGAAAACACTATGACATAACTGAAAATTCCAAACTACATAAAACTAAAAAAATACTACTTCATAACTCATAAGTCAAAGAAAAAGGAGTCCACTTTTGATTTTGTAATCACAGACATTCTAAATTTTTAGCGTTTAAAATCTAATTTCAATAGTTACATCTAATGTTCAAATAACATAAAACCAAAAACAATACAATTCATGTGATAATCAAAAGTCAATATGGATGCATGAATGACAGCACCTTTACTCCAAGAAGCTTAACTGGCTTAATCTGCCCAGGAACAATACATTCCGGCCCTGCTGCTTCCACTATCGCTTCCATTCCAAACCCATGTCCAATCGGATCCGGGTGCTGCAAAGTACCATTCAAGACACAAAGAAGATTTACATAATATTCTAAAACCACAAAGGGATTACAATTCTAATAACCCTAATTCAAAATTTTGATGTAATGTACCAACACAAACACACAATTAAAATATAAAACACACATAATTATGCTTTGACGCATGTTCCACATCCCCTTTCAAACAACTAAAACCCATAATGAATTAAAAGATTATTAAACTTCATACCTGGGTTATAATTTCTATTTTCTATACACCAAATAACTTCAGATTACCCCAAATCATACTAAAGAGGAATATTTGATTCAAATAAAGGAACACCCGCAAAATGAAATTGTGATGAATAATGAAACGCAAACACACATAAGTTGAGTAGATATATATGTATAAAGACACTTAGGTAGAAAATTGAAACGCACCTTAATGAGAGATATGGCATAATTGGTGTAGGGGTTTTGAGGGAGGGCAAGAAGAGGGGAATGGTGGATTTTGGGGAGGGGTTTAATGGCTGTAGATTGTGCCCTCCATGGCGCATCTTTTTGTAGGGCAGCTCCTCCTTTCTTTGACATCAATGGCGTCTTTAGTTTTAAGCAGTAAGATAGAGATTAAAACTTTAAAGTAGTGAATGGATTGTGTGTGGATGGATGGAGTAGTGGCAGAGGTTTTGGATTTCGAATTTTTGGTCGAGGATTTTTGGATGTCGAATGGGGTCGACTTTCCCCCTTTCCTCTCTCCATTCTGGACGGGCTCCATACCCGACCCAATTTTCATCCGAAATTCAAAAGTTGCATCAAATCTATAAATACTATTAAACGAGTAACATATTTGTCATTTGTCATCACCTTAACAATGTCACGTGTCTTCGTATCCAAATAACATTTGTAATTTACATTTTTAAAAATATAAGTATTAAATTATTTTTAAATCCTTAAAAATATTCATATTCTTAAGGTTCAATTAAAATTATAACAATCAATATTTAAAAACTATTAATTAATTATAATAATAACAACAAACTTAAATGTTATTATTGATTATCCTTTCTGTATTATAAACTTATACTTAAAATTAATTATAATAAAATATGTTAAATATGACAAGTATTAAACTTTCAATATATCAAAATTTAATGTCAAATTCTGATTTTAGTTTATATAATTTTGAGAAAAAAATATTTATTAAAGTTATCCGTCTAATACACGAGTTAATAAACTATTTTAATTAGTAGTTTACTTTGACTAGACAAAGTTTTTTGTAGTTATGTATTAAACCATAGTTGATTAAATTATTAGTCGGGTTGACTCTAAATCGAGTTAAGTAGTTTTGAGCATCTTGATAAGTTTAGTGGCTATTTTAATATTAGGTATGAAAAGTTGTTAAATTAACAGGTATTGGATATGATATTCAAAATACTAAACTGACGTCAGTAGAACCAAGCATACAAATAGGAGAGTTGTTCTCCTATTTTCCATACAGAAACATAACTAATGCATTGTAGGTGCGTGTGTTGCTCGGTCACTCCCAACAAACGTAGTCATACTTCGTGTAGCCCCGCTACTCAACCTATTGTGGGTCTTCCTCGCCAGGGGTGTTATTAGCATTGACTCTCTACCACTGTATGTTGTCTACGCAGGTGTCGGGTGATAGCAATTGGCTCATTGCAACTAAGCATAGTATGTTTAATTGTTTATCGTTGAACTAATGATGTTCAAACAACCTCAAAGATATTATGTTTTATTTTTAACGTTTGTTTTGTAGGAACTCATTGTTCTTGCTTTATTTTTATGCTGTCTTAACTTATTCATACACTCGTAGATATTCTTGTGCATCTCGATAGTCAGCTAGTTCGTACTTCGTAGAGGTCAAGAAGATAGTAGAGATCCTACTCGTTAATCCAAAGGTTGTTGCAGGCTATTTCTGTAAGTAGCCTATGTTTCGGGATGGCGTACTCACCAACACTTTGTGGGTAGTTTATAAATTCATTACGGTGAAATGGTTGTTTAACAGAGGTTGATTCTGTTAGGCTTCGAACAATGATATAAAGTAGCTTGTTTTGTATTGATTATGATATTATGTAGTATGTTATTACGAATCATAGTCATATATGTATATGGACACATGTTTCCAGTCATGGTGATTCTATCTTGAAGAGAATGGGGTCATTAGACCCCATCATTTTATAAATTCTATTTATTATAATAGGTATAAAATTTTTTGGATTCCAATGATTTTTAAAAATGGACCACAAGGATTTTAAATAAAACTAAGATTACATGAATTTTTATATTTTAGATTTAGTTAGATTTAAACTTATGTGTTATAAACTTACAATTCTATGTATTATATCGTTTCATTCATTTCAATCTTGTTGAAATTTGGGTACAAATTGATAAATTGATTTTGAATGTATTTGATCATATACACTGAATGACATAACAAGATTGATGAACAATTTAAGAAAAATATTGTGAAATGTGATATATTGAAAAACATGTGGTACATACTGTTAGTAACAAATAATGATAAACTTACATATTATTTTAAAATGCAACGCTTTGTTGTGACCAATTGCAAAAAAATTTAATACTAGTTTAAGTCTAACCCAGTATTAACAATCCACAGACCGATCGACTCTGCATGGCAAGTAGTTGTCAAGACATGTTTATTTTACTACCTCGACTTATTTGGATCCCAAAGATTTGGGATCCTAAATTCGTCACTATAGACTATGAACCCTCGTGAAATAGACAAACAATCAAAATAATTGATTCACAACAAATCTTTAGGTATTGTGTATACAGGTTTATCCATCGTTTTCTCTGAAGTTTCAATGTAATGATCCCTCTAACAACGTAAGATAATCATCCTTCACAAAGATGTATCAGTTACATTTATATATGAAAAATCAAGATCTTATCTGGTCCTATAGGTTTACAACCTAGTTCACGAGGGTCCATAGTCTACCAACCTTTAGAGACCGATTTGCACTATAATACTCTTGTTCAATCTAATTCAACTAGACTTCGTTGTGTCAACCAAAAGGTTTAGTACTATAAGATGTTTCATCGGCCATAAGATTATGTGCTTAATCACTTAACACAGATATAGTACTATAAGATAAATAGGTGATAGTTGATAGCCTTTTATTAGGAAAAAAAAAACTTCATTGTTTCCATAACATATACCGATATATATACACTCCAAATACATGTAAATGCAAGGATTTTAGTACATAGAATTTACACACTTTCTCTTCTTCACCCAGAAATATTTCCAAACAAAAGATTTACAAGAAACTTAATTAAACCATTTCTATCTCCTGACCATCATGTTACTACAAAAAAAATAGCATTTTTATACATCTATAATAACACGGTTTGCAGCTTTTCACATGAATCTACGATGATGTATTAGCCAGGTGTGGGGGGAATAGACGGAAAACAAAACCTGAACATGGCTGAGAACTCGATTGAATTTCTCACTTTGTTTGGTTCACAACAGTACTATCTCCTAATCGTTGCCATGTTTGTTCACGTTGGTCTTCTGCCACTTTGGCATTGGCCTGCTTTTCTGTATGCTGCCTCTGGCACTCCTCAAACAACTCAACGTCCATTTCCATAAACATTTTACGAATGTTTGCTGTGAGTCCATGCACCGCTGGGTTCCAGTGAGCCCGGATATTTCTCTCCAGTGCTTCAAAGATAATTGGTAATATCACAGTTCGGTTCTGAGCAATCAAGCTAACGATGTGCTCATTGTTCCACAAAAAAAGAGCTCGTTCTGCTACCTGTAAACGGAGTTTGCACCAAAATAAATACATTAACATATGCCAAACAGCACACAGAAACACTCAAAAGTCGAAAGCATGGAAATGATTTTATTATTGTTCTGAGCAATCAAGCAACAGGGATTGACATTTTAAGGGCTTTCTGACACCTGTGCTATACAGGCATGCTCCTTGACTGCTTCGATATAAATTTGTGATGTGAATGGCGAAACCATGAAACTTCTTTATCATCCCCACTTTGCACAATTTAACAAATATGCATTTCTTTTCCAGCAACATTTTCAAGCTAAGGTCACCTATTTGTCCACCGACATCAATACATTAAGTAGAAATAATATACATGGGTCCAAGAGTTTTCATTATTTTAAATAAAGGGTTTATATCAGTAAGTAGCAGTCTACTTTTTCATTTGTAACGTTTAGGTCATTGTACTTTCTTTCGTACTGATTAGGTCATATTTCCAAATCAAGCCCCAATTTGGTCATCATTAATTTTTAATGGCACTTTTACCATCAAACTTTTAATGACACCTTTTCAGCGACAAATTTACACTTTTAGTGAACACTTTATTTATGATAATGATCGAACGGAGATAACTTTGAAAGTACACTGACTTAATCGGAATGAACAGCAAAGTTCAATGCCCTAAACAAGACAAATTAAATACGGGTTCCTATTTACTGATATGAACCCCAAAAAATACAAGTATATCGGTAATAATTTTAACTAATGGATAGGAATTCAATTTAAAATTGTTCTAAAGTGTCTAATAATTTAGAGTGTTTCATTTGCATGAATGTAAGTGATTATATATATCCTAAGAAATTGTATATGTCCCGGCTCGACTTGTTCTAGATAACTTGAAACATCTAATTAATCATTAGTATTAGCACACTAATCATTCATGCTAACTGTTACATTCATCCAAACCTTTTTGACCTTGTTTATCCAATCTAGGCTCCTTAATATCCATCATGGACTATGAAATTTATTCATGCTAGTTTTACCACATATCTATATCAAAACCCCTAAGATGATCCTAATGACCTTCAGCCTCCTCATATTCGGTTGACTTTACATGAGATGGTATTCTGCCATCACAATTCACCAACATAACTAGGACTTCATTCCCCTCCTTATATCCTTATTAACATCCTAATAAATCCACCATCACTCTGGTTTAAACCCCAAATAACGATGGATATCTTTCTGAATAACTATGTTTTTGCACATGCTTGCGCCATCTCCAAGTTCAACATTCTTATAAATTTGCACTTCATATACTCTTCCGATGTCATGCTTAATCTAACACCCATGTACGATGTACCAAAGGAACTTTTTTATAGACAAACTTCATGTAATATATTGTCTTTGGCTAATCTGGTCAACTAAAACAAAGCCAATAATTAAAAAAAACAAACAAACACCATGGACTTTTACATTTTATCCTACTGAATATTTTGGATCAATATAACTAAGTTACTATAGCCAATCCCTGTAAAACTGTCAAGAAGATTAATCACTTCAAAGTTCAAAACTTCAAATAGATGCAAAATGAATATTTGGAACGAGATCAGCAAGAATAGGAAGTTATAAACAAAAAAAACCCGTCCATACTTGGGAACTGGCAGAAGACAACAAGAAAACTCAAGGAACCCGAGCAGCAGTCATAAACTCAAAGAACGATCTAGAAAAATAAACACAAGGATAACAAAAACAAGCAATTATTCTATAAGACTATAGACGAAACCAAACAATCAAAAAAACTTTGGTTACATAGATATCAATTGAGGTGATCTCGAACCTGAAAATGAGGGCTATTGAGACACCGAGCTATTTGTTTAAAAAGTGGAACCATACAGCGCTGGAATTCCGTGGCCTGTGTTGCCTCTAGCACTTCTTCTAGCTCCCCAAGAAAAAGAACCTCCTTCTGGCAGTTGGTGATAGGCCAAAATTTTAGTAAACCCCCTATGACAATATCTGCCAGCTTGTTGTCCTTCTCTACAAACTGGGTAATACAGTAGGAGAGCTGCTGATGGTACATAGCAATCGGCTTAGGTTTGTGGAGAGGTATAAGGGCCCGGATAAGAAACAACTTGTGCTCCTCTTTCATTGGCAATGCAAATCCATTTATTATGCTCCCAAGAATTTCCAACAGCTCAGCAATACCACTATTCCTTTCTGTTTCATAGATAAACTGATAAAATATATTGTTGATTGCTTTTCTAATAAATGGACGATGCACCATAAATTTCCCGTAAATCCTATGTAGGATAGTTTTCAAATATTCACGTTCACGTGGGTCCTCGGTATCAAACATGTCTAGTAACTTTAACACAAAAGGATGATTAATGTACCGCTTGGCAATCTTTGTATCGGTATCTGTTGAGACGATGTATCTCAAAAGAAGCTCGTAAACAAGCTGTAAATGCGGCCATGAAGGCTCCAGATAAGGTTCATCCTCATCTGCCTCGACACTCACAGACCCTGTATTTTCGTGAGACCCTGGTGGCAAAGACCGGAAAATGTTTATTGAAATCATTTTAATCATCTCCTCTTGATTAGCCTCGCTGATCTTGCTCGAGCCTGATTGTACATAATCCACAAGCTCCACAAGATTCAGCCTTTTAATCTCCTTCTCCCTAGCCATTTTCAATGAATCGGAAAAATCAAACAGGTGGCAACAAACGTGACACTTTCTAAGAAACAACATTTGTTTTTCAGGCACGGAAACATCCCGAAACATAGGCAGGGCTTCTACAGTCCCTGTGGTCGGAGCAGCAGGTCCGCCGTCAGAAATCTGCCCAGTGGCAGCAGCGCCGCCGCGAGAGGCATGGTTTAAAACAACATTAGAATTGTGATTACCGGCGGGAGCATATCCATAAACATCTGTATCAGTTTTCGAGGGCTTCCGTTGCCCGCGTTTTATAAATTTATTCAACATATTCAATGAAATACTACAATCAACTAAATTCAACACCAAAACACAAAACCCTAAATTTCTCGGATCACCACACCAAATAGTCTCAATCAGTCGAGAATCGTAGACAAGAAAAATCCTAAGTCGATTCTACAACAATCAATAAAGAGGTGAAAAGGAAGATGGATCGATATACCGTTCTTGAAACTATTGCTGATGGATGGTGGTGGTGGTGGGTGAACTGATTACTATTGACCGGCGGAGAAGTGGTACGACGGCGGCAATTATGATTTGTGGTGATCAAACTACAGGATTATATCCAGTAAAGATTAGGTAGAAAATCAAAGAGTTTACGAATGGCAGAGAGTGTGACAAAAATGGGGATAATTTTGAAAGAGCGGATGGGGGGCCTCGCGAAAGTGAAAGATGAATTGCAAACGGGATTTCAATGGCCGTTTGGTTTGCGTTTCTGTAACTGTGAGGGTTTGTTTTGTAAATATTAAATTTTGTAGGGACTAAATTACATAAATGATCTCTAAGGTATGCATGTGAGATTTGAGAATTGAGGGGATGGCAAAAAAAAAATTAAACCCAACGGCAAATACTGGACGGGTTTCTCCGAACCCGATTAAATTGAACGGGAGATGGGGGCGGGCATGGATTGATAATACCCGTCCCGTATACCTGATTACATTACCCGTTAAAATCTCCAAATACCCCGATTACTTTTAATAGCAACATGCTATTTATATTGTATATATATTATATATAAAATATGAATACTTTTATATATTTTCCATATTATACATAAAAATTATCATGTATAATTTAAAAAACTTATTTATTTACATATAATTTAATGAAATAATGTCTTTTTCGTTATCATTTGATAAGGATACAAATTTAATTTAATACTAGCATTGTAATTTTAACATACATGGGCGTTTTAAGCTTAAATTATGAACCATGTGATTAAATTTCATATCATTGATTTATAAATGGGTTACCCGATTCTCCGCGGGTTTCCCCACGTACCCGATAGGGATCCCCGTTTGATACCCGTGGTTTTTCTAAGCGGGGACGATATTTTCGTTCCCCGCCCCGTCGCCATCCCTATTGACAAGTTATGGTTTCAGTTCCATAAACTTTTTTAAGAAAAAAAAACAAAAAACAAACAGTTCATAAGAAATAATTTTCAGACTTGGATGGTCTCTGGACTCTGGTGCTTAAGGCTCCTTCGGGTCATGACCACAACTATTATATAAGGCAAGGCTTGGGACTATTAACTTTTACCCAGGATGACAACAGTGCGTGTATAACCAGGAATTTTAGTTCCCGTCCCCGCTTTCATCCCATCGGGTATTGACTTCTCGTCCTCATCACCGGTCACATTGGGTTTCGGGGAATCTCATCGGGGATCGGGTTTTTTAACATTCTAACAAAATATTAAGTTTACATTACAAATTATAGTTTTAAAAATATATATACATGTATATAAACTTTATAATAAATTATCTCAATGTTTTTTAATTATATACATTGATAACTAATAGTCTATAATACAACCAAAATAAAAAAATATGTGTAAAAAACTTATTGAACAAATAAAATATAAATAAAATAAGCTAATTTAACTATATATATATATATATATATATATATATAGATATATATATATATATATATATATATAAATACTTAATAATTTATTTATGCTATAATGAATAATTTACATTATAAAATTGCATAAACATAATAAAATTATACTATGATATTTAAACAAAACCGGGGTCGAGGCCGGGGAATAAAGTGTTTCTCATCCCAATCCAGTTCAACTCAGGTTCGGGGAATTCCCGGTTAAGTCGTGCTCGAGTTTCGGGTTTCCCGTCAGAGTCAGATTTCTTTGTCAAGCCTACTTTTACCCTTCACAATTTCTTTATTAAAATACAAAAATGACTAGATACTCCTGTATGTTGTGCTATATCTAATATTGATTTTTAGAAGAAATGCTTGGCTTTGAATTGAATGATAATAATAATCATTGAAATAACAACAACAACAATACATATATAAATGTCAACTAATCAATGATGGAAAGACCCCGTCATCTTTTTTTAACATGTGGAATGCTATGTACTCAGCCAAGTCATTAAAAAAAAGGTCACCTAAACACTAGACAAGTCATAATCATCATAATTATTAAATTAGTTCATTTTAAAAAGTGTAGTTACCCAATGACACTAACAAGGTCGTTCCATTGATTTTTGGTGTCCTAGATGAAAACGTATAAGAAGACCTTACACATACACACATACATAAATATACATATACACACAAACAAACACACACATACACACATATATTTTTGTATTTTATTTATGTTGGGAACTTATAAAATTAGAGGCCCTATGAAAGTTTGGGCTCTGAGCAACGCCCTCAGGGCCGGCCCTTGACACTAAAACAAATATAATAGCATGATGATATTTCATGACATTTGTTCAATTTGGTATTTCTTTTGGGTGGTTTGTTTTTAAGATGATGCATAAATTTGCATTGAATAAAGATGCTTTAAAGTCATGAATGACAAAACAAATTATCTTCCAAATTGTAGCAAGTAGCAACCATATATTATCGGTTGGTATTGACAAATTATCATTTATTCATCAGAGTGAAATGGTGATTGATAACTAAAAGTTTGTCTTATGATGAAACATTAACTAAATTTTAACTGTAAGTTTTACATTTTTTTTTAAAAAGTTAATATGAATACCACCATAACATATATTATATCTAGATTCATCACCTCACAAAATGTATTATGATTTTAACCAAAAAGAAAAATAAAGTCTTAATAAAAATATGGTTATTTAAAAAACCAAATCTGTAAGTTTATATTTTATAATGTGATTCAAATATTCAAGTTCTTCATCATCTTCGTTGCATACAAAATACGATACCACAGGATCTCATAGTCACATTTGTCACATGTCACAAATTCTTTTTCTCTTTTTTTTAATGGGTCTGTTGCATCCTATCAAGAGATGGGTCATACGATGAAAATAAAGAAAGAGAAAAAACCCAAAAGGTTTTAATTGTAGTTGTTCGCAGTTCACTCAAAAGGAACCGTATAAGAAGTATATATAATAGTTTTCTAAGATGGAACATGAAAAACAATCAAGGCTAGATGGGATGTACACTTGATATATCAAGTAAGGTTGTCAAGATTAAAATCTTACATTCTTATTTAGATACTTTTTTGGTTCTGAACGAAATAGTAAGATCGGATTGAAATCATAATATCGTACAACAAATCATTATTTTTTACATTTTTTTCTATAACATACTATGATTTAGAATTTAACAAATCATACATTGTTCCAAATTGAAATTTGAAAGTGAGATCGTAGGATTGTAAGATTAGGATATTGATATTTAAAACTATGGTGTCAAGTAAGACAAAAAGAGTGGGAAAAACATACAGAGGTGGTGGTTTAAGAAGGTGGACTTGTTAAGAGTGTTTTTTTTTTTTTTAAATCAAAATATCATCTTTAAACTCTCCAAGGCCAGATTTGAGAATCTGTAGTGAAGGCAATTGCGTGGTGCCTTGCAATTTGTCAAGGGCGTTAGAAAATGTTTGGTATAATGAAATAAAATAGAATAAATTGATATGAAATTTACAAGTTTTTTATTATGTGATAAGAACATTGATTCTCAATAAGAGAGAGTAGAGATTGAAGTTTAGTATTATTTCTCTTCTATTTTTATTGATATGAAGAGAATCAAATGTAATGAACTTTTATAGTTTTTGTTTATTTTCAATGTCATGTGTAGCTATCATTGGTTAAAATAACTTATAAATTTCGTTCCACAGTAACAAACGCCCCTCTAGTCATTAAGGTTGTGTATTTAAATACAACTAAACCAAGAAAATGAAGAGAAATTGAGAAAAAGAATTTAAAAAAAATGTGTGCTCTAAAAAATTTAATGAGACAACAAATTGTCTGAAAAACAAGTGTTGTTTGTTAGAAAGGGTCACTGTTGGTATTTACAGTTTGATATTTTTTAAACTGGCTAGGAGATGGAGATTAAGAGAATCTTGGTAGGGATGGCAACGGGGCGGGTTCGGGGCGGGGAATGTAAATACCATCCCCGTTTAAAAAAACCGTGGGGACTAAACGGGGATCCCCATCGGGTACGCGGGGAATCGGGTAACCCATTTATAAATCAATGATATGAAATTTAATCACGTGGTTCATAATTTAAGCTTAAAACGCCCATGTATGTTAAAATTTCAATACTAATATTAAATAAATTTGTAATATCTATCAAATGATAACGAAAAAAACATTATTTCATTAAATTATATGTAAATAAATAAGTTTTTAAATTATACGTAATAATTTTTATGTATAATATATAAAATAGATAAAATTATTCATCATTTATATATAATATATACAATATAAATAGCATGTTGCTATTAAAGATAATCGGGGGTTTAAACGGGTTATGTAATCGGGTATACGGGGCGGGTATTAGTAATACCATACCCGCCCCGTCCCCCGTTTAACTTAATGGGGTCGGGGAAACCCGTCCCGTTTAGATCGGTTTTCGGTTTTCCCCGTCGGGTTCGGTTTTTCTTGCCATCCCTAAATCTTGGTTGTGGAGCTTGTGGATTATGTACAATCAGGTTCGACCAAGATCTGTGAGGCTAATCAAGAGAAGATGATTAAGAGCTTGTTTGTTTACCTCTTAATAGAATCATTAAGAAGTCAAAAATAAACAACCCCTAAAATGATTTCAATAAACTGTTTACTGAAAATACAGGATTTGTGAGCGTCAAGACAAATGAGGATGAACATAATTTTGAGCCTTCAAATCATGTTTCTTTACAAGTTTCTTTTGAGATACATCGTCTCGTCTCAATAGAGACACTAACACAAAGGTTGTCAGGCAATAATGCAATACATTAATCATCCTTTTGTGTTGAAGTTACTAGACATGTTTGATACCGAAGACCCACACAAGCAGGAATATTTGAAAATGATCCTACATACAACTTACGGAAAATTTATGATGCATATACCATTTATTAGAAAAGCAATTACACAGGCCTTTCATCGCTCCACAAACCTAAGCCGATTGCTATGTACCATCAACAATCATCCTACTGTATCACTCGGGAGGCGTTTGGTTCGTGCATTTCATAGGATTTTCTAAGATTTGCTTTTAAAAATATCATGTTTGGTTAATAGATTCAATGAAGGATTTAAATCCACAGGATTTCATACAAGTCTCGTCCTCCCTTGTTAATTTGTTATTTGAAATCCATGGTACCCCTTACCTTACATTTCAAATCTCACATCTCCTTCATTTTCCAAATTACCATTATACCTCTTTATTAATTTAAAAAATCATACTCCCAAATACCCACCCCCCACCCCTACCCTACTAACCCTACCCTACCCCACTCCTCCCACCTATTACACTACCCTACATCACCCAGACCCACCCCACCCTAACTAACCCAACCTCACACATACCTTACCCTTACCTCCACCCATCCTACCCTACCCCACCCTCATATCCATATTACTCTAAACAATTAAAGAATTACAGTTAAATAACTCGAGGGCATTTATGTTATTTATCATATAGCGTTCCAAATCTTTTGACTGGTTTGTAAAACAAAATTTTTTTTCATAAAATGCAAATCCTATTAAATTCTGCCAATCAAACACCTGAAAGATTATAAAATCTTACAAAATGAAAATGCTAGACGATAAGAATCCTTTGACAAAATGCAAATACCACATAAAAACATTGTGTGAACCAAACATCCTCTCAGTTTGTGAAGAAGGACCGCAAGTTGGCAGATATTGTAACAGGGGGCTAAAATATGAGAAGGCTGAAAAGGCCATTTGGATCATCTTATGTTAATATTATACAATTTCTTAAATATATTTCAAGGAAGGAGATGTGAAAACCAAAACCTATGAAAGGCCTGTTTACAAATATATATATTGTATACACAAATTGATAAAAGCATCCTTCACTTGAACAAACATGACCAGAAAATATAAATATTCCTTAAATCCTAGATTATGATAGATAGCCTACAAAGTACAAACTAGTTTCTGGTGTATTATCATGTGTACCTTATGCATTAAGGGAGTGTACGACCCCGAAAGGACTGCTACGTTGCAGTAGCAGCGAAGCAACGTACCTGAAACAGTTGGTGTTTTACCATGTTGTACCTTATGCAAGAGCAACAGTACCATCAGAATCCTCAAGACTTGAACCACGAATCCTCGCTCCGTTATCTTGATCTGTCCTATATGTACAAGAAACTATTCTATATGCAAATGCAGGATCCCTTATGGCATCTCCCCTCTGCAACAACTACATTATACGCTATTCATGCTGATAAGAGAAATGTCATTTTTACCCTCCTATTTGTTTGCTATTACCGGCCTTTCGTCAACTTAGGGGATAAGATCATGACGAAAAAACCTCCGAGAATTTTCAAATTGTAAATTTCGTGTAACCTGACGTATGCAACTGTTCCATTCCAAGAACAAGTCAAAAGACTCGTATCATAATCATCGTTCCCAACCCATTAACATCCTCCAAACTGCTTCCTCGATCTTGCCCCTTGAAGCTGAGGATCCATCCCCTTCATCGAGCAAAACTCGGTAAACTTCCCACTCCCTGCCCCCGATCATGTGTCGACTAATTTCCGCCTGCAACATCCCAAGAATATCTTAGACATTTAGTTCAGAAGGGATGGTGAAAGCAACCCACATAGACAAATGATGAATGCATGAAAATACGAAATCTTGGTTGTGCAGAAGGGGAAAAGATGAAGTACCGAGAAAATGCCAGTATTGAGCATCTTGAGAGCAAGGGTAATATCATAAAACACAAGAGGGCGACCCTTCCCACATAATTCCACAGGGTTTGCAACGAGCAGCTCCGTATCAGGACCACGGCTCACCAAAGCTACCCTAAGAGGACGAAATAACTCCATTCGGATGCGAGAACACAAGGCGTCCTGTTTGCTAGGGTCAACTATCTTCTTCCCATCAGCTTGTACGATAAATAAGTCAATCTCACAATCTTTCTTCCCTTTTGTCGTAAATCGCCCGTATGAAATCTGTTGAACAAAAGATTACATGTTCACAATTCCAAACACAATTTGGATGAATTTTACTTGTCCCATAAATCTACAGCCATTAAATCAAAAAGTCTAAAACACCCTTCAATCATGCGACAACTTCGAGGAATCTTGTAGAATAAAATCAATACCATTAATATTTGATAACAATGGTGTAAAAGGGCAATTCAGACGCTTGAGTTGATTTGTCAAAAACATGTAGTCAACTGTATGGCAAATTCCATAAAAAGGAAACCACTTTTAGTATTTTTCTCTTTTAAGCTATTTTATAATAAAGGGATAATTGCGCAAAAAACCATCAACTTGTCAGGTTTTTGTGATTAAAACCCCAAACCATTTTTCGTTGCATAGAAAACCCCGAACTAACTAAAAATCAGTAAATCAAGGTTTTACCAATAAGTAACCCGTTGAAACCGGTTATTAATCCTACGTGGACCGGTAAATAACCTACGTGGAATAAGTTCTAATTGTTGAAACCAGTTACCAAGTATTACAATTCATTTGTACCCCCGTTGATAGTTTTTAATTGTAAGTTTTAAACGGGATTACATCATCAACGAGTGTTTAAATGATGTGTAATACTTGGCAACCGGTTTCAACAATTAAAATTTATTCCACGTAGGTTATTTATCGGTCCACGTATGATTAATAACCGGTTTCAACCGGTTAACCATTGATAAAACCTTGATTTACTGATTTTTAGTTAGTTCGGGGTTTTCAATACAACGAAAAATGGTTTGGGGTTTTAATCACAAAAACCTGACAAGTTAGGGTTTTTTGCGCAATTATCCCTATAAAAAAAGCAGTGGACTTAAATTTTTGTCTGTTTAAGTAACAAGCTTTTAAACTTTTCTAGTTTAAGGAAACCAGGTTTCAATTTTTATCATTTTAGTCCATGACTATTCCAAAAAAATTGGCATTACCACATGCACATCAAATTTACTACTTACATGCGTGAATAATTGAATATTACTTGTGAGTCGGTTACCCGAAACAAAGAAATATTTTATAAAGCCTGTTACCCTAAACTATATGCATACTTAATTATAATGAGATGGAGGACATGACGTAGAATCCAATGAACACCTATCCTTAATGAGTACCTGGATGTTGTAATCCTTCAACGTTCTCATTATATCATAGAGTAGACCTTTGTGATCACGGCAAACAATTTGGACAAGCGTATGAACCGGACTGAGAGAGTTATCCATCGTTACAGAAACACTGTTGGAATGGAGGGACCCATGATGACACTGATCGAGCATCTCCAAACTGAATGTATCGTCTGTGATTGCAGGAGGAATGACAAACGGTGGACCCTGAGAACATGCAGTAATTTCAGGACCAACCATTTCTATATCGCAGCTCACCATAGAATCCCCTACAACCGTTTGTATATGATCATGTGCATCCTGCTTTCTCTTCGTTGTATGTAAAAGTTCCCTGATAACACAATTGAAAGTGCCAAAATTCAGAAGTGGTAAACAAAAGCAAATGACAACATATAAAAGCTCGAAAGGATCCCTTCTTTGGGTATCCCCCCGTGTCAATTTGAAGAAAAAAGGAACATGTTCACTATTGATAATTGGAGTCAATGAAGAACTTTTTGAATTGGGAAAATGTCACTAGATGGCTACGAACTTTTTCCTATGACAGCAAGTCATGTAAAATGTTTCTAAAACCTTAAGGGTGCGTTTAGTTACCGAAAATTTTCAAAATTTTCATCTCACTTTTCAATAAAAATGAAAACTTGTTTACTTAACAACAATTTCATAAATTTTCATTTCACTTTTTAAAATACCACTTTTCATATTATTGCTTACTTTTCCATCACCTACCCTATATTTCTTTATAATACTCTCTTTCTCTCTCTTACTTTTCTATCACCTACCCTATTTTTCTTATTTTATAATCACTCATCTTATTTTTCTTAAAACTAAAACTTCATCATCTAAACAAGTTTTCATTTTTCACAGAAACCCTTGTTTTTTTCTAAGAACTATAACTTGAAAACTGAATATGAAAAATGACTAGTTTTCGTTAACTAAACGCAACCTAAAGTTATCAAACTTCTCTCATTGAACATGAGATATCTTGCTCAATTTGAAATTGAAAATTAGTCTTTTGACCTTCAAATTCAAAGATCACCTCTTCTTTAGAACGATGAACACTCGTTAATTAAAATGAAAATCATGTAACAGAAAGTCGGCAGCAGGAAACAAAACCACCACCTTTGAACCATTTCAAACATGTGTTGTTTATTATTCGCTTTGATACTTCTAGAAAATGAAGGGAAAAAAAGCTTCTTTTCTATCTCAAGAAAAGATTGGTGGGAATAACTAGTCATATTTCACTCTTTCTTAGATCCAAAGTTTCAAACTAGGCTTTAGTTGTTGAATAGAGATAACTAACTACATATTCAAAGAATTTCTTTACCCACAAAATAAATGTAAAACAACCTCCCGAAAAAAGAAAAAGAAAAAGCATTTATAAAAGGTTTCATACTAGCAAATATATTCTCAAACTTGAGCAAACATGCCATGCCTTTTCAGGAGCATACATGTACATATCTCTTTAGGGCCGGCACTGAGGGCGCCCAAAAGGGGCGACCGCCCAGTGCCCAAAATTTTACAGGGCCCCTAATTTCATAAGTTTTTAACGTAAATAAAGTACAACTGATTTTTTTAACTTGTGGACAAAAAAAATAAGAATTATGTTTTTATATATGTGTGTGTGTGTTTATGTATGTATGTCTAGGGCCTTCTTATATGTTTCCGTCCGGGGGCCCAAAATCAATGGAACGGCATTGTATCTCTTAGCTTACAAGAAAAAGCATTAAAACATATTGTTATCGAACCTGGCATCTGTGATGAAGAACAAGTCCATCACCATCCCATCCGGGGTGGTTGATACTTTCACTCTTTGAATAATCAACTCAAGCTCGGAAAGAACGTGCGTCACATCTATCGAATATAAATTACAAACACAAACACCAGAACATCAAGAAACAAGAATTAAACAAACTGATCACCAAAACAAGTATGAACTCATCGCATGTAAGTACCGTGTAACAGGCCTTGGCGATCATGGCAACAAAGTTTTAGGAGGAACACATCTGGAGGCTTCGGTGGCTGCAATTCGGCTGGATAGTATATGAGAGTGTTTGCAGAAGAACAAGAGGGACAAGCTTCCGATAGTCTCTTCTTCAGCAAACCCCATGGTGTACTCGGTTTCCCCACCACCCAAAACACAATATAACACCATTTTCCGTCTGTCGATACATCTATATATCACGTCCCACAGCATCAAACACAGAAATTTAAAGGATCGTTATTGGTTTGACCCAAAAAATGAACAGATTATACATTAGGAATATAACAAAGTTTAAAAACTACTTTTTTCCTTACTCCTGTATGATTTTAGGTATAAAATTAAAGAAGCAGCTCTATGTATCAATACTAATTAACAAAAATAAACGAAAATTGGATTCAGACGGTGAAAACTTATATGGAGATCCACAATTGCTAGTTATAAACCATTAACACGAATTTCATAAATCGTAATCGATTAATCCCTTGTCTGTAAGCGTCGGTGACAGTGAAATCGAACCAGAAACTGAAAACTTAGTTGATGCCGACTAATGGAATAAGAAATTAATAAATGTCTGGAAAAAACCCCTCAAAATTATTTAGGTGAAACGAAGAACACCTAAAAATTCATAAATCATAAAACGAAAAAATTCATATATATTTTTTAATCAAAAGAGTAGCAGAGAAATTAGGGTATACCGCCACGAACGATGCTCAAACCGAAGAAGAGAATGATTCGGCAAAGATCACATCCGAGACCAGTTTTGTCGGGACAATTAATGGTGATTACAGTGGCTTCATCTTGCTTCTCCGTTTGCTTGATTATCACAACATCTTCGTGTAGTATCCCCATATCTGATATCTTCGTTCCTTGTAGTTTCTGAAATTCGATCGTGGAAGGAAAAGGAAGCGGCGGTGGTGGTGACGGCGGAAGGTGGAGGAGGAGATGATTGTGTGTTTGAAAATTGGGTGAATATGTAAATTGGTAATGATTGTGATAACTCAACTAAGGTTTTGGTGAGTCCAACCCCACCCACAGTCAGTATGTGTGTGTGAGAGACTGAGAGAGATTGGATCGAATGGAATCGAGAAAGAAGATTCAAAGAATCGGCGAGAAATTCGAAATAGGATTCCATGGTTGAAAATGGCGTCGTTGTCGGAGTTTGACTCGGAGTGCAAAACAGCTGCCCACCAACCTTTCTTTTAGCCTTTTTTTTTTTTTTAACAAACTAGCTGGAAGCTTCCTATGTCCTCCTACGCTCTCATATTTAAAAATAATAATTTTTTGATTTTTTATTATTTATAACAACATTATTTATTTTTTTATCATTAAAAGATTTAATTTTTGTATTTTTCATATGAATAACATCAACTTTTATATTTTGTATCTTTAATAACATCAACTTTCATATGAATTAATTTTTGTATCTTTAAAAACCAATCGGATTTTAAATATTTTTTTAGGGAAACAATGACCAACCAATTTTAATTAACGAAAAAACAACAAACCAATAAGATTTTTAATATTTTTAAATGGAAAGAACAACGAACTAATTGACCGAAAAAATGACGAACCAATATAATTTTTTATTCTTTTGTTAGGATAAACCACAATCAATTGGATTTTAAAGTTTTCGAATGGAAAAAACGGCGTTTCAATTTTTACAATTAAAAATTGTTCATAATACACATAAATACAAATGATATATATACTTAAAATTAATTAATGTGACAAGTTAAAAATGTAATGAAATAATAACAGAAAACTAATAATAAAACAAAAAATTATTAAATTTATCATCAGGTACCGTATATGTAGTTGATTGCAAACTTGAGAGACCAAGCTCAAAAAGATAAAAATAAGGGCAGTCTAAATGGACCCAACGATCTCAATGGACCCCTATTTTCTTTTCTAAACATAATCATTGCATAATGATTTTATATTTTTTTAATGGTGCATTATTTTTTTAAGACTAAATTACATAAATGGTCCCTGTGGTTTATATGAAATTACGGTTTTCGTCCCTGAAAGAATTTTATTACACCACCAGTCCCAAAAATCGAAAAGTTGTAACATTTTGATCCCTGAAACTAACGGCCGTTAACTTGAGCCGTTAGTTTCAGGGGCATTTTTGTCTTTTTGACTTTCAAGGACCATTTATGTAATTTTCAACTTTCAGGGACCATTTATAAAATTTTCATACTTTTCATATATATTTATCATTTCTTTCTTTTTTATAATTTAATTATCTAAATATAATATTTTATTTTTATTTCTTTTGTTTTAATCATTAATTTTTATTTATATGTTTATTGTTATTATTAATGTTATTTTTTTATATATTACTATAATTATTAATTTAAGATTATTATATGATTAACCTAGTTCATTTTTTATTTCAATTATTTTTTTCATTTAAGAAAATTAAATATAAAAACTAGTTGTAGTTTTTTCGTTCAGAAAATCTAAAATCGAAATGATTTATTTCTTTTCTCCATTCAAAAATTTTCAAAATAACAAAATGTGTTGAAGTTTTTTCGTTTGGAAAAAGAATATAATAAAAATGTTTCGAAGTTTCTTCAATGCAAATACTTAATTAAATTTTTTAATTCTAAATGGTTTGAAAAAAGCAAGAATTGGAATGGTTCATTGCTTTTTAGTCATTAAATTCCAAATGGTTTGTTGTTTTTATTGAAAAATTTAAAATTGTATTGCTTTTTTATCTACGTTTAATTAAAAATCAGAATGGTTCTTTTGTTTGAAAAAAAATCAAAAATCATAATGGTTTACCGTTTTTTGATCATAAAAATTAAAA
The DNA here is from genome assembly GCA_020465985.1 of Centrapalus pauciflorus. Taxonomy (NCBI): domain Eukaryota; kingdom Viridiplantae; phylum Streptophyta; class Magnoliopsida; order Asterales; family Asteraceae; genus Centrapalus; species Centrapalus pauciflorus. The sequence continues at coordinate 993,278 of JAANYP010001790.1, forward strand.
TCAAAATGGTTCGTCATTTTTTTATAAAAGAAATTTTAATACTAGATGGTTATCGTTGTTTAAAAAATCAAAAATTATAATGGTTCAACATTTTTTGATAAAAAAATTTATCGAAATGGTTCATCGTTTATTTGATCCAAAAAACAATATTGGAGTGGTTCGTAAATTTTTTTATCGTTGTTTAATTAAAAAACAATGAACCATTATAGTGAATCATTTCGATTTTAATTTTTTTGATTAAAAAACGGTGAATCATTATGATTTTTTATTTTTTTTAAACAAGGATAACCATCTTGATTTTAATGACGAACCATTTTGATTTTAATTGTTTTGATAAAAAACAGTAAACCGTTATGATTTTTGATTTCTCTCAAACAAAAGAATAATTCTGATTTTTAATTAAACGTAGATAAAAAATCAATACGATTTCAATTTTTTCAATAAAAACAACAAACCATTTGCAATATAATTTATTTGACTAAAAAACGATTAACCATTCCAATTCTTGATTTTTTTCAAACCATTTAGAATTAAATTTTTTTATTAATTATTTGCAATGAAGAAACTACGAAGCATTTTGATTATATTCTTTTTCCAAACGAAAATAGCTTCAACACGTTGTTATTTTGAATTTTTTTTAACGGAGAAAAGAAATAAATCATTTCAATTTTAGATTTTCCAAACGAAAAAACTACAACTAGTTTTTATTTTTATTTTTCTTAAATGAAAAAAACAATAGAGCAATATTTGGATCTCAATAAATAATTGAAAAAAATGAACCAGGTATATCATATAATAAACTTAAATAAATAAATATAGTAATGTATAAAACAAAAATAACATTAATAATAACAATAAACATACAAATGAAAATTAATGACTAAAACAATAGGAATAAAAAAAATAAAATGTAATATTTGGATAATTAAATTATAAAAAAGAAAGAAATGATATATATATATATATATATATATATATATATATATATATATATATATATATATATATATATATATATATATATATATATATATATATATATATATATATGAAAAGTATGAAAATTTCATAAATGGTCCCTGAAAGTTTGAAAATTACATAAATGGTCCTTGAAAGTCAAAAAGACAAAAATGCCCCTGAAACTAACGGCTCAAGTTAATGGCCGTTAGTTTCAGGGACCAAAATGTTACAACTTTTTGATTTTAGGGACTGCTGGTGTAATAAAATTCTTTCAGGGACGAAAACCGTAATTTCATATAAACCACAGGGACCATTTATGTAATTTAGTCTTTTTTAATGATGCATACTATTTTTAAACATTATTATTACGTAGGGGCGTCAAAAAAGTAAGACCCTAAAAATATTGCTTTAGAAAAATCAAGAGATTAAGGCCTCATTTGTTTTTCATTAAGAGTCTCTTAAAAACATCTAAAGTCTAGAGTTCAGATCTATAATAAATTAAGAATGTTTGTTTAAATTCAGACTTTAAGAGGTTGAAACCTTTGAATTTTCCTCTGAATTTTAAGAGGATGAGAGTTGTCTGAATTAAAATTAAGAGCCTCTTAATTTCAGATCTTAAGACCTCCTCTTAAATTTCAGACGTGGCTTTCAGACTTCAGACATTTAACCTCTTAAAAAACAAATACCACCTAAAACCGACAGCAATGAAAATACGAGGGAAAAACAAAGCAACCACAAAAGTTAGGTGGTGGTATCGTGGGAGCGGGAAGCTTGGAAGTTGGAACAGACATGGCTGTTGAAAAACTCGCGAGTATTTCTCTTGATATTATCATATCGCCAACGACACAAACCCAACCAACCCATCACGTGTCTTTTATTTCTCAAACCTCGATGCTCCCACTCACGTGCTTCTCTTGGCGGAATCTCCAACATAACTAATTTTTTAATTAACCTTCCTTCTAAATTAATCTATATATATAAAAATACTATTATTACCAATGGGGGTTAGTCCATTTTGTAAGAGGTTGAATATGTAAGTAAGAAATCATGGGTTCGAATCCTGTCGGAGGCAAATTAAAATTTAGATGGAAAAAGTAGGGGTGTTCAAAAGAAACCGAAAAACCGAGCCGGACCGGTTACGGTTTTCATTCTTAATAAACCGCGGGTAACCGAACCGAACATAAACATATTTTTAATTTTTATTGTTGTTTCTTATTATAGTTTCGTAAATTTTTGTATTTTTTTTATTTTAGTTTCGTAATTATTGATTCGTTCATACAATTTACACACTATTTTTACAGCTACAACATATCTCTTCGTGATTTTTAGTTTCGTAATTTTTAAATTTTTAGTTTTTAGTTTCGTAATTTTTTTAGTTTTGTAATTTTTTTAATTTTGTTTGTAAGTTTTTAAGTTTTAGTTTTTCGTTTCGTAATTTTATTATGTAACTTTTTAAATATTTATGAAATTAATTATTTTAGTTTTAATTGTTTTGTTAATTAAAATGAATATATTTTAAAAAAAATTAAGAAAGATGGAAATGTTTAGAAAGATGGGTATTTCCTAGTTAGAAAGGTGGGGAAAGGTGGAGAGAGAAAAGCTGATGTGACGCTGACGTGTACAGAAATATGGGTTTGGGAAAGGGAGGTCTCCCTTCACTCTAACAATAGTCAATAGTTTAGTTTAGGTTCATAGATTTTATTGTTACATATGATTATTTAGTAGAAGTTAACTAACTATAAATAACAGGAGGTTTGAAAATAGTTCGATTTAAATATATTATACTTGATGAATAAAATATATGATCTTTTAGTTACCATCCAACGTAGAATAGATTCCCCATGTCCACCACTACCATCTTTGTCCCATTCTTACAAAAAAAAAAAAAAAACACAAGTTAATTTAGTAATAGTAAAAAAAATATATATATTCTTGTACACACATGTATAAATTTAGATTCAAGTGAGTATCACCTATTATGCAGCGCATCAGAAGATACCGCTATTAAAAAAAATTAAATTTTTTTTCATAAACATGTTTTAATTAACATTACAAGGATGACATATAAGGAGATGTGAATGTATGTGAAACTTACATATCATATTTATAATGTTAATTAAAACATGTTTATGAAAAAAAAATTTAAAAGTTTTTTTTATAAAGGTGGTACCTTCTGGTGCGATGAATAATAAATGGTACTCTCTCGAACCATATTTTACATAAGGTTGAGTTCTATGGACTACTATATTAGACTGAAGTACCGAAATATCATGTTAAATGAACATGTTAATTCCGATAGAATTAAGTTTTATGCAAAAGTGTAATATACATATGTTCAAAATTGCATTATAATTATTGACTAGTTTACATCATTTTCATTTTCATTATGATAAAATGTTTAAATATTTAAATTCAAACAAAAGTGCAACATGCACATTTTTAAGTATATTACATCTTTGAAGTTTGAACGTGTGTATATTGTTATTTAACATGAAATTAGACACTTTATCATAATGAATATGAAAATGATATGAGCTAATCAATTATAATGCACGTTTAAAGATGTGTGTATTATCTTTTTACATGAAATTTAACATTTTGTCGTATAACATGTTCATTTAATATATTACTTCGGTACCGCAGTCTAATATGACATAAATCTTTGAATATTATATATATGTGTGTGTATGCATGTATAGATATAGACCTATTATTATATATATTTTTATGTAACTTTATTTGAAATAATCTGATTGGGTTTGTTTTGTATAGACCATGGATTAATAAAGGTGAATAAATTACAAAGTTATTGGACTGAGTTGAGCATACATCCTAAAATATCTACAAGTTGATATATTATAATCAATTAGTTATGTAGAAGTTTCAAATTGTGATAGTGTTGTATATAATTTATTATATAACTAGTTTATTAAATTACGGAACACATGTATATTTTTAATTAAATTATGTACATAAATTTATTTATAAAAGGATTATATTAGTTTTGTTGTAATATGAAAATGTGTGTGTGTGTCTCGTATGAAATAATTAAAATAAATCTTTTTTAATATATAGAAATTATGATTTTTGATAAGTTAATAAACAATATATTTCGGTTATAATTAAATTAAGACTGTTTTTTTATAAATAAGTAAATAATGATTTAGGAATTTACATGATCAAAAGTTTAAGACCATTAATAAGTCCAACAAATACATGTCCTAGGACTATAAGGTTGGGTCAAATTTCCAGTACTATGTAGCAGTTGTTGGTGATTTATCACTAATATTATTTAAGTGTAATGAGATGAACTTGTTTGACCAAAATAATCTTATTACATATTAATAAGTTCGGTTGGTGCGGAGTACACACTTGATCAATATTGTTTAATATTAATTACCGGGGGTTCGGGGGCAGCGCCCCTGATAGTGGGGTTCCAGGGGCGGCAGCCCCTGGCGGGGTCCAAGGGGCAGATGTTCGGATGAATCCGAATTGGACCTGAAATTCGGTTGAATCCGAATTGCGGTTGGTTTTGGTGGTTAAAATGGCGGTTGGCCATTTTGGCGGTTCCCGCCAAATATTACCTGTCGTTTTTTGGTCATTTTAAATGTACAAGAAATCAGAAACATTTCCATATTCTCTGTTCGCTTTTCTCTGAGTTTTATCCTATTGAGATTTCGATTGTACCATCGAAATATTTCAATCTGAAAGTGTATCACGACTCTCAGATTATCCAAGCATTTTTGCAATCCGTATTTTCTACAGCAGCAGTGATGGTGGTGGTTTGCGGTGGAGATAGAGAGTCAATGGTGGTCAATGGCGGCGGTTTTTTTTGGTGGTTTGGGTTAGAGTGCACTTGTGGAAGAAAAGATGGAGACGTGTGCACCAATAGTTTGAGGAAACATTGCCTTCCAACTCCCCACCTCATGTTTTTTCTTATTCTATTTTTGCCACTAAAAACTCTGCTTTCGTCTCATATTATGTCATTTCATGACACCATTCTTGTCTTCTGCTTACTAAACATGCCGGTTTTATTTTAAGGGGGAGTGATTTATTTAAAATATTTTTTTATCGTTCAGAGCAACCGTTTTAATTTTATCTTACATGATGTATAAATCTACGAAGTCTTTAATTTTATGAACGATAAAAAGTTGTTGGGTATAAATCACCATCATTTTATCATTACTATCTTTTAGGATGCACTTGGTATGAACAAATCAAGAAAATTAAATTATTTTGGTTTGCAAGCTTTATTGATAAATGATACATAAACTAGGAATGGACATTTTTTTGGTCAGGACCGAGGAAAATGAAAACAAACCAAATCGAATTCATTTAAAACCAACCAAATTTAAAATTTGTTTTGGTTTAATTTTGAAACCGAATTTTTGGATTGAGTTATGGTCTAGCTATGGCGAATCAAACCAAACCAAACTGAATTACCAAATGTATATATAATTATATAATAAGAATTTTGGAATTATTTTTTGTTTGACATAAAACATTTTATGTAAAACAAAGTGAAATTTTGGGATTGTAAATTATATATTTGGCTATGTGAGATGCTTAAAAATTTGTGTTTATTTTTTGGTTTGGTTATTTGTTAACGTTTTGCATATCGAATATTTGGTTTCTTTGGTTTATAAATCAAACCAAACCAAATTCAAATTTGGTTTATAGTTTGGTTTATGTATCATTGTTTTGGTTTGGTATGATTTTTGGTTCAGGACAACAAAAATTTCAAACTGAACAAACAAATAAACTCATAAACTAAGCCGTTGATTACCCCTAAATCATAAATTATGATAAACATATTAGATGGAAGGGAAAATTTATGAAATGTCAATTCTTTTTCAATGTTTTTGCTTCTCTTCATTTTGATGATGAAGCCAAAGAAAATGACATTTACATTAAAATTAAGGTTTTTCATCATTCTTTTTAGAGTAGTCGGAACAAAATGCAACCAGTTGCAGGTAACCTATTGAGGAAATCACTATTTGATAAATTTTAGTAGATTGAGAGTTTTGTAATAACAAAAATCGTTGAGGGTTTTAATTATAAAAATGATTCAACTTGAAAAAAATTCTTCTCCGTAAAGGTCCCTCCCTGTAAAATAATATGGTAGTGTAGGTTAGTCTTTAAAAATTTCTTAAGGATAAAAAATGATGTTAAATGTATTATAAGATAGGAAAGAGGCTAGTCAGCTAGTATAGTTGTATGCAAATGTACACCCCTTTGGTTGATGAAGCTTTCAAGAGGCAAAAAAACAACACAGATGGACTAAATCGTAAAAAAAAAACACGAAACATGTTGGTTTTTTTCATAACTGTTTTTTAAATGAACATCGAGACGAGTGTTAATTAAAGGGCAAATGACCAAAAATAGTAACAACTTTTGACATGTTTATCATTAATAGTAACATTATTTAGTTTTTATCATTAATGATAACAACTTTTTATTTTTCTATCAATAATAGTAATGGGTGACCTGCAAACCTGTTTAGCAGGTCACCAACTTTTCATTTATCAATAATAGTAACATCTTTTCAGATTTTTATCAATAATAGTAATATATCAAATTAAAAACATAATTTTTTTATTTTATTAAGTTTTCTAATATTTCATAAACACCAAAATAAACCAAATTTTTATTCTGAATACTTACGATAGATAATATTCGATTATTTATTCACAACTATATATAATATTAATGAAAAAAATACTATGAATCATTGCAATTTTCCCTTATTTCAACAAAAAAACTACGAACCATCATTTTCTTAGTTATTCCGAATAAAATAATACAAATCGTTCTATTTTTTAGTTTTTTCCAATATAAATGGATCATAATTTTTTTATTTAAAAAATCAAAATGGGTCTCAATATTTTTCATTCATAAAACTATAAACCACAATGAGGCATGGTTTTTCCATTCATAGAAAAACTAAAAAATGAATGGGTCGCAATATTTTTTCATTCGTAGTACTTTTCATTTGGAATAAAAAAATTACAAATTGAACGATTTTTTAGTAAATTCCGAACGAAATTGATTACAAATCATTCAACTTTTAGCTTTCCCGAATGAAAAACTACGATCCAATCATGTTTTTAAGTTTTTTTTACAAAAAACTATAAATCATTTTGAGTTTTCGTACAAAATAATTGCAACTCATTTATTTTTGTGTTTTTAACAACGAAAAAAAAAACACTTGCTAAACCAATTTCCATAATTTAGCACCTTATAACACAATCAACTCATTCAAATTAGAGGTTTCTTACCTTCCCAAGTTAAAGAACTCCACAAGCCAAGATAAAGATGAATTACAGAGCTCAATTCGATCCGTTACGACTTTTTTTCCTTCTGTTTGCTCTTACAAACACACACATCACTTCTCAATTGTTTTTGGAATGAATGAAAATGAAGCAAAGAGTTAAACGTGTATAAACATATAGTTTATAATGCGGGTTCAACACCAATACCCGACCTGTTATCAATATTTCATAATTAATATCAATATTCCCATTTAATTCGGTGGTCTCATAATTATTAATAATCCGCTAGAATTATAATCCGGTGACATGTATACTCGACTCCGACACGTGTTCATTTCACTAATCGTCATACTATTGTCCCAAGCAATATTAATAATTTAATCAACAATAAATTAAATCCACGAAATATTTTCTCAAAGACGGGGTTGTTACAATTTTTAACTACACAAAATATTATGAATAATTGTGGTTTATAGTTTTTCTGCTTGAAAAATATTGCAACCAATTTTTATTTTAGTTTTTTATATAAAAAAACCTACAGCCCATTTAGATCGAAAAAACTAAAAAAACCAAAATAGTTCATATTATTTTGTTGGAAAAAACTAAAAATAGAATGATTTATAGTTTTTTAGTTTGGAAAAATTGAAATTGAAATGATTCGTAGTATTTTTTTCGTTCATATTATATAATTGTGAATAAATAATCAAATATTATCTAATCGTAAATAAATATTCGGAATAAAAATTTGGTTTATTTTAGTGCTTATGAAATATTAGAAAACTTAATAAAACAAAAAAAATCATGTTTTTAATTTGATATGTTACTATTATTGATAAAAATCTGAAAAGATATTACTATTTTTGATAACTGAAAAGTTGGTGACCTGCTAAACAGGTTTGCAGGTCACCCATTACTATTATTGATAGAAAAATAATAAGTTGTTACTATTAATGATAAAAAATAAATAATGTTACTATTAATGATAAAAATGTCAAATGTTGTTACTATTTTTGGTCATTTGCCCTTAATTAAATATAATATAATAGATGCATGGTGGATCGAATAATATAATAAGTATCATGGAGTCCTAGTGTGCTAATATTTAACATTAATATTGTTTGGTATATTACGATATTTTGTAAAATATTTAACATTTGTGTCGTTTTCTAAGGTTTATATAAACTATTTTTTGTAAAAGACAATACACATGTTTTTTCAAAAAGTAATTAAGAAAGAGGTGTTCACCCAATTCTAAATTACCCATAATGCACCATCGTCACGCTTCTGAATAACTCATTCTTTCCTGAAATTAACACAGAATCATGATATGAAGTAATCGAAGCCAACCTGTCAATCGAGGAACACCCACCAACTACAAGTTTTATGCCATCGGACAACGAAAAAATGCAAGTTTTTAAGCTTGTACTAATGGACGTTAGTATCAGTTTTAAACATTCAATGTAGAAAATGTGATATATAAACCAAATCAAAGGATGGGATGTGTTCTCGAAACTCAATTAAAAAGAAAAAACATATTTGTTCTTTAAACACTTTCAAGAAGAAGAAAGAAAGTAAAAGTAAGACGAAGGAAAAGAATGGTGTCTTGCTTTCAAATGTTGTAAGAAAATGAAAGAAATAAACTTTTTTAATAAGACCACTGTTATATTATATCAGGCGAAAAAGGAAAGTGCAGCAAGGCAAGAAGGGCGATTCGCCAAAATGCGGTCCCTACTATATTCATCGTTCAGTAGGGCCATTTCTAGTTGATACGGAACATGGATAAGAAACCAGGCGGGATAAAAGAAGAGCGAGGTATAGTGAGAAAGCTCACCCCTGCCTTTAGACGATAAAGCCTTCTTTTACATCCCATCCCCTAGACAAATCCATAGGAAATGCTACAAGCTATATCTTCGGACAAAATATCTTTTCGAAAGACAATAAAAAAAGGGTTTTTAATGAAAAAACCAACATGTTTTTACGTTTTTTGTGTTTTCGTCCTTTTTTTCATAAAAGTCCTCAAGTTGTTATTTTCCTTTTGGTTTAGGGAAATTTGGACATTGAAACCCTGCTATATTTAGTAAACCGAGTTTTTAGAAACTGAAAAACCGGATTCTAATGTCCAAATTCCACTAAACCAAAAAGAAAAAATTTACTTGAGAACTTCTATGAAAAAAAAAAAATAACATGGAGAGACGAAAACGCAAAAAACATGAAAACATGTTGATTTTTTTCATAATAAACTTTTGAAAAAACATAACAAAATCTTTTCCATTTCCTCTCAATTAAAACATTAAAACATTTATTGCTTCATTTTCATTCTATCCTATTTAAAAACATAAATAAGAAACATATTTCGTTCTTTGTCTTTTCGTTCTCTTTCATTTTCCTTCTTTGACCTCAAAATAGGAGAACGCATGTGCAAATAACTAACTTTATAGATAATAGACTCGTCAAACTATATACAAGATTTCAAGAAAACTAAAAGACTTTACAACTTTTCTTTTTGTTTTTGTTGAAAACATTGGAAGTATTTTGTTAATAATCAAACAATTTTTTTGTTTCATTGCTTTATGCCTTTTTGTGCCATTTGAAACCAGAGGAATCGCGTTAGAATACTGAATGAAGTAGAAAAGATCGATGGAAAGGCGCAACTAAGATATTTTTTTCCCTTACTTCGGAATCACGGTCTATTATGGATCGAGAATAAATATAGAAACCATTGCCGAGGTTATAGATTTCAAGATTGGATCTCTAATCCGTCGTCTTTCTTTGTATAACTAGAAAACTATGGTGTTATGTTGGCTCTAGCTTGGAGCTGGTTTGCTTGATGCTGTTGTTTTATAAAAAACTGGACTTTTCAAAAAAAAAAAAAAAAGAGTCAAATTTTAAGAATATAATTTATTAAAAATATTATTTGATATTAAATAATTCCCAAAAAATAAAAGAAATAACATAAACAATAAAGCTTACTTTTTTTTTTATTATTATAATATTTCTAGTCACGATTTAATAAAATTAATAATTATAAACCAAATAATATATATTTTTAGTAACAGAAGAGTTTAAAAATCTTGACTAGCTTGTTTAGTTGTTTGTGATGGTTACAAGAAGTAAATAAATATTTTTTCCCCTAAATATCTAGATGAATTAAAGTATACTTAATTTAAGAATATAAAAAGTATGTATATTGTAATTTTCATGAGACAGTAAAAATAAAAATATATATTTTTTTTTTGTCAGAAATGGACAAAGAAAGGATATGTAAAATAATAAAAAGATTCAGGGTATCTGGATAGTAATTGTAAATATCTTCATAATTTATTATATTAAGCAATACTATCTAACAAGTGAAACAAATATAAAAACTAAAAGTTATAATAGGGACCATCATACAAGTTTTTTTTAAAGGAATAAACAAATTGATTCATTGTAAGAAAAAAAAAACAAATTTACATGTTAGCTTGTGGTCCAAATGATACGACCCAGGATATAATCATATAAATAAACGAGTGATATTAGTTTTCAGTCCATATACTAAACTCTGTTCTACTATTTATATCTTTATTTCAACGACAAATTATAATCTTAGACGATAACATTAAAGAACTCAGAAAATTTAATTGGTATCAGAAAAATATTAGTGTCAAAATATACAAGGTGTGTTAAGAAACAATGAAAAATTTTGTTTTACTTCTCAATCAGATAATTAATATATAATTTTCAAAGCAAACAACATAAGTGACCAAACCCCTTTAAAAAATAATTTGTAGTATTTTAAAATTTTTAAAAAAGCATTATTCCTCTATTTTGTCTGTACATGAAAATATTTAGAACCGATCCTGTGATCTTGCAGCCCTCTCGAGGCAACAACATAGTTTTTGGTTGGTTTTTAGAGTGATTTAGTTTTGCTTGGTTTTTTTTGGCTGCGATTTGAAAAGGCTGGCTTGGGTCTGTTCTCCTCCTTGTATGTTCTCTGATTTCTTATGATAAAACTTTTACCTATTAAAAAAATGTATTTAATTAAGCAATTGTATCATTACAAAAATATATGCGTTTTATAAACAATCTTTTATTAAAAGTGTTTATACAATGAACCTCTTTGCAAGACAAACACACTACAAATTTAGTAAGATAATAATGAGTTACTGTCAGAGCCGGTTCTGGGTATTTTCATGTCTAGAACGAGATAAAAGGAAAATATATTTTTAAAAAAATTTGAAAATACGACATACTATTTTTTAAATGGGTTTGGCGAAGATAGAAAAATAATATCTTTCAAAAAAGTACAAAATACTATTTTTTAAAAGGGTTTTGGTCATTTATCGGGTTGGAATTTTAAAAAATACATGTATAAGCCTAATATATTACTTATTGGACTAAAAAAATAATGTTACTTCATGGTTTGATGACTTGGGCGGTCGCCAATGTGACCCTCTCCTCAGGGCCGGCCCTGGGTATTACGAACAAAATGTATTTTTCAATCTTCTAAAAAAAATTGAATAAAAATTGTGTTGTTAGTTTATTAAATTACCTCTCATTATTTGTAAATATACGTTGTGGGCCTTGTATCCCTTGAACTCGTGACATATACATTACAAATAATGTGTTTAAGTTATGTTTGTTTACTTTTTTATGGAATCATTAAGATGTCATTTTACATTTGAATAACTTATTAATGATTTTCTTAATAACTAAACAAATAACCTCTAAATCACATCACTAGAGATCAAACAAGCAAGCAATGGAGCTAGTTATTAGATGTCCTATAACTTTTGTGGTTATTGAAAGTTCAGTAATGAACATTTTCTTAACATTGAGGAGATAAATATGTCACTCATTCTTATTAATCAGTTATCTTATTATCATTGTTAACAATCCTGAGACTAGAGGTGTTATACTTTTATTAATCGGTATACCTTATTATTATGAAATGTATAAAGTCATCAAAAATCATTTCATCGATATTAATGTTATATCATATTATATACTATTAAAACAAAACACATAATCTAAATGTGTACAAGAAAATGTAAACAACCTACATCGAAACAAAATTGAAAGTACATATCTATTTCGTGTCATTATTTATTTTAATTCTATGTCATCAGCCACATAAGCTTTGTAACTGGTATATCCGATTTCGAGGTAACTCAAAATATCATAATGAAACACTTTTAACATATACATCCTAATTATGTACAAAAAATATTACACAACCAATATTGAAACAACACTGAAAATACACATTAATTTTATGTATTTATTCTTTTGATAAAATATTATAAATAGCAGTCGCTAGAGATTTCAATTTACTAAAGTATCAATCTTAAAGTTTTAAACTTCAAATTTTAAGGTTATTTCTTAATTATTTTTAGACTTTAAATATTTAATTCTTATATAAAATCAAACAACATTTCAAATATATATTATCTAATAAATGAAAAATGTAAATCCTTGTTGCAAAGAAAACACTTGGGAAAAAAAGTAAAGAAAACATCATAATAAATTTAATCTTATATAAAAAAAATGTAAATAAAATAAAATCTAAAAGCACGAGACAATCACTTTATGACAACTAAGGCCTCCAACCAATTAGATTCTCAATTCTAAACTTCTTTTAGTCGGCTAGTCCCACTCCCTTCTTTAAAAGTATATTCTACTAAAAGTTTTAAAACATCATTAGTTAAAAGTTAAAACAAATCGTTCGTAACTAAATTCCGATTCCTTCGAATTTCATTTTGTAAATCAAACAGCCTTAAGATCCATTTAGTTGATAAAAATTTCGTTTGAATTTTTTAAAAAGGGCTTATCATAAAAAAAATCAACATGTTTTCACGGGTTTTGCGTTTTTGTCCATCAATGTTATTTTTATCAAGAAAAGTCCTCAAGTTAAATTTTTTCCTAGTTTTGTGAAATTTGAATATTAGAGTTCGGTTATAATTGGTAAACTAGATTTTTAAAAAACTGAAAACCGGGGTCTAATAGCCAAATTTACCGAACCAAAAAGAATAAATAACTTGAGGACTTTTTGAGAAAAAATAACTTGGAGGAACGAAAACGCAAAAAACGTGAAAACATGTTGGTTTTTTCATAATAAACCCTTTCTAAAACTGAAAATAACAATGTTTATTTGAAAACACATTTTATAAGCAAAACGTGTTTAGGAGGGTTAAAAAGATTTTTCAGTTTTCATTCATCCATCATACACGCTCACACTCTCTACAAAACTCTTTATCTCTCATTCGAAAATGAAAACGGAGTCTTAAAATCAAAATGGAGTTTTCAATCGGTAGTTATAAATGGAAAACTGAAAATTAAAAGAGAGTATTATAAAGAAATAGGGTATAAGTGTCTAAAAAAACAAAAAATCTGAACGCATTTTTTGGAAACCATTGTTTTCACCGAAAATAGGTCAACTAAACATGTTTCTAAATTTCATTCCGTAAGTCAAACATGACCATAATTTTTATTTCTATGTCTTAATTGTATGGCGTGCACCGCCATTGTCTTGTCAAGGCTCGAAATTTTGATAGACATTTTTCATATTTTGAAAGTGATCGATCAAAGGTAGATCCGCTGATGCACAGGCTTGACTCTTTTCCAAATCGCCAAGTCATGGCACCTGGTCGTGCGTTGTCAGGCAATGTTTTAACCGCCAACATGTTTACTGCTAAACGACTCAATCGGATTTGAACCATGTGACTCCGGAAGCTAACAATACCCTTGAAATTTCTTTAAGAAAATGGAGCAAAATAGACGTGAGAGGAGGATGGCAGATAGTTGCAAGGTTGTGTTTATCTATATAGTCTTGAAACATCTCGATAATAGGAATGGAAATGTGCATAATTGAGCTCGAACTCATAGGTATTAGGTGAAGCTTGAGCTCAATGAGTTGTATCTTGGTTAAGGCTTGTGCATGACTTGTAGCTCGAAAATATCTGGCAAAACTATATTTACTTCAGTGACTTTGAATCAAAGGCTGAATAGAGTGGAAATTTCTATAAGAAATATGTGTAAAAAACATGTTTGATTCAACCAAAACATATATAGAACTCAAAAAAGTCAATAAGAATTTAAGTCGAGTCCAGCCTTATAAGCTCGAGGTTAACTCGTCATATGTTTCAAACTTGAAACTATCAAACAAGAGGACTGTGCCAAGGTGGGTATGGAAGTGTGTTTTCGAACAGATGTTCAAGAATCATGATTAAAAAGTTAACTACCAAAATGATTAAATTAGGTTGAAAAAAACTTATGTAGCATACTTGCATCAAATCTCACCTGGAAATCTTATCTGTCCACAAAGAGATCTTCTTCAATTGCAAATTTGGTATTCATTGGAGTCTAAGCATCATAGTCAAAACTGGACACTGCCTAACTTTTCTTCTTCTTCAAGAACTTAAAACATGATGGAATTGAATTGGATTATTTATCATCATATGCATGGAACTTACCTAAGCTCAACTTAACAAATATATAACGGACAAAGATCTAAAATCAATATTTGTCGTTCCATGTCAACTTTCAAGTAACATCGCACGCATCCTATCAGGGATTTTGATTTAATCTTGAAAGATATAAGAATTGGTGCAACAACAAAGCTATGAGATAGTAACGATATATACGAAAAAGGCATCTCTTATTGTCTGCTTGGTTGTTGTAAACAAAATAGTCCCCTTGAAGAGAATCATAATTGTTTAGGACACTAGTTATGATACTTGCATGTTGTGGCAACGATTGTTTGGATTGAAATAAAACAAAACAATCTTTAACACTATAAAAATTGTTATATCCAAACATGCATTGAACAATATCTTTTTATAATTGAAATTTCAAATTTATAAATTTAAAGACAATCCGAATTTCACTTGATAACAGAGAAATCTACTCTTAGGAAGAAAGGAAAGTATGAATAATGTTTATGTTTTAAGTCCGAACTAACATAAGTGTGAAGTTTTATATCCAAACTTCACTTGATAAGAAGAATCAAAGTCTCTATACTTAGAATTTGAAATTTATGAATTATGTTGATGTCGTATCACATATGCTCAAGATATTAACATATTCCTCTGCAAACCCTAACTAATAAAGTACTTTTCTTATTGGAAATCTTGCTTAAACTTAAACACTTTATGATTAATCATGGGACACCATACCCACTATCATCATATTCTTGCATTTGTTGAAATCACAGCAATTGGGTGAACATGACTGTATCACGCATTTAATCGTAGCAAAAGAAGTAATATTGCATCCGACTTACAAAACATTTCATCTAGTCATCTTAATCAATGTTTTTTCAAACAATAGTTATGTACCCATGCTACGTTACAAGATATAATACTTTAATGAAAACCTTGGATTTTAACTCCTTATTAGAGAACTAAAATATATACTTGAATGGTAGAAAGAAAAAAAAAAAAAAAAAAGAATATGTACCGATTATAATACAGTCTCATTAAAAACAAATGTATAGTACCATATTTTAAAACAAATCATGACGTGTCCACATCTAAATTAGATGTACTTGAACACATTTGGATATGCACATAACATACATTCAGATATTAGATAAAATCCACTTTAGTAGTATAACTAAGAAACCATGCTGACACAACAAGAGAAAAGAATAAGGATCAAATTACCCTAATATAATAATAAGTAAAGTAAATTCATATGAACAGAAAACAATATGTGTGCTCTTTCTAGGTATCAAGAGAAATCAACATAAATCCGTATATTATACCAGAATGAAAGAACTTGCTAAATAGGCATGATCAATATTCAAATCATTGCTTACATCTGTTAGATAGGAAGATTACCAACCAAAGTTCAAAGCACCCTACAATTCAGGAATTAAGGCAGTCCTATGGATGAATTTCCACTTATCAATTCGACATGTTCAAGTAATATCTGGATAGTTATAGGAATTACCGTCAAGGAGAGTAAACAATGAGCATTTGTTGTAAAAGCGATAAAGCTTAGATGATGAGTATTACTTTCAGACCTGCAAATTAGCAAAAAAAAAATATTATGTTATTTTTAATGTTGTTATATGAAACAAAATTCATATAATTTGAATAGTCAAGACATTTCCTTCCATTTATGGCTCTCCCTTATATCAAGGTTATGTAAATGAAAATCTTTGATAAGCTTTATCTCATATCATAATTATGCTCATCAAACACCATTAGTATGGAATAACATACTACAAGGCACAAATATCAACATTCTATTCGCTTAGCTTTAGACCATACGTGGACATGGAGATCTATTGTCGTATTGTTGGAAAAGGGTCCTGCTTTGCCATTAAGTAGCCATGAAAACAAAAAATAAAGGTCTAGAATGCTAAAGGATTTAATAAGTCAATATGCAATCACCAAATTAAAAAAGGGAAATAAAATCTTAGCAAATTAAAGACGTTGAGTCTATAATCTCAATCTCAACAAATGCGACAAGTTTAGCACAAATTATCTTTCAGATCAGAAGTACTATGTAAGGTGAAAATGTAGATTTTACGGACTGAAACTCACCTCTAAATTAAGCGAACCACCTGAGTTCCCAACATAGATTCTTGGTCAGTGGAATGGGGGTAACAGCTAGAGATGTTATCCTCACAAGCATCTAAAATCTCTCCTGAAAAAATCCAATTCAATTCAATCACTCCCTTATATGTTTACTAAACTATTAATATCAATCACAAGCATCTAAAATCTCTCCTTTCAAGAAATCATATAATTAATCCCAACAAATAACTAATGTAAGAAAATCCTCATACAAAACCAAATGTAACAAATCAATTAACCAAATTGAGACAATAATTTTGCAATTGATTTATTATATTAATTTGATTAAATGCCAAAATATAAACAAGCCCAAACATCTCGAAATGAGTTAAGACTAAACACGAACAATTAACTTAGAATATTCATGATAAAGTACTCAAAAGAAAGCATGCTTACCTCGGCCAGCAACCATATTCACCAGCAAAAGAAGAACTTGCACCTGTTGACTCTTCATTTGCATCATGTTGCTCGTTGCATTTTCTTCCTAGCTATTGCACGGGCAAGCGATTAGAATTGACAGCAAGGAATTGAGACACATACTAAGAAATTATATGGTAGACAAACTAAAAGATACAACATAAATATGGAAAATTTACCTACTTATGTGAACCAGAGAAACACGAGAAACAACCACCAAGGAAAAAATAGTGCTAACCAAACCGAAACAGAACAAATGTTGTCATCAATCCAAATTTGACAGATTCATGGGTGAAAAATCTTTCCATGAAACATTGATTTTTTTTAAATATACGGAACACCAAATAGAAGGGCTAACATTAATATTTGACTTTAAATGGAATTTAAAGATACCCTTTTTAATGAGATGACCATGGGATGAAGCATCCATGCATGCGCCCTAAGGGCCAAGGGTATCCTTTCGCCACCAACTTTGATGCCAGACTCATTCCCTACTTCGGATCCAATAATTCTTTTGTTTGTTTGTTTACCATAGTTTCTGCTGATGGTCGGCTCACATTGACCTTCTAGATTAGTGTAGACATTTTCAAGTTTCTATGCTTCCTTGGCACTCTGTGATATTTTGGGCCGACCAGGTAACTTCTTCATACTTCCTGGTGGTAAACTTTTCCCTGATTGATGCAATTAACAGGACCTTGTTTTCCTTTGACGTACATCCTCTTCTGTTGTAACCGAATGCCATTTAAAAATACAAAATGACAAGAAAAAACATGAAGCAAATCTGCAAAAGTCATGACTTAATAAACCATTAGTTACCTTATCACATGAATAAGAGATTAGTTTATTGAAAGATAAGCTTCTAAAAGATGGCCCTGCGAACGAAGGTAAGAGCTTACCCTGCTCAAGTATAGCAACCACACACTGCGATCATGGTTCAGATGCCTACGGCAATATTGTCAAAAAGAAAACGCCATCAGCAAGTAACATGGACCCATTATCAAAAGTGATGTCTATCCATCTATTGCTAATGCAGGGTGGTGAACACATAATGCAAAAGTCTAAACAGCACTGCATAGATGGAAGCCCATAATCCCTCTTAATATAGCAATTGTAGACGTGTAAGTTGTGTACAATTAAATTCTACACATCTCCTTGTTCCCTAGATCTAAAAAAAAAAAAACACAGAAGCCAGTTAAATTCAATGGCCTCTTTAAATTCGTTATCCAAGCCAATTATTTAAAAAAAAGCACAGGAGCCAATTAAACTTAACAGCCCCCTAGAATTCTTTCTCCAACAAATTAGTCACCAAACGGTTGTAGTTGATACACCACCTTTATTTATAATGACAGAGATAACCATGACTAATATATTCTTTTAAACAAAGATGGCATAATCATGACTAATATATTCTTTATTCAATTAAAAGAAGAACCATACAATCAATCATAAACAACAATCTAGCTAAGTTATAGGTCAAAATTACAGGGTGAGTATGGTGTATAAAGAATTTACCAAAATACATAATAAAGCCATAGAAATCGAGTTTACTACATACTTAGAGCTTCATGGAGGATGTGACGAAGGGACGCAGGAACAACTTGAAGATAATTATGGTTTTTGGATGTTGCAATTAAAAGAGTAGAACAGAATGCATGCCACATAGGACTGAAAAATACTATTTTGCAACATAAGAAAGGCGATAACCACTGTTATTGCTTGGTTCTGTGGAAGTTATCGCCAATAGAGCAAATTTAGGGCAAAATCACAATCTTCGAGTTATCGATTCTAGAAATGTACCTGCAAAACTGGCATGTTCATTCGCCTACAGTTGAAATGGAATCTGATCCGGCTTCCATTTGTAAGCATGTGTATAGATTCACCATAAACAGATATGGACAGGGGCGGACCTAAAATTTTATGACTTACAATATTACTGGTCGGTATTAACTATGTTAATTTTGTATTGGCAAACTGTTTCGGGGACCCGATCTATCTTAGAAAATATATCAATAATCTAATTATTAAACTTAATTTTAAAAAAGTGACACCGGTAATAAAAATTTCTGGATCCGCTCCTGGACATGGAAGCAAATTGAATAAGAATCTAGGATGGAACTAAATTGGTCTTTTTCCATCGTTTAGAATCTTTAACCTAATCCAAAACCGATTAGCATTTGGTCACCCGGTTAACCGATTATCTGTTACAACGAAATTTTCTTTTTCTCAATTGGATTTTGTTATAAATCAAAATGGGTAATATATTAAACAATTTGAACAACTTAAGTAATCTACCATTTGGAAAAATTAAACTATAGAATAGATGATAAATTGTGAAATTTATAATTGTAATACTAAACAATAAATTAGAATATATTTTATTTATTGGTTAATAAATTTACAAATTATTTTATTTAGGCCTTATTTATTTATTAATTAATGAAATCGTTAAGAGTTCACTTCCAAACAAACGATCCCTTAATTATGACCCGTGCAAATCAAAATCTTTTGAAAATCTGAATAAGTTAAGTTGATTTGATTTTGACTTGTTAAAACCAAAATCTTTAGAAAGTTGGAACATAATAGACCAAAAACAATGGTTGTTGATAAAATCTAAAACACTGAAACCGTAAACTCTAAATTGGAACTGAATGATAAGACCAAACACTCAAACACAAATATTATAAAGTAATTTATTTAGGTGAAAGTTGAAAACAAACAGTTGATTTAACAAAAGCTTGAGGCTTGAACATTTGAGTAAAAAATATAGGTTTATTACAATTAATGGTTTGAAAAACATATACTGGTATTATACGAATAATAGTAAAATATTTGAAAAAGGTATAAAATTTATTTTTATTATTTGGTCAACCTGTTATGACGAAAATGTGAATCGTAACCGAAACGAATAATGAAAATTTTTTTTATTCTGTTAACCTAAAAATCATGACAGTTTTGCTGGTTTTCATATCAGTTCTTTGTTTTAGAATTCTTAAACACCATTTGATAAAGAATAAGGGACGGCCTGAGAGTTTTGGAGAGAAATTTGGATGCATTGATACGTTATAAAAGATTGATACCAACGACCCAGACAGATCTAACGAAACCTGTTGGTGTTTTTTTCATTTAATTCGAGTCTTATATATATAACTATATAAGTGGCTTTTTATATTTCTAATAAGTCGTTGGGTGAAGGCTCAACGCACCCTTACTCATGTGTCTAAGAACTAGCTCGTGCCCACGAGCCGCCCGGCCTTAGTATTTTCGGGACCCTTTAATCTGAACCGTCACTAAATTAAGGGGTGCGACCAAACAAACACCGTTGAGTCGCTAACCAAGAGACGTGTGACCCATGCATGTTTGGCACACGTATCGTAACCACCGTTTGCGATGGTTCTGAATAGTTGCGACTATCATGAATAGTAATAGGGTGCGTTTGGAACAGAGTTTACAATACCCTTTCGCGACCATTCTAGACAGATGTCACTAAAATCACAATCCATTTTTTAAAAAAAATCCTAATTGTATTGATTTATTCATACATGAACAACTTAACCATGCCCAAACTCTACAGTTTGAATCAAAATATCAAAATCCAGGTTCCATTTTCTACAATCTACAAACAAATGTAACAAAAAATAACACACACACACACACACCTAGTCTATCGGAACGGCGAAAGTGGGCTCGGGTGATTGAATACTTTCGATTTACGTAATTCTCTACAAACAAGATCTAACATCGCCAAGAAATCTCTCACGATCACAAAGATCCGAAGTGGATTCGTTTCGTCTTTACTCATGTCTCCATGGAAGTATTCCGTTATCTCTTTCACGAGTTTCAGCACTCGGCGTTCGTCTTCCTCCAACTCCTCGAGATATTTTTCGGCATATTTCAAGAAAGACTTCATAGATTCCACAAAACTAGACGTTTTTTCATCGACGAACAAGTCTGCGTTAACCAGTCTTTGCAATCTACACATGCCTTGAGATAGATTCGAAACCGAGCTAGCAATGACATCGAAATCTATTGTTGCTGTTTTTTTAACGTTGCATAGTTCGGTACTTAGGCTCGAAACAAGTTCCAACCCCATGTTTCTATAGTCCTCTTCTCTATCTACGACGTTTCCTCGTTTGCCTTTTTGATTGATCTTCCCTATAATGCTCTCGGACACTCTAACGCCTTCTGAACGAACGATTTCTTGGACTACAAAGTGAAGCAACGTAGTTTTTCCGTCCGTTCCTTTTACATCCGCAAGCTTGAGCAATGCATCGAGCTTAAACGCTTTTGCGCCTCCTCGTATTGTACCTACGTTCATCCTGTTCCCCGTTTTCAGCACGGCTTCGAGTAGTTTAAGGAAAAGCCGACTCGATCGCAATTCTTTGCATGCCTCCTGATACAATCAATACATATTTTTTAAATAACAAGGAGTTGAAATATAAGAAAATGGTTCCGGGGATACTATACCCAGACCTGACAATTGGAGACACGAATACACGACTTTGTGAGAGACACGACACGACACGAATACATCTTAAAAATTGAGATAAAACTTACTGCCCTTCGTGTATTCGTGTCGTGTCAAATTCGTGCGTGACACGTGAAAACGACACGAATACACGAATTGCCAGGTCTAAATTTGTACTACCTCTAGCATCGAGAAGGTCTTTCGGAGATGTGTCATTTCGTCCTCGAAGGTTTCTCGAAAGAGTAATGCTTCGATCCTCGGAAATGCATATGGTATCGTAAGGATCGATGCGACGAATGTTTCCGCCGAACCCAAATCACCTTTGTATCCAACAAGTTTAGCTTCTTCTTCTTTTGTTGGTTCCATCTTCACAAGTACTTCTAGTTGTTGTAAATTCAAGCCATTTCCTGATATGATGGCGAAATGGAATCAAATATAATCAAGATTACGTAGCCATAACGATAGAAAGGTTAATTGCGTCAAAATGTAACCTGCTGTCATATTTTTTTCAATTTGGGTAACTACTGATTTTTTTTCTAATCAAGGTAACATACTTTCCAAATCAAGTCAACCAATGTAACCATATAGATTGAAAGGTAAAAATTACTGACGTGACAATTTCTGTCCAGTCAGCATTGTTTTTTACAGAAATGACAGTTTAATTGTTGTATGATGTGCATTATTTTATGTAATTTAAAAGTGTTTTTGATAATACCTTGTCATTTTGAGCAAATTCAAAATAATTAAGCAATATTAGAAATTTAAAAAATTGATTACTGGATAAAGATTTGTCATGTCAGTTATTTTTACATTTCAATTCGATACGGTTACCTTAATTGACTTGATTTGGAAAGTATCTTACCTCAAATTGAATAAAATTTAGTATGTTACCTAAATTGAAAAAACTGTGAAAGTAGATTACCTTTTGACGTAATTAATCCTTATGAAAATGATATTGATTTATTAATTATCAAAATCTTGAAAATTAATGAATAATAATAATGTTACTTTTTACGGTTCTCATGATAATTTTATTTTTCACCAGATTCAAAGCTAGCTAATCAATTCAGGATCGAGTGAGAAAAAAAAATTATCTTGAAAACTACAAGAAATAACAATGATTCGATAATTTATATTATTGAATCATTATTTACTAAAATCTTGATAAATAGTAATTGATTTAAAAAAAATTAGTGAATCAATGTTATTTTTCACGTTTTCAAGTTATGCTAATTATTTAGAAACTGTGCATTCAAGCTGCATTATGCGATGGGTCGTTACCTTAAATGATTGATTGAACCGCTTAACATAGATCAAGTGGCCACTACCAATGGTGGGAGGGGTTCCCTTGGTTGAGGTCTCGAGTTCGAGCCTTGTCTAGGGTGTTTCTCCTTAGGTGAAGGTGTGGGGTTTGGTCCTCACCCTCAAAGTTCTTAACAATGGTGCTAATAACTAACCACTAATTTCTGTAGTTCAAAAAAAAATTACCTTGAACGATTGCACGACAAACTTGTTCGGCATCGGCGTTCAATGCTTTCAAGAGTATCGTTAAATTCTGAAGCCTTTTCGGCTCGAGAACATGTTTATTAGGAGACGGGCTTTTGCTTTTCAATTCATCGTTAGAAGTGTGTAGATTGTAACCGAATAACGACTCTATCATTTCCTCATCAAACCTGTAATTCGATCGGTTCCCATCAGAAAATATATATATAGTTAATCACAAACGAACACGATAACAAAAATTGCTTACTCGAACGAGTTCGATCTAAGCTTGTCCCACACCATAGAACGGTCCGGTGCTGCACGGACTTTATCCCAATGTAGTGGTTTCAATTTAGGCAATGGACTTCCATCTTTACTCATTGGTGGTGGTGGTGGCGGCGGAGGTCTTCCTTTTGAAATTGCCGGCGGTAGTGGTGGCGGCGGCGGCAATGGTGGTGGGGGAACAAGGGTTTGATTTGATCCAGTGGAAGAACCCGATTTCCGTGCAGAATTGAAGGTTTTCAACGTCTCTTTCACGGTAGAGATTGGCAACCGACGTGGTGGTGGGGGTGGCGGTGGCGGTGGAACGGTTTTTGGTGGTGGTTCTAATGTGTCGGAACCGATTGACGCATTAGAATTTCTTGGATTCGTAGAATGTTGTGAATCGCAAAATGAATGAAACGATTCCTCATCTGATTCCGATGAATGATCTTCAATGGGTACGATCGTTTCATCACCACCACCAATCGGAGAACCGAAAAACACTCGTTCATCTTCTTCATCAAACTTCAACGACTCAAACGAAGCTACATTACCACCATAAGAACCCAAATTTTCTTCCTGTTCCTCCTCTACCACTTCCGAAACTCGCGTCGTAAAATTATCACCATTTTCATCAGAATCATGTTTTGATGTACAGACCACCGGAGGTGGGTCTAAAACAGTTCCTAAAGATTCAAGGTAAAAATTATCAGAAACTAGCTTGTTAGCATTAGTCGAAATGGAAACAGAAATCGATTTCTTCTTCTTCTTCCTCTGTTTTCTCAACTTCCTACACCCAAAAAAAAGAGCAACGAGACACATTATACAAGTAGCTCCACCGGCAGACACCAAAACTGCCACCAAGACTCTTGTTTTAGTTCGGCTGTTAGACACTGGAATCGGAATCGGTTGGTTCTGGCCATGGGAATGTAGACGGACATGATGACGTGGAGCCGGAGCTGGAGCCGGAGAAGGTAATGGTGATGGAGATGGAGATGGTGATGGTGAGATATTGAAAAATGGTGGTTTGGGATTCTGTAATTGAATCAGATATCTGAGATTTTGTTGTGTGAACAGAGAAAAACGAAGATTTTGAGGATTGAAAATTGCAGAAAGAATGAGAGTGGTGAGGAAGATGATTGGGATGAATTTACAGGCAGAAAGCTCCATAATTTTTGATTTTTTGTTGAATGATTACATTATGAATTCACCTTTCTGATGCAATAATTATAACAATGAATTGGGTGTGGTGAAGAAGAAGATGATGATGCAGTGAGAGAGAGAGAGAGAGAGAGAAATAGTCAGTCTTTAATGCTACTCCAAGAAATCCCTGTGTTTGGCAGTTGAGGTTTTGTAGGGGCCTTCTTTATTTTCTTCTAATTTTTTGTCTTGTTATTTCATTCATCTTTTTACTCATTAATTCTCGCTGTATTTCATCTATTTTCAGAAGATGCTTCTCTTCTCTCCTTAAACTTTTGGTTAATTTTCATTTCTTTTTTACAAAATCATTGCAAAAAGAACCTTAAAATCAAGCTTTTATAATAATATAATATATGTTTTATATATACAATAAAAGAGGATAAGTCTTCTAGAAATAATTCCTTTTCTCTCTCCTACATAACATGCTAACATCATCGACATCATGTGATTACACAAAATGCAAACAAACTAAAGCTACAAAGAGAGAAGGCTTAGTTTATAACATGTGTTTTACCTCAATATATAACTCTCTTATTGTATTATATTATACTCTGTAGACTATAAGATTCTGTTTGTGCAAAAAGATTCGACAGATTGAAAATAAAGACAAATTATTAGTTAGGGAATTCAAATTATATATATTAATTTTCTATGAATTCTTAATTTTGTATCAATATATAGCTTAACATTCAATTATATTATTTCACTAGCAATGGTGAAAAATAAAGTAGTATCTAAAATTAGAGAAAGAAAAATACAATAATCATAAGGTTAACAGTATTATCAAGTTTTCATGGTCTAAAAAACCAAAAAATTTTATCAATCATTTTTTGTTTTTTCAATTCTCTCTATCAAACACAACCTAATACACTTATTATAATACTTCTTAAAAGATTTTTAATAAGACCGATTATTTTTTTTTAAGGGTGATGCCTGAGAGTATTCATCTTTCTAATTACATCAACATCACATCATATTTTTCTTATTATTTAATTATTACTATATTTTAAATAGTTTTAAAGATTTAAACAATTAAAAATGGGCCCACTTAATACCCTATGTAATCCAACATAATTTTTATGGGTGTTACCAATAATTCTTACAATAGGATTTTGATAATGTTGTTGATCAACTTTATGCAATTGATAAAGACATGATTCGTTACAAGTTTAGTGGAAAACTTTTAGAGTTGAAATATAATTATATTAAAAAAGTCGACTTGAGTTTTCAACTTTTCATGGGGATGATTGAAGCTTTTTCAAACTCAAATCTCAATTATGGTTTCATTTTCAATATTGACATTAGTTTATAATGGGCCCCAATTGGTTGGTCTTACTCTTACCTTTGCAAATCTTTCGTGTGGTGAACATATCAATTAATAATTTCAGGATTCGACCATACTTTCTTACCAATAATTCATTTCAAGTTTTTTTTTCTTTTTTAATTTTTACATTTTCTATAATTATAATAATATTTATGAAACAACTATAAATGTACTTGTACGATAAAATACAATAGCACTATACAGGGCCGCCCAATTGAGATCTGCAACCTGAGCTACTGCTTCAGGACCCAACAGTCAATTGGACCCAAAAATTATTTTTTTCTCTGATACCTTAAGCTAATATTAATAGTTCACTTGTTTTGTTAGTTGTTTGATTGTAATATTTAGATACATATTTACATGATTGTTTCCTTTAATATTTATCTGTTATATATACATACATGTTTAGATGGTCATTTATAAGTTTTTGTTCCGGACCCCAAAAAATGATAGGACCAACCCTGACAGTATATATATTCAGAATTAAGTTAATATAGAATTGAAGTTTTCTTGATATATTTGACACGTTATATTTTTCATCGAGTGAGATCTTTTTTTTCATTATATATTTCATATATTATTAAGTATTGAAGTATATATTTGATAATTTAGTATTTATCAATTTTATTAACCAATTATATTGAATTTTAAAAAAATAACAATTATAAAATTAAGATAACTAAACAAATAATGTATAATGAAATAGGGATGAGATTGGTCTCGATACTGAGTTTTTTAAAGATAGGTCATTAGTATCAAGCACCGAACCGATTATAAAATTTTTGGTACCGGTTCGGTATCATTATTTTTGGTATCAGACCAACTTGGACCAATTTTTTTCATTCATCACACAAAAATAATATTAAACCCAATAAACTAACTGCTAATATGCCATAGAAGATAAATAAATCAATAAATCAAGAAATATATAAAAGTTAATTATGAAACAATCTGGTTTGATTATAAAGTTAACCACCCTATGTTTTGCATTCATAATATCTTGAAAATCATATTGTTAATCTTGCTTAAAAAGTTTCTAGTGTAGGGTTTACAATGAGTTTTTTTTCTTTTCAAATTTTAATTTTTGAAACAACATTAGTCAAATTCTGGATAAAGTCAAAATTACAAAAGTTGAGTATGAAAATTGGAATAATGTGTAAAATTGTTCTAAAAACTACAGGTTTATTGTGAAAAACCAATATGTTTTCATATTTTTTTGCGTATTCATTCCTCCATTTATTTTTTTCCATAAAATTTCTCAAGTTAATTTTTTCGTTTTGGTTTAGTGAAATTTGGAAATTAGAACCCGGTTTTTCAGTTTTTAAAAACTCGGTTCACAAATTATAACCGATTTACAAATTATACACACATTATAACCGATTTACAAAATGTTTTAAAATAACATGAAAACAATTATATAAATGAAAAAAAGAAGGAAAAAAAAGAAAGCAAATACATGTGGTATATGAAATTGGATTGAGATATAAGTGAAAGATTGTAGGAAGGTTTGGTGAAAGCTTTCGTGCATTTGTCTTCCTCTTTCATATCTAATCAAAACCATGTGCAAAAAATCCAACCGACACCCATTCTATGTGTAAAAATATCAAAAAAATTAAATTTAAAAATTAAAAATTAAAAAAATATATAAAAATTCGCTTGGCTTTGCCGTTACTTGGAATCCCATGCTGAGATTGTTAAAAATAAAATAAAAATAATTATTTAAATATATTCACATCATACACACTTTTGTGTTATTATGTGAGGGGACCAAACCAAACACATATATTACACAATACCCCTTCCCAACTTTATTTTCATTTCCTTTTGTTTGGATATGAGTTAAGAAGTTGGTCTTTATTGGTGGAACTATAATCGGAGGGTGTTTGTCTTCATACCTTATTACTCTAACATAATGTTAGACCTGTCAATTCGTGTATTCGTGTCGTTTTCACTTGTCAGACACGAATTTGACACGACACGGATACACGAAGATCAATAAGTTTTATCTCACTTTTTAAGATGTATTCGTGTCTTTTTGTGTCTCTCACGGACTCGTGTATTCGTGTCTACAATTGTCAGGTCTACTTAATGTGAACTACTAATCCAATTAATACATGATAATTGATATATGTAACTTTGCTTATTTTGACCAAATGATAGCTTTGGCTTCCATGTTTTGAATATCGGATCAAACATTAAACCGACCATCTAACTTTGTTTTCATATTCATATTTATATATACAGAGTTGAGATCCTGTGAAAAATTTTCAGTTTGTGAGAATATGAGAAGTAACTTTGATCATTAGATTGGATTTAAAAGTTGATCTAAGGGTCTAAAGTATACAATGGAATTTTTGTAATTAAATGGTCATCTGATTATATCTCTAAATATTAACAGCTTAGTAAACCTTAACATTCAGCTGAAGTTGTTAAGGTTTCTTTTACTTTTAAGTTTTAGTTGTTGGTATTTAACTTTCTACTATTGTTGTTAATGTTTTGTTGTTGTTAAGCTAAATTAATTTTTAAAATTTATGAATCAAGTTTATAACATTGATTAACTAATTTTATAACATTATTTTTGAGTAAATTCAATAAATAGTGAATCAATGTTGAAACTAACAAACCAATATTATTTTTATGATAAAATCATTTTCATTTTGTTCGTAACTTCTTTCTCTCTCTATATGTATGTGTGTGATGAGTTATATTAAGATATATTGTTATATAACAACTTATATGTAAAAGAACATGAAACTTTTAATATATAGAGTGACACCTTCTGAACTAGATCGTGTGTGGGGAACGGGAAAGAGGCTGGGGTTTTAATTAATTTTTAAATCTAACAACTTATTATTTTTACAAGGATATTTACGTACATCTTTAAGATGGACCATTTTTGCGATTAAAATCCCATTCATTTTTCATTGCAAAAAAATCTCTACCAATAAAATCTTACTAAAATGGCATATTACCGATTACATCTGGTTTAAGCTCACTGGCCATTGTCAACAAGTCACTGATTACCACCAAAATTTTACAGAAAAAATTTCAAAAAAAAAAAATTACAGATTTGAACTAAGAAATCAACAAGAAATGTGGATTTGAACCATAAATCAACAATACACCTTCAATAAAAAATAAATCAAAGAAAAAATACATCTTCGTATTCGTTTTTGTTTGATAGAGGATGTGATGGTCACGAAACTGGTCTAAAGTGCTGGTGGTCTGAAACTTCGGGATCGTCATCGACAACATCCACGAAGCTAATTGTAGATTATCTACTCTCGATCTCTATGCTTTCAAGATGAACAACGATCGAGGAACACATTTGACTCCAATTCTGATTTCATATCCAAAATAAAAATTGATTTACACATCCAAAATAAAAAAACATGAGTGGGTTTGATTTAGGTTTTTCCACTAAGACCGGGTTTGTATGTGTATGTTTATCGATTGTATGTTTGTGTGTTCATCGATTAGGGTTTATTTATGTGTGTGTGTGTGTGTATTCAATTAGGTCTATTCATTGTGTGTGTGTGTGTGTGTGTGTTTGTTTATCTAGTGTACGTGCTCAACGACTGTATGTTCATTAGTTGTTCATACATCTGACTCATTAGTTGAGCTTTGTTCTTCTTTGATTGTGCGTGTATTTAGATTAGTTAATTTGAAGTTGAGCTCTATTCATGGTTCAGGTTTATCGAAGATGAGATTTGCATGATTTTTGGGTTTGAATTCATGTTTTGTGTTCATCGATTTATGTATTGTTTTCTTCATGTTTATAATCGTTGGATTTTTTTGTATGATTTGGTTACCGGGGATGGGGTTCGTCCGACAAGTGAGTTCGTCAAAGAAGAAGGTTGGTCAGCATATTGTAACCGATTCATCAGTTTTCAAGACATTTTTTTAATTTTTTTTCAAAAAACCCCATTTTCAAACGTTTTAGTCGGTTTGCAGGGTTTTTTTACAATGAAAAGTAATTGTAGGTTTTAATCGCAAAACGATCAAACTTGGGGTGTTTGTGCAAATTTTCTTATTTTATATTATATACAACAATTATCTTTATATGATTTATGCAACCAAGTTTCAACATATAACTATATATGTAATATAAAATATTCACCAAATAATTTATCCTTCATAACATGACATTGAACTTTATCTCTACTTCACTTCATACACCTCACAAAATATGTATCCCATTCCACCATCTTCGTTGTAAACCTAAATTTTGATAATGTATTGAGCAAGTTGCAAGGTACAAGATGAATATATTGTTCTTTTTAAAATTTGATTACACAAATCATGTCAAAATCAACTTAGGTGGCATTTAGTATGATGCAATGTAATAGAATGAAATCGTGTAAGTTTAAAAGGTTCATTTAACCAATGATGGTTGGTTACAAATAAATAAAAGTATACACAAAAAGTAAAGGAAATGTTGATTGTTCATGCTTTTTATTCTCTCCGTGTAGAGAAAGAAATGAAATTTATACTAGACTTAATTTTCTACTCATTTTTATTGACAATCAATGCTCTCATCACATAACAAAAATACTTGTAAAAAACAACTTGATTCTATTCTACCATGTCAGACGTCCTCTTAGTTACATACATTAGTAAAATTTTGAAACAAGTTGTGACACCCTTGCCACAACAACCACCATTTACAAAACACCCAGAATTTAATCATCAACCACAAATACATAATGATCTGATAACCTAATTTAAGTGCGGAAGCATTAAAATACATAATTAAAGTAGTGCAACAGTGTCAAACACTCTACGGTGCTACAAAGTACCAAGTCTAAGTCTACACACCCAATTAAATTATTACAACATCCAGAATATATTACATTACTGTCCCAAAGCATAATTACTGATTTAGTAGTAGAAATCTTCCAAGAACTTCTCACACAACCTAACTAGAAGGCCCGACAACAGACTTTCCCTTTCCTGTAAAAATAAAGCAACTGAGAGGTAAGCGATTGCTTAGTGAATACACAGATTACGCATTTTATAAATCTTTATGAAGCCCCAAGGGTAACACCGATGACAAACATCGTATACCCTCTTCGTACACCAAGTACGGAACCAGAGCCGCAGCCCATTCGAGCCCAAAGCTCGGCATAAACATACCATCTGAGACAAACGTACGATCGGGGATGACATACTGCCTACCAGAACCTCGGAGGGATCAGCTCCAGGTCATATAGCGCAGTAACATCAGAGTAATCGATGCGACCCACCGGTCCATCACTAGATGCACAACAATCGAACGGACATGCAACAAGTATGAATGTGCATCTAAATCTACGCAAGTTAGTAGAATTCCAAACAATGAATGAAGCAACAGGTCTCAACAGGCAAAGCTAACAAAAAACAGATATAAACATGCGAAATCTAATGTACTCACAGTGGGTGCGTAATTAAACTTCAATATTATTATTTCTCCTCGGAATTTCAACCGGATCCTCAATGTACCCCGCTGTGGGTTAAACAACACCACAAGGGACCTGTTAAGTCAGTTGCAACAATACCTCGTGTCAATAATTATTTACTCCATAAAACCAAGTTTTTATAAGTTTTGCAATATTTCTCCCCCATTTCAGACCAATGTCCAAATTCGAACTATAACTAAGTTTGAACCCATATTCAGGTTCACACCTCATCCTTTGAATAACTTTTGTTATTTTATGTGTTGTTTACGTGTTTCATTCAATATATTCGAGTTTAGGGAGTGAGTTTTCAATTTTAGGCATTAAACTCGAATTTAAAGGGCTAAATTCGAACCCCTTTCGAATTTGAGGAC
The DNA here is from genome assembly GCA_020465985.1 of Centrapalus pauciflorus. Classification (NCBI taxonomy): domain Eukaryota; kingdom Viridiplantae; phylum Streptophyta; class Magnoliopsida; order Asterales; family Asteraceae; genus Centrapalus; species Centrapalus pauciflorus. The sequence goes on from JAANYP010001790.1 coordinate 1,025,031, forward strand.
TAAACTCGAACCCATGGGGTTAAACTCGAACCTCATCTCGAGTTTAAGGGTTAAATTCAAAATCCATGTTGTTAAATTCGAATACATGCTCGAATTTAGTACCAAAATCGAGTTTGTTCATGTATCTCGAGTTTGTTCTTATCTAACAACTTAAATCCTTCATTTCAAAGCCTAAAAATCATGAATATGTCATGTATTATGCCTAGGTTCGATTCTATTACACATATTCTATCATATTCTTGCAAAATTTCAAGCAAAACTAACTCCAATCATGCAATAAATGATAAACTCGAATTTATGCCTTCAAAAACCGAAGTAATAAAGCTTAAAAGGGTCGATTCTTACTTCAATCCGTACGAAATCAAGAATCCAACCGTATATTGTTGTAGTACTCCTCGAGATCTTTCCGATAACGTATAAATCTCGATAATCGGCCGGTCGGTTTGTGAGATAATCTAGAGAGAAGTAGAGAGAGTTTTCTAGAGAGAGAGTGTAGAGAGAGAGTGTGCAAATGGTGAAATAAAAGGCATTTGGCCTTTTTATTCCCATCTTTCCCATTTTGCACATTTCACCCCTCAACTTAACCGGTTCCATAAAACACTGATTTATTCTTAAATTTATCATTACTAACTTTTATAATTTATAATACTCCATAATAATAATTATTAATTCTCAAACTTCGTAACTTCATAAAATAGCAACAAACTTTTATTTATCCTAAATACATAATAATTGCTCATAATTCAACTTAATTATAACTTATTCACTTAAATAGATCTGAATTACAGTAATTGAATTCGAGGATGTTACACAAGTAACAAAAGTAAGCAATTACTCGTATACTTTGGTTGAGTTTAATGAAAAACTTGTATAATTGGAGTACTACAAGAACATATTCAAAATTTTATCGGCCCAATTAATTTTCAAGCAATCAGTTCATATTGAGTTGTCGTTTTATGTCAGAAATTGATGTCCCTATACACTTACTTTTGAGTTGAAATCTATGAAAAAGAAGGGAAATTGGTGTAAAAAAACTCCAAGTTGGATATTTTTACAATTAAAACTCTCAATCATTTTCATTGTCAAAAAATTTCAACTGAATAAAACTTATCAAAATGAGGTTTTTTCCCAAAATAAAAGACTTGCAACCTGATGAACCGATTGCAATCTGCCGACTAACCATACGTCTCCGACGGGCATTCTTTCTGACGAATTCATTTGTCTGCGTTTTATGTTTCAAATCCATATTTCTTGTTGATTTCTTTGTTCAAATATGTATTTTTTTTGTGTTGAAATTTACTTTTTCGACAAAAATTACGATGGTCATTGTGACTTGTGACGGTGGCGTGTGACTTTCAATCGGTTACAACCGGTAATATCACAAATTCATTAAATTTTACTTGTTGGAGATTTTTTGTTCAATGAAAATTGATAAAGGGTTTAATCACAAAATGATCCAAATTAAAGTTTTTTTTTTTCTATAAATGCAACAATTATATTTATAATACAAACTAAGCTTACTTCAAACTTTAGAATTGACTTTTATATCTCAAAAACGAAATTATATTTCAAACATACCTCTTAAAAAGCAATGAATCATAGATTTTAGATTAATATAAACTTATTTTAGATTAAGTCTCTTAACTATATTTTTCTCATAAATCCATTAACTAATAGAAACTTCAGTATCTAGTGTGATGCAGATTGTAACAGGTTATATTGCTTTTGTGACACACACGTGACAAACATGTTGGAAAAAAAAAAGATAATGTTATAAGATAGCTATGTACTTCTAAGTTTAGTCTATTTTGAGTATTATAGTTTTTTTTTGTTTGCTTTAAGTATCAAAATTTTTACAGTGATCCATTTTAATAATTAAACTTTTGGTATTAGTTCAATTTGGTAACTAAACCTTTTGTATTGGTTCATTTTAGTGATAAAAGTTTTAGTAAAATATCATTTGCGTAACTTTTTATGTCTCTATAATGCTTAACAGGGACATTGTGAAAAGTTTAATATTTAAAACAGACCAAAAATAACTATAATACTCAAAATAGACCAATTTTGAAAGTATATAGTGAGATTATTCCCAAAAAAAAAATATTTTTTAAATTTTAAATATAAAAAGATTTAGAAACAATTAAAATAAAAACTTTAAAAGTTAAAACTCAGCTAATCAGCTTTCTGTTTCTCATACCCAACATCCGACGATGGCCTCTGCTCCACCACCTTTGATTCCGGATATACAACCTCATATGAACACTCCAAAGATTCGCATTCTTCGTTTCAGTCTCCATTGAAGAATCCATTTCAACAATTTGTGGGGATTTGATACGTTATATGTTGCAATCGGTTTCCATACTTACTTAGCAGTTAGCATAAACGTAGGGGTGACAATTTTGACCCACGAGCCAAACGGACCGAACGGTTAAATTGACTTGTAGTAAAAACCTAAGCTAGAACATAACCTTTTTTTTAGAATAAATTTATAAAATGGTGCTTTGATAAAAACTTCAAATTTATGTAAAAATTTTGAATTTTGGTCGTCATCTCGTTTGACCCGTTTACTTGAATGAGCCGAAATTGTCATCCCTTATAAATGTGTCAAAGGAAATCTAATATCATGTTGAAAAAAAATTATATTTTAAAATCTAAAAATAATAAGAAATGGGGTGGCAATTTTGACCCAAATTTATGACTTTTAGTCATCAACCCGTTTGACCATTGACCCTTTCGCTTGAACGAGCAAAAATTGTCACCCCTAATAAAAACTTTGAAACCCACATTTCTGTTCTGGCTTCCAAGGACGACCTCCAGCAGGTGTTCAATTCTGGATTTACAACCTCATATGAAGCCTGAAGATTCGCAGCCTCCATTTCAGCTGCAAATAAAGAGTCCATTTCATCGATTTGTTGGGGTTGATCCACGATGCGTTTTGGGTTTGGGGATTTTTCGTTGTCGAAGGTGTGTCACATAATGTTTCCTCCTCAGTCTCCAACATTGCTTCCACCTCCGCGTTCGATTTTGATGTCTCCATCTCCGATGTAGAGAAACATGGAATCAAAAGATATGGTTTCAGGTTTGAGTTTGGGGTTCAAGTCATCAGATTCTATGAACATATGGCTTTGATTTTGTTCATCAAGATACGCACAAGACTGAATATGTGAATTCATGTTTGCTTCCATTTTCAAGTCATTAGATTCTATGGCATGGCAACAAGACCATGCATAGCCAAACAATGCTTTAACCTCCAAACACAATGATGGGATTCTACTAAGAATATTCTAGATAGGGGTAAAATAGTAAAATTAGTAATAGTTTATTCTCTCCTGCCATTTATTTATAGATTTCCCAAACTAACTAACTAATACTAATTTCCCTATTTTACCCCTATCTAGAATTAGGGATGAGCTTGGGACTCGTACCGTACCGATCCGTACCGAATTCCGATTTCCCGACTCCCGAATTGACAAAAATACGAGACCAAGTACCGTACCAAGTTGTAATATTCGGGATCGGTATTAGTACCGTATTCGGTACCGGAAAATCGGTATTAGTCTCGTTTGGTACCATTGTTCGATATACAACATATAATGCATGACGTACAATGCTAAAAAATTTGGTAACAGTTTTTATATCAATTAGTAACAATTTTTATATTGTTATAAATGTTGAAATTAAAAATAACAACACAAAAAACTCCAAAGAAAAAAAATTAGCAATGTTTTATGTAACTGATAAAAGTTTTACAAGTGTTAAAGGATTACTTGCAAATAATGATGAATAAGAAATTTGGATTTAAAGTGGGTTTTGCGTGTATAATTGTTAGAAAATGATATGGACTAAATTAAAATTTTAAAAAACATGACTTTTTTTTATCCCCAATTCGGTACCGGGAATTCCCGAATTAAAGTAGTCCCAACTCCCGCTTTCCCGACTCCCGATTTAAGTCGTATATGGATGCCGAGTACCGTACCATCTTCGGCTAATCGGTACCGGGACCGGACGGGTTCGGGACGGTACCGGTACGAGACGGGAAAAATGAGATTTTTGTTCACCCCTATCTAGAATATTCTTAGTAGAATCCCATCAATACTCTCCCCTTGAAATAGTCTTGACCTCAAGACTTTTGATTGTATATATCATATCATTCTTCCACTTCCACTTCACCAACCATTTTGTCACAACTCCGGGTATGTTCTTGAATGTAGCCAATCCTTTTTGCCCATTTGTAGCCAATCGATCATCATGAATGTAGATTCCTTTAAGAGCTCCCATTATGTTGCACCCTTTAATTTTCTTCATAAATCCATAAAAATCAATCTTGTTGTCTAGAATAGTTGACCAACATTGAGAACTTGAAATCCAACCGAAAATGATAAAATTGGACAGATCATTACTCGGTTGTCCCACGCTCTTGCCGTTGTTTAAAGCATATCCATCAACATGTACTTCATCGAAAGTATAATCATCAAAGTCTCTGTAGGCATTTCATCAAACACCTTGGTAGCAACAACTTTTCTTATAACTGCAGCTTCTTTTTCACAGTAGGGAAGTTCCATATTCACAGGATTTTTCTTAGCCAAACAAGATGCAGTAGGAATAGTAGTGTAGGAGTTAAGATTTAACGCCCCTTGTTGATTGATCTCTGGATAAGGTATTGCGAAATTGATGATATTCTGATCGTGAAGAATCCGTGCAGTACCATCACCATCACCAAAACGGTCACTGTTCTCAACATCATCGAAGACAATTCCAGATCTCATTCAGCATCTCCTGATGAAACTTTGCGTCCTCAGTTTGATCAGCGGCCAGAGACTTCAACGTAGACTTGATTTCAGTGAAATCCCATTGCAATTGACGAATTCGCTCCTCGTTTTGCTCCAAACGAGACTAAAACAAATCTGATCTCCATGATCAAAACAGAAAAAACGAAAAGCAGAGGCAGAAAAGAATCGGTAGAGACAGAAACGGGCAGGTCGGACCAATAATAGAAAGTAGAAATTGATAACGATGGATTAATTCTATAAATTCTGATATTGAATGCTGAAACAGAAAAGTAAGAACAATCAAACGATTCCAGGGACTATCCCTTTCTCACAACCAAATGGTTGGAGACCCCTCAAAGCACATGCAATGAGCCTAACAATCTCTAGCAACAAATCTAACAATAAATCTGGACACCTCTCACTCTCTCTTTATTTATAGATTTCCCAAACTAACTAACTATTACTAATTTCCCTATTTTACCCCTATCTAGAATATTCTTAGTAGAATCCCATCACACAACTACCATGTGATTCTGAAAACTAAAGATAACCTTTGAAATTTCTTGGGGAAAAGAAAAGCAAAATAACTCTGAGAGGATTGCAGATAGAGATGGTTAAGATTTTGAGAGGACTCGCTATTTATATGGTCTTGAAAAAATCTTGATACTAGGAATGGAACCGAGCTAAACTGAGCTTGAACTCAAAGGCGTTAGGCAAAGCTTGAGCTTAATAAATTATCTTAATTAAGGCTTGTGTGTGACTTAAATAGCCATACATAGAACTTAAAGAACTTAAAGAACTCGATAAGGATTTGAGTTGAATCCATATAAGCTCAAGGTTGACTCGTTATATGTTTCAAGCTCGTTTTATGCTTGAGCTCAAACTCGATAGAGCATACATGAATTCTCTACAAAGTATCAAACAAGAGGAGTAGAGGACTGTGAGAGGGGGGGGGGGGGGGGTAGTGAGGTTATAGTGCATTTTCGAACTGACGTTCAAGAATCATGGTTAAAAATTTACTACAAAATTACTAAAGTTGAAAAAACTGGTGTTGCATACTTGCATCAAATCTCAACTGCATCTGTTGTGCTTTGTGTTCTTATCCCTTTGTTGGCTTAGGCAGCTAAATCAGTCCACAAAGAGATCTTATCCTTGCATGGGCAAAATAATAAATTCAAGTGCAAAATTGGTATAATGGTATTCATTGGAGTCTAAGCATAATGGTCAAAACTGGACACTGCCTAACTCTTTTTTTCAAGAACTAAAAGCATAAATTTCAACTTGAACACAAAAATAAGAACAATAATGGAAATGAATTGGATAATTTATCATCATATGCGTGTAACTTATCTAAGCTCAATTTTTGAAGGAAAAAAAAACTGAACAAAATACGTAAAAGCCACTTACGGTCATAGACAAAATGCTACTGGTGACATCTCTTCTCGCTTGTAGTTCAAAATAAGTCATTGAGACTTTTCCAGTAGAAAAATCTAAATTGAATATGAAAAACAAGGATATGACAAAGTAACAATATTTTTTTCCGCTGAAATGGATTAACAAGCATTCAATCTGTAGTATTATTATACGTACGAAAGAGGCATCGAGTTCAGTCAAGTAACCAACCTGACATGATATACTAACATTCTTCTGCTTTACAGTACATGTAACGTATATGATAGGCTAACATTCTTTCCGCTTTACAAGAAAGCCTCTGGATTTAGCATCCAGAATTGCAGGTAGTCCCACTGCAGCGACAAACAGGTTTACCTGATGCTTGCCACTCATTAAAACCACTTTGCAGCACCATTATATTCTTAATTCCTGCCTCCTCCTTCCCATTTTTGCCAAGATATCCTGCAAATCTTCGTGCACAGTTTGGTCCACGAACCTGTAATAAATAACATATTAGATGCTTAACAAATAGTGGGTAAAGAAAATCAATATTTGTTGTTCCATTTCAAGTAAACATCACATCCTATCAGGAGTTTTGCTTTAAATCTTGAAAGATAGAAGAATTGGATCGCTGCTGCAATAAACCAAAGCTATGAGATATTAACGATATATATGAAAAGGCGCTCTTATTGTCGACTTGGTTGTTGTCAGACAAATAGCCCCTTGAAGAGAATTATGATTGTTTTAGGACAAAAAGGTTGATACCAAATGGACCCATACCGAACCAGCCCCCAATGAGACCAATGTGAGTATAGGGGCCAATGATCAAACCCTTGACCTATCTGAAAAGAATCATGAGTGTTGAATTAAGATCCAAGATAACTGGGTGAAAGGACGACATTTTAGGTCCAAGTTTAGCAAGTGAATTCAGATGATTCCAAGATGAAACAGACATGATTGAAGTCAAAGTACTAGAGGCAAACAAATCATGCAACGTCAGGCTTTAACTTATTTTTGGGTGATATAAACCAACTTTTGGAAAAAAAAAAAAAAAAAAACCCCGTCAAAGAATATGCAACATGCTTATGAAGGATGATCGATCACAATGCAAGGACAGTCTAGAAGAATTTCCTTGTTTTCTAGCATTTAAGAGAACCACTTTCCATATTCACATTTCCTAGATTCGCATCAAGCCCACGTATGGGACTATAAGAACATGTGTTTGCATGCACATATGACAGAGAGATAGGAGGAAATCAAATTACTTCGCTTGTTTTTTTTTTTTGACTGCTAAAGTGCTTCTTCTTGAACTCAAGTTTTCTTTAACATGGTGACATGATGTTCTAGCAAGCTAAAAATGAAAATGATTGTATGCAATAAAAGTATGGAGTCTGGACCAGCCGACCAGGAGCAAGTACATGTAGATGAAAATAACAGACTAAGCCAATGAAACAACCCCTAGGGGTTGGCACAGTGGGTGCTATCAGTTCCTACGAAACGAGGATTTTGTTTGATTAGTTTAAAACAACACGCAATATTTGGATGTTCTAATGTTAATGAAAGATCTAGAATACAACACAGAACCAAAAGCTGCATGGGATCATCACTTCAATTAGTAATGGATTCAACATTCGATGTCAAATTACAGAACAAACTACAACCAATGTTCGAAGAGTTGTTTGTTTAGTTGACTTTAAAGGAATGATGTATCAAGAATCAATCTACTCATGATTTTATCACAGAATGAATTAGGCCTGTCGCATCGTCTTAAAACAATCACAATATTGTTGAAAATGAAAAAGGAACCACCAAGATTCGCAGATTTCTTGCATCAAAAGCTAACAAACAACAATAGTTTGGCAGCGAAATATTTGCTCTAGAATTTGCATAATCACAAGTACAACGTTGTGCCAAGTCTAATTCTGTCATTATCATAAGTAGAAATTTGCACGAAACCCTAAATCAAGGAACAATAACACAGATAAGACTCTTATCATAAGAGTAAAACACAAAATTATGGACAAAAATATCAGTAACATACCTGGCTGAGGGCACAGTGAAAGACTACGGTATCTTTCCCTTTAGCGGCTTGAACGAGATCAGGAATTCTGTCCTCAAATGTATCGCTTGCGAAGTGGAGTGAACCAGCTATATGACCGTCGCGACTCCTCTCATCGTCCCTGTAAAATCAATCAATAATCCATTATTATTAATCCGGTTCCGGCGAAGCTCAGACGGCCGGATTGAAATCAAGTTACCTGACATCAACGATGGCTACATTAGAGCGTTCTTTGAGAGAGAGGAGCTTGGATCCAGAGATGTAAGATACGGTTATCGCCATTGTTGCTATTAGCGCCGGAGAAATTGGACAAATGATCAACGACTTTTTGATCGTAGTGATGAACAAATGGATGAAATGGAAGAATCCGATGCTAAATTTGCATCAACAGCCCTTATTTAATGCACTAGTACACATTGCCTCCTCTTTGTTTCCAAAAGGTTAATTCCTTGTTTATGCTTCACTTAATTTACTAATTTAATAAATAAGTTAATTTAAAGTAAAATAAATTGGTAAGACAATATATAATCTATATAATAATTAAATAAATGTATGCAAAATAAAAGGATTTTCACATATAATTCAGATAAGCTTTTTAATCTTTTTTTACTTATAAATCCATCAACCTATTAAAACTCACGATCAATATGTTAGGTTGCACCATGTTATCGTGCTTACGTGACAGCCACATTGCAACATTTGATTATATGTCACTCACATGACATCCATATGGAAAAACAATTATGTTTTTAAACTTTAATGAATAAAATTAAGGGCTAAAGTCGTACAATAGCAGTGTACTTTTTAAGGTGTATCGCTATAGTACGTGTACTTTTTATATTGTTAATATGGTACTTTTACTTTTTATGACCGGTTATTTCGTCTAGCTTTGTGCAGTTGTGGGAGAATCATTGGTACGAACTTGTTCACCGTTGGATCTGTGTGAAATTTAAGAAGAAGCTTCGCAACACATAGTTCTTCGATCTGGACGGTGGAGATCGTCATTGGAGATTTCTATAGAGGTCTGTAGGTGTTTGAAGTTGGCTATGCTGTGTGATTCTCCTACCAGGTTATCACAAGGACGAGAGAGTGTATTTGATACTTCAATTATGGAAATTTGAACATTAATAAAAAGAGAAATTCCACTTTTAACAGGTATAGCCAATAACCGGTTACCAAAGGTATCATATTGGTATGAAAAAATGTAGTACACGTATCAAATTTGAACGATTCATAAAGTACACGTGTAATATGAATAATTAAAATAGTACACGTACCATATCGATACATTTTAAAAAGTACACAACTATTCTACGACTTTAACCCTAAAATTAATTAAAAATAAAAACATTTATAGATATCAAAACTTTCTCTTTCTATCATCCGTTTCAACTTTCAACCTTCGATGATGGCTCCAACGATAACCTTTCGTAGGTGTTCGATTCTAGAAAACTCACGCCCTCATCGATCCTTCATCCATTCTTGTTTTTGCTTTGATCTTTCAAAGATGTTCATTTTCTGCTTTAGGGTTCAAGTTATCACGTCTAATTCTTGTAGTCGTTTAAAGCTTCAATTACGGTTCACATATATATATATATATATATATATATATATATATATATATATATATATATATATATATATATATATATATATATATGCTTCAATTAGATTTCAAAGACCAGTTGGAAATGTTCATCCGAATTTTTTTACCATATGAGAAATGTATGGTATGATTGTATTGATGAGTCCTCTGTTCATAATCAAAGGGTTTGAGAGTAGCAACATGGGATGTGGATGATGCATCTGCAAATTCCTATAAATTTATAGATGACTTCTTGTTAGGTCCTTGTCAATCCATCACTCATACTGTATATAAATGATAGAAAAGTCAAGTCCATGATATTCATAAGTGAAATGAGAGTTGAGTTCTTCTCAATTATCAACTATTGTAGTTTTATCAACAAGCTAAAATAAGTCACATATAAACTTTCCTTTAAACTTTACTCAAACATTAAGAAAACTCTCCATGAAGATGAGAACAGAAGTACACGCTGAAATAGAATATCAACAAGCATTTATCAGAATTCAAGATCAAAGTCAAGTTAGTTAGCATCTGATAGATGTAATCCCTGACTCCAATGTATTTGAATATATTACACCCTAAAGGAAACGAGATCTTTTAGAAAACGCAAGGCAATGTTGACAATGACATTCACATGGTTGTACGATGAAGATAAACAAAAATTTGAGTCCAAAGTATTATTATTTTAATAATGTTTTTGTATCATGTTTGCTACTTTAAGGACAAGTAGTTATCCTTTCGTTTAATGTTGAACTGACAGGACGCAAAGATTGATTGATCAATACGAATCTCGAGAGTGGATGGTTGATCGTCGCCTCATTGTCCTGGAGGCTCTTCAACCGAAGGGAGTGGCTTGCTATATAACCTTTTTCTGGTGTATGTTCTGCCAACAATCACAATGAGTATTAAATGCAATCTTGTATACATAAGTCGGAGATCAGATCAAATGCAAAACACTTTTGATGCACGAATCAATGACATTTTGAGCAAGTAGTTTCTTACCATACCAACAAGGACCTCTTAGCGAAGGGTTCACGACAAGCGTGGTGGCAAAGGTTACTGATTCACAATGTAGTGGAGAGGAAAACATGCGAAACGATTGCTTGATGATTAGGGACGAAATAACATGTCATCAATCCAGTACAATTTTATTGGCTACAAATTGATTATAGTTTAAATGTTTAATGATTGAACAAAAATAATAATTCAAATAATAATTAAACATGTATTTATTCATAACACAAGGTTAGGGGTTTACACTTTACTCCAAATCCAATTATGGATTTTGGCGGAATTTTAGTACCCTCCTCACTCTTCTTCCTTCGTACTTAACTCTTTCTCTCTCTCTCTCTTATACACAAACTCCAATGCCCAAAACCTAAAATTTCTTCTTGCATTCCCCATTACAATTACTCGTCGCAACAACAATGGAGGATAACAGACTGATTGAAATCGAAGAAGATCAACAACAACGCCAAGATCATGACGATGGACAAGGGTTAATTTCGGAAGGGATCACGTCACCTAGGGATTCCAGTTTTATTTCTAACGTTGGGGAAGAAGACGATGAGGAGGAAGACGAGGATTATGACGACGACGAGGATTATGAAGACGAGTACGAGGAAGAAGATGACGATTTTGAAGACGAAGACGAAGACGAAGACGAAGAAGTGGAGGAGTTGATTCCGGTGGTGACGACGTCACCTATTGTTTCAAGTTCGATCGTTGATGGTACCGTTTTGGAAGCGGCGATGGATGATTCGAATGAATTGGAGTCGTGTAAGAACCAAGAGAACGGCGGGGGTAATGGTGGAAAGAAAGAGTTGAATAGAGGTGAAATTGATGGTTTATTTTGCCCTATTTGCCTTGATTCTTGGACTAGCGGTGGAGACCATCAAATTTGGTATGAATCTATTCTAACACATTGTTATGATTTTTTTGCATATTCATGATTTTAGTGCTTGTTTATTATCACAATTAAATGTCTAAGGATGATACCTATCTATCCATGTAAAATATTTACTGAAAAGTTTCATGATTTTCTCGGTTCTTGAGTTTCTGATCTTCAAATCTTAGTCACTACTACACATACGCCAGGAAGCAAAGTATTAGTAATGCTATTATATTAAAATCACATGTGTATAGATATGGAGACTTCAGAGTTGGAGGCTAGGAACATTGATGTTGGATGAGCAATAAATTTTAAGAGGAACCAATTTTATAGTTTCATACCTTTCTCATGCTAAGATATAGAATCATCCATGGAGGCGAGCTATGAGATAGTATGTTTGGAGGCTAAAGACGTTGACTTGAATGTGGTCGGGCTATTTACACTTTTGAGTTTTGACTGCCTGTTTCTTCCCATATGATGATTGTAGTTGTCTTCCTTGTGGGCATATATATGGATCTTCTTGTATAAAGAAATGGCTTCAACTTCGTCGAGGTTCTGGGAAGGTTTGTTTACTGTCTGCTATAAGTTTTAACAGAAAATTTTGATTCTTTATCATCATCTCATCATACTTGTATTTTAATTGCTACCAGTGCCCTCAATGCAACAGCTTGTGCAGATTGAAGGATGTTAGAGTGCTTTATGCAAGTCGGCTTTGTGTTGCTGATGAAGAGTTACATAAGGTAACCTCTTTGAGATCGATGCTAAGAAAAAATGAAGAATATCTAGTATTTTTTTTCGTGATCAAGACCTAAGAGAAACTTTTTTGTTGGCAGAGAGTGCGGTCACTTGAAGCCAAGTGTGCTTATCTTGAGCAGAAGGTACAAATCCGTTGACTTATTAGAAAAGCTACATAAGAAAAATATCTTCCCATTGCCTGCTTTTTTCTGATTGTTCAATTTTATTGGCCTGCTGTTGCCCTCCGGTGTTTTTATTCTAGATCGTGGCTTTCAAGACAACGTTAATCAGAAAGTAATACTCAAAACAGAGAAAATTGAAACAAGAACTCAAAGTTTATGTGGTTTGGTTCAAGAATATCAAGAATGACCTATGATACGACGACCATACTAAGTGAGCCTTTCGTATTTTATTCGGAATTTTGGATAAGGGTTTACAAGTACAAAGATAGATATTTATAATAGATTCTGGGCTAAAATTAAACCTTCCTTCCACGTGCGCTGCCGATTGAGGTGGCCTTTTGGATCCCCTTTGTAGCTGCAAATATTTGATTTGCAACACATCTGACTCTACGACCTAACAGTGATTAGCAAAATGAGAAAAAGGGTAGTTTTAGCCTTATTTTTGATATATTTTAAAGTTCGTTACCGAAACAGAAACCTGACCAAAATCCGTTTCCATTCTTGGCGGTCTGTGCTAAACTTGAAACCGTTTTATAAATAGCCATCATCAACAATTTTTAATATAAAAACAATTTTTTTTATAAATTGAGATCACTTAACTTACTTTTTGATTAATAAGACTTTAAAGTGCCTAGTGATGTTCGACGTAGGCTTGCTTATAAAATCTAAAGTGTTGATGTATCTTGTTATTCTGCATGGTATTCAATGCCACCTGGTAAGTGTCACCCTGTCATTACAAATGCTTTCTGCTACTTTAAAATCTTAAATGTTGCAATCATACTACGATTTAGATACTAAACATGTTAGAATGGTTAGGACCGGTTTGTTTACGATTGAAACTAGAAGAATGTAAAGTGTATATTTGGGCATTTGAACAAAACTCTATACTTGGAGCAGTGATCTCATCATTTTTTATGATTACAAACTTGCCCAATTTCTGTTCCAAAAACCGATTTTTCAGATTTCCCTAATTCTCACAAAAAAAGCACCCAAACTCCCTCTCTTGCTTAACTTTAATCCTAGCATATGTTCGAGTATAACTTACATGAACTTAACTTCAATCATATGCAACCGTTGCCCTATTTTTTCTTTCTTCCCTGCTTTTGGATAGACATTAATGTGGAGTGTTTTGTTCCAAGAACTTCAATTCATGATCTTGAGAGTAATTTCTAGATCAAAACTGTAACGAATAGTGGGATGCAGGAGATCAGGCCATCAGATGTTTCTTACACCAAACACATGATCGATGAGCGTTTTGCTTATTTTGAGCGAGAGCTTCAGAGTCTCCGAGAGGAGCAAATACAGATCAAGCAAGTCCAGCAAGAGTTGCAGGTTCGTATCGATCAACATATAACTTATGTGCGCTCTATGGAAGAGATGCGACGTCGTCAGCCCCACACATCTCCCTAGGTGTGGTTCGGTTAGTCATCAAACGTTTTGCTAATCCTCATTTTGTTGGAACCTTGACAGTTTCTTGGTCTTTTCAGTTTGTAGGTTTTTGAAATTTGAACGTTGTGAATGCCTTGGTAAGCCGATAGTTAATATAATATGATTACATTGTCTTATGTTGATAACTTGATATCATGTTTGAGGATGAATCAAGATTTTTTATTACCGATTAAGGCTCATTGCCTAGTATTCTTCCGTTAGTAGTTTTATTCTATTCTCAATGTGGCTCGATTCAACTGTTATTCTGTTCGATTTTTTTTTGGGGAATTTCCACACCTGACAAAGATGATCCAAATGAAATTGTGTATATTTTAGTTTCACCTAAGTTAACATGTTTTGGAAAGATCTGATTGCATAAAAAGGTAGTTATTTGCCTATGTATATTGATTTCAATTTAAGTAATGTGTTAAGATTCCCTCAATAGGGCAATGAACTTTTATAGTATGTTTGTCTCATAGAATAAATTTGATAGAATAATATAAAAAGGGGTGAATTTTGGTTTTTTAGTTACAAGTTTTGATGTTTTTAACACCGAAAATAATAAAAGGTATCCTTTTTAAAACAAGCGAAAATGACATCAAATAGCTCTGAACTTTCGACTTTGTACACCTTTATGTAGTGAACTTTTTTTTGTGCATATTTGGTAGTCAAAGTTTCAAAATTGTTCCAATTTGGTAGTTGGCGTACCTTTTAACCGGTTTGGATGCCTACATGGACAATTTTTTGACGACGTAGCTACCCTTTTTTACATAATACCCGGTTTTATCTACGTGACAACCTGTTTTTTCAAATCCTCCGGGTTTATAACGCCGTATGAAATTAAGAAATCACCCGGGTTTATAACGTCGTTTTTTAAAAAACCCGGTTATAAACCCGGGTGATTTTAAAAAACGGGTTGGTCACGTAGAAAAACCAGGTATAATATAAAAACAGGTAGCCACGTCAATAAAAAATTGTCCACGTAGGCATCGAAACCGGAAGCAACCGGTTAAAAGGTATGCCAACTACCAAATTGGAACAATTTTGAAACTTTGACTACCAAATGTGCAAAAAAAAAAGTTCACTACATAAATGTGTACAAAATCGAAAGTTCAGAGCTATTTGATGCAATTTTCTCTTAAAACAATTTAAAGTTAGGATATCTTTTTATGGTGATGTCAAAAACTGATCAGTACCATGTGCTAAAATAAGATATGCCTAAATGGGTTTAAACTATGCATTTGTAATTCAAAGACATCGCTTGGTTTATGTCAAATTTTTTTTTTTTTTTTTTTGGTGAAAATCTTGGAACTTTCTAATATCAAAGAACGTTTTGCACTACCATATTTATAATCTGTAATTTTGTTAACTTCAATTTCATTTAGTCGTCCCTTTGTCGTCATCTACATCTACTTTTGCCAAAATCTCATATTTTCAATCGGTTAGTTTTCACGAAACCTTTTGACAAATTGATATCTATCAGGTCTCTCTTATGATTCTCGTTGTATGATATTACTAGCAAACTGTTATTGTTATTAGGTAATCGGATAAAAATCGATGCCTTTAACGGAGACAATAATTCTATCCTTCTCTTTTTCATGAACTCGTTTTAGCTGAATTAAGTCATAAAGAATAATCTCGCATACATTATTGCATTAGTTATATTCTTTTATATACAAAAAAAGAAAGAAAGAAACCAACCTATTGTATTAACTAGACTTGTGAGTCGTGAGTGACATACTAAGAGGGTGTTTGGTTTTGCGTTATAAACGTGATTATTAGCTTATTACATTACAATAACGCAAATAATTGGTTTAAAGTGTTTGGATTACATATGTTAATAAGAGGGTGTTTGGTTTTGCGTTATAAACGTGATTATTAGCTTATTACGTTACAATAACGCAAATAATTGGTTTAAAGTGTTTGGATTGCATACGTTAATAAGTGATTATTTGCGTTTAGCGTTTGTCCTACCACACTTTTTCATAAGTTAAAAATTGTAGCTTATTTGCTTAATAAGTGATTATTTGGTCATTTTACAAGTAAAAACGCAAATCCAAACACTTTAAAAACTGATTATTTGACAATTATGATATCAAACAGCAGAAGCTAAACCAAACATTACATTTCCTGCAGCACTTTTTGTTACAACAATTATCTGATTATTAGTTTCCAAAATGCTGCAGCGTTTTTTCAAACGCAAATCCAAACACCCTCTAAGTAATTATTTGGGTTTAACGTTTGTCCTACCACACTTTTTCATAAGTTAAAAATTGTAGCTTATTTGCTTAATAAATGATTATTTGGTCATTTTACAAGTAAAAACGCAAATCCAAACACTTTAAAAACTGATTATTTGATAATTATGATATCAAACAGCACAAGCTAAACCAAACACTACATTTCTGCAGCACTTTTTGTTACAGCAATTATCTGATTAAAAGTTTCCAAAACGGCACAGCACTAAATCAAACGCAAATCCAAACACCCTCTAAAACATTTGCACTATATCATATATGCACATAAAACATCAATGAACTCAAATTTTTAAACATTTGATATCGAAAATTTTGAGCATGATCACGAGTAGCTTGCTCCTTTATGAGTGGCTTGCTCCTTTATGAGTGTGGGATATTGTTGCAGGAATTGGTTGAGTTTTTTGGAAGATGTAGAGCTTTTAGTAGCTTGAGCATTTAGAAATTAAAAACTTTTTTAAATGCGTTGGAATTTTTAGTTTTATAAATATGTTTAGTAAACATAGTTGAAGCTTTTATTATTAAACTACATAAAAGGACATTAATATTAATTAAAAATAAATTTTTATAGTTAATAGAATGGTAAAAAAATAATTATGGTTAATCAAAAGTCACATGTTTTTTAAACGCTACTTCTACTAGTATTTTATAGAAGAACTTTCTTCAGAATGTGAAAGCTTTATTTTTTTTTTCCCTTTTAGAAACGACTTTTAATTTTTTTATAAATCCTTTAAAAAATAAAAGGACTAATTGCTAAAAATATAAACACTTTTATGCATTTTTAGCATTTATATCATTATTATTTAGTTTTTATCATTAATAACATCAGCTTTTATATTTTTTTATCATTTGTAGCAAAATTTAAAAAAGTTGTTGCTATAAATGATAAAAAAATACAAGAGTTAATGCTATTAATGATATAAAATACAAAAGTTGATGTTATTTATATGAAAAATACAAAAGTTGATTCTAGTGAGAAAAAAATAAATAATTTTACTATAAATTGTAATACAGCCAGAGAGAGGATCGAACGAGAAGTATGAAATGGATAAAATACAAGAATATAGTAAAGGTTTGAAAAAGTGGATGTGGGTAGGAAAAAAGGAATTGCTAAAACATGAGATTATTGGGTTTAGAAACTGATAAAAAAGATCTGCTCAAAACCTAAATTTAATGGTCACTACATCAACTAATCTTGATGTGGTGCCTCTCTTCTTCTTCTTTTTCCTCTATTCGCTTTTAGAAATACTCATCGCAACAACAATGGAGGATTACAATAGATTCATTCAATTTGAACAAGATCAAGATCAATACGAAGAAGATGAAGAAGAATTCGAAGACGAAGACGACGAGGAAGACGAAGATTACGACGTAGGGGAATATGATGATGAGATCTACCACGAAGAGAATATGTTTCGTGATTTACGCTTCAACTCTGGAGAAGAAGACGGCGACGATGACGATGATGAAGAAGAAGAAGACGACGAAGAGGAGGAAGATTACGAAGAGGAAGAGTACGAAGACGAAGAGGAGTTGATTCCGGTGGTGAGGATCATACCTAGGGGTTTGATTGAAGATGACGATTATGAAGATGATTCCGAAGAGGAAGAAATGGAGGAGTGGATTCCGGTGGAGATGACGTCATCTAGGGTTTCGAATTCGATTAATCATGGTAGACGTTTGGAAGGGGAGGTGGTGATCAACAATGGCTTGCTAAACGATTCGAATGTTTCGGAGTTGCGTGACAGAAATCCAGGGAACCAAGAGTTGAATAGAGGTGAGACTGATGGTTTGTTTTGCCCTATTTGCTTTGAAGCTTGGACTAGCAGTGGAGACCATCAAATTTGGTATGATAAAGCTAACACATTATTATGATTTTCAACATTATTCATTACCTTGTTACTCTGATGTCTGATCTCCTAACTGTATATTCATGGTGCTTGTTAACTATATTATTCACTTCCTTTATGCCACTAAGAAGTATTATTTTCAGTAAAACTGCATTTCTATAGAAATTAAGAATCAAATTTCTGAGGCTGCCATTGGCTGAACATTGAACTTGAAGAGGAACCATGTACCTTTAATCATGCTAAGATATAGAGTCGCAACTCAATATACTTGTGGATGGAGAATGAAGTAATTTCTTTCAAGTTTTACCAATTATCCATGGATGTGAGGTGTGAGAATTGAGATGGAGGATTGGAGGAATGTGTTTACTGATGCTGTGGTGTGCAAATTGAGATAATGGGAATTCAGGAAGGGTAAAATACGATCAAGTCCAAAAGCATGTGATGTATATGATGGAAACCTTTAGCTTCATGTTTGTAGGAACAATCTTGCACAGAAGCAATATGGTGGTTCTCCATTGCACATATGGCCCACAGTTGCCATTGGCATCCTTGATGCATCCTTCAACATGAGCTTCTCTTTTGTTTTCAGATTTTTTTTGGGGTCCATTGTTATTTATAACGTCACTAGGGCCCAGTCACTCATTTTTGGGGCGCAGGATAGAAACTTTAAAAGGACCCTCTAAATATATACGTATTTAAAATAAGCGAATTTCACATATAGTAAAAACTTTGTAAGTGAATAATTCTGTTCAATCGGTAATAGACCTAACTATATATGAGTTCTTTATGGTATGGGCCCTTAAGAATGATGGGCCCAGGGCGATTGCCCGTGTTATACTTACTCAAGGCCGGCCTTGACACAAAGTTATATTGTGATAATACCATTTGGAGGTGCGTAGATTGGTCATGTGTATGGTTGTGAGAAAGAATAGTTATAAATTAGAGGATGGGCTAGAAATGAAAACACCACCGTCTCTTTTTTGGTTTAACACATAAAAGGCCATTACTTAGGTAGTTAGGTAAATATAGATATTGTCTTGATGTGTTTCATGATGGTATATGAGTCCATACTCCATAGTATGTATTATTGACCTTCATTCTGAACAAGGTCTCTTGCATTTGATGATCATTGAGTTATTGACCTTCATATAAATTATCAAGTGAATGTGATTGGGCTGTAACCATACATTCTTTCGGGTATGATGATTGCAGTTGTCTCCCTTGTGGGCACATATATGGATTGTCCTGTATAAAGAAATGGCTTCAACAAAATCAAAGTTCTGGGAAGGTTTGTCCGATGTCTACTATAAATTTTAGAAGAGAGACGAGTGTTTCGTTCTCCCATCAATTTGTTCATCATTCATTTGTCTCAATTGTTACCAGTGCCCTCAGTGCAACAGCTTATGCACATCCAAAGACATTAGAGTCCTTTATACAGCTCGGCTTTGCGCTGCTGACGAGGAGTTACAGAAGGTAAGCTCTTTGAATGTGATCTAACTGTTTGGTTTATTGGATTTTTAAGGATTTGGTTTTTGTTAGAATTGTATGGATTAAAGGATTTGAAAATCCTATAACCCAACGATTTCATAATATCCATCTCTTCTGAAATCCAATGAACCAAATGGCTAAGAAACAAAGAAAATCTCATATTGCATTTCCTGATTTCCCTGATTAAGAGCAACTTTTCTGTTTGCAGAGATTGCGGTCACTTGAAGTGAAATGTGCTCATCTTGAGCAGAAGGTACAAATATGTTGCCTTTTTTTTTTCTTTCTTTTTTTGGGAAAACCATATGCACCACCTATCCCTATTTCCATCCTGTTGCATGCTGTTATCTCTGTTGGTCATGTAACTCCAAAATCGATGATTCTTGGCCACTGACTTACTGCTTTCACTCAAATGCCACTGATGCGTAAGACATTGAGTTCTTGGATTTTAATTGCGGAGACGCTTTCGGTTAACTCAAACGGGGATTGTGAAATATGTTGTTGCAGGCTGCCTCACTAACTGCTGAGGAGTTGATTGATCAGATCTGCAGCAAACCGATGCTTGTGCAACGACTATCAACAGCGCTAGCAGAAGTGCAAAAGCAACAGGAGGATCAACTACAGGTTTTTGAGCTTTAATGCCGTATTTGTTTATTAACCAGTGAAGTATGAGCGATTTGTGATGAAATTTTCTTCCTGTAAAGTGTGGTTTCCGCGGTAATTATTACATAACTACGAGTAACATCTATGGTGGTTGATGTTATTTTCTAGGTTTAGTGGCATTGTATAGCAACCAAGTATTACCTTTTCTTCTATTTTGGGTGATGAGCTTATGTTATTGTTATGCAAGTCATTAAACATTATAAACATGACATTTGAAAACTCAGCATCTGTATTTGTCACTAAAAGCTAATTCTGCCAAACATACCCATATATATATTAATAAAAGATTCAGCTACGAGCTCCAACTATAATCTAATTTTTCCAAACATAAGTTATACATACATACTCTTCTTAACTAGTGTTCACACGTGAGAATAAAATTAATGAGTATAAGTAGATCTGTGTTTATAGAGGGTGTGTAAGTTTTTTTTTTTTTTTGAACGGCAAACTATCCTACTCCTACTACTAAACTAGTCATTTATCCGAAGACTTACTTTCACCACCTTTTTTATAACTTGCTTCTGACGGGAGTCGAACCCGTGACCTCTCACTTACATAACACCTTCTTGTTTTAATTATTAAAGTGGTGTATTTTATAAAATAAAATATATATATACATTTATTAATGGACATAAAAGTTGGAGTCACATGGTGCAACAAAGTCAGCAATTGCAAAAGGTTCCAAGCTCATTCCTGTTGCCCCATGTGATGTGGATGTGATCCCCCCACCCATTTGACACAACAAATCCTCCCTAAAACCACCACTCAACTTACATGCCACCACTCAATTTTACATATTATTATATTATTATTACAACTTTACTAAATGCAAGTTTGGGTTGCAAAAAAAAAAAAACACAATGCTTTTTCGATATTCTAATTAAGATATTTGCATATTTTCTTTCTTATAAAAATATGTAAACTTAAAAAAAAAACATTTATTTTGTAATCTGATCAAATTATGTTGACGTGACACTAATAATTATCGTACAACAAGGATAATAACTCGAAACTCGTTTAACACGCCCGAATAACACACCTATATTCAGTTATGGATAACGATTTAAATATAGATGAATAATAAATATATATTTTTCTTGATACTTACACCGCATCTTAAGAAATATGAGTTGCCACTTATATAAGAAAACGTGCGATCCAAACCATAATTATATATGTATATAATTTATACAAAATGTAAATTAAAAGAAAGTATTACAAAATTATTCGATTATTAGGAGACGTAAAAATTGCCATTCAATAGGGATCTTACATTGAAATAGCAATGTCATTTATTGCAAGATAATCTTGAATTAAACAATTACATGATAAATAAAATATAATTAATTAAGACACTTTAAAATAAATTTATGTTTTTAAGAAATTAAAATGGAATTAACTATGTTATTATAATTATTTTAAATATTAAAGTTTTTATCTTTAGTTAGAATTATATGTTGTTAGCACTTGTCAATATGATTAATATTAATGGTGTGTTTGGTATAATACTCATATAAGATTTATAATATATTTTTATGTTGTGAAAAACGAGTAATTGATTTTAAATTTTAATATAAATTTTCTTTCTCTTTTTACTTATAGGAATGAAAAGAATAGATAAAAAAAATATGAAAGGGAAATGAATTTTATATATTCTGTCCATCATATTCTATGAATCTATGAATATATATATATATATATATATATATATATATATATTTATTTATTCTGATTATTATTTGTTAAAAAAAGTTTGTAAACCAAACAATTTTATTCTATATGATTTTATCATAATAGGTGTCACTTTAATTTTTTATTGTGTTTAGTTACCATCACTTTTAAACCTTTTAAAAATACTTGAGACACACATCTCATCATCAAGATGATTAATAGTTTTTATTAAATTATGAATATATTATTCTCAATTATTTATTATAAAAAATAACAAATATCATGATGGTTAATTTGATTATAAAATGAATGATTCTTTTAGAAGTGATTTAATTTGGTGGATATCGTGTTCTGTACAATTTGATATACTACATTATGGATCGTTTGGAAGTGAAAGAACAAGTGGTTCACTCCCCCCTCAAATCACGTGGAGTCGGCTTTGCAGGAGGCAATGACGATCTAGGAAATTTGTTCACAGGGGGCATAACGTATGGGAATACTAGTTTGAAATTTGGTTTCTCAAGTGTCGGGCCGGTTCTTTAGGTTCGACATATTTTTAACTGGTGTAATTAAATTAATCGTAAATACTTAACAATTCATTTAACCTACTAATAAACCTTATCTAATTCATAATTATTCATCTCTTAAAAAAATAAAGATCAAGTAATTAAAAGTTTTCATCGTAACATTAAATATCTTTTTGTTTTTCTTATTTATCAATGAGCTACCCTTGGCCAGACGCCTTCATAAAAATCGTTGGGGGCCTAGCATTATTTTAATGTATATGAACACTACAATTTGTAAACCATTTGGAGCGGTTCCTCCCACTACTTTTCAAGTGCGTCCGCTCATGGCAGGAAGACATGTTTAATTAAGTTTATTTCTTGTCCTTTGAACCTCGAATCAGTACTAAAAAAGAAACTTGTTGTGATGAAGCTGGAAGTCAGATCTAAGATTCTAAGGACAACACTACTTTTTTCCTAATATCCCATCTCCTTTTCATGTAGGAGTTGTATAGTCTCAATATATATTTTGGTCTTTCCTTTCTTCTACTCCGTCTCACAGTTTTTCCGTAGTTTCTTTCGCCCCTTATATTTGTAGGTTTAATTTAATAATATATTTGTCTGTAAAAAATATAATAATATATAGATATTGCCTAGTTCCATTCTTAATAATATTTTATATTATTGATGTAATATTTACTTTATTTATAGTAATTTGGATATAATAAACCCATTTTTATTTCAAACAAAAAAAATGTTGAAAGCAGTGGACATTGCTATATGTACATCTCCTCTCCTTAATTATTACTAATCACACGTCTCTTTACTCACATGATTTTTGTTAATGACTTGAGATTCAATGATTAAAAGTTAATCTTCTTTCATATTAACAAGAGTGTGTGATTAACAATTGAGAGGTATACCTATAGAATCACCCGAAGTAAATAAGTAATTATTCGTCGGTGGGAGAGTTGGCGGTGGGTCCACATGAGGCTGGTCTTAGCTGTACAGTTGTTGTCGGCAGTGAGAGCGAGTCACGCGCCCATCCCCCCATTCCCTACTCATCCGCACCTATAAATTCTCTTTCTTCTTCCCCCAAATCATCACCAATCTCTCTCATTCTTCCTCAAATCTCTAGATCTCAATCGCTTTTTTACTCAAGGTTCGTTCCTTCCTACTCTCTAATCCTTCAATTATATCGCATTTCATACTACTTAATGTTTACGATTCTTGTTCTACATCAGTAGATGTTACTCTTTAAGTTAGATTTGAATTGATCCGGTTCACTTTTTATCACGAATCACATTGATCAGTCTATTGATGCTCTGCAAATGCCTAATTGCTTATAATTTTGGTTTACAGTCTATCATGAATCACATTGATCAGTGTAATGATGCTTTACAGATCCCTAATTGTTGTTCAGTTTGATTCACAGTGTATCATGAATCACCTTTATCTGTGTATTGATGCTCTGCAAATTCCTATTTGATGATAAGTTTGGTTTACAGTTTATCATGAATCACATTGTGTATAGATTTTAAAATTTTGATTTACAGTTTATCAGGAATCAGAATCACATTGGTCAGTGTATTGTCTGTATATTGATGCTCTGCAAATGGTGAATTGTTTATATATTTGGTTCACAGTATCATGAATCTTCAAATTCCTAATTGTTGATAAGTTCGGTTACAGTTTATGTTCGTGAATCACATTCATTAGTGTAGTGATCATGCTCTACAAATTCCTGATTGTTGATAAGTTTGGTTGGTTTGGAGAGGGATCTGGAGTCCTGGACGTTTTTGTAAATTGCATGATCGTTTGATGTGTCGTTTAAATCTGGTATAAAATAGTTTTTTTAGGATAATAGTGTTGAGATTATTTTTACTTAGGTTAGATCTCGTCATCTTTATGGGCCTAAGTAGTTATACACTTGTACTAGCTGTAGATTGAGAAAAATTCAGTGCTTACAGTCAACACTATACTATATCCCTTTTGTTCACAAAGATCATGTTGAATTTCTTGGTCAAATGGGATCCTCATAATAAAAGAACAAGTTATTTCATAAGGACTTAAATAGTTCTTTCAACTGAGAGATCCATGTGACTATATACAAAGTCAAAAATTTTAAACTTTTGAAATGCACACGTCTCAAAATCACGGCCACAAGCATGGATTCAATAGACTTGGTTGTACCAGTTGGGTACCAAAAACCTTCTATGAAATGATATATTCTACTGCCCTAGAAGCCACAAGCATGATGCATTGATCTTTCTGAACGCAACTGAGATCTGTTACATTGCTTGTTTCATGGACAGTTGGCCACAAATGTGGCTGAAAACCTCATGGGGCAGTTGGCCACAAATGTGCCTTGAAGTGCTACTGCCCCATGAGGTTTTCAGCAAAATATTTAATTATTTGCAATCATGAACCAAATGAGAACTTATAGAACTACTATGATGCTAAGTGGATTGATACGATAACCTTCTTGATGTGTATTGATGCCCAAGTAAAATGGCTGCATACTAGTGTGTAAGATCCAGTTACGAAGTTCTCTCTTTCGTCGAGACTGACTGGATCATGTTTCATGAAGAAGATGCGTCTGTTTCAGGGCATGTAATGCTATTGTTATACTAAGAACATTTTTTTTCCATCTTGCTTGTTTCAGTTGAGAGATGGAGACCTTCCTTTTCACATCCGAGTCTGTCAACGAGGGTCACCCTGACAAGCTTTGCGACCAAGTGTCAGATGCCATCCTTGATGCTTGCCTGGAACAAGATCCAGAGAGTAAAGTTGCCTGCGAGACATGTACAAAAACCAACATGGTCATGGTCTTCGGTGAGATCACGACTAAGGCTACCGTAGACTATGAGAAGATAGTCCGTGATACTTGCAGAGAAATTGGGTTTACGTCTGCTGATGTTGGGCTTGATGCTGATAAGTGCAATGTCCTAGTCAATATCGAGCAACAGAGCCCCGACATTGCCCAGGGTGTTCATGGTCACCTCACCAAAAGGCCTGAGGAAATTGGTGCAGGTGATCAAGGTCACATGTTTGGCTATGCAACTGATGAAACACCCGAGCTTATGCCACTTACCCATGTCCTTGCAACTAAGCTTGGCGCCAAGCTCACTGAAGTGAGAAAGAACAAGACCTGCCCATGGCTCCGTCCTGATGGCAAGACACAAGTGACAGTCGAGTATCAAAACGACAATGGTGCTATGGTGCCGATTAGGGTTCACACCGTTCTCATCTCCACCCAACATGACGAGACCGTGACTAACGAACAGATTGCTGCTGATCTGAAGGAGCATGTGATTAAACCAGTTATCCCCTCTCAGTATCTCGATGACAATACCATCTTCCACCTGAACCCTTCTGGCCGATTCGTCATCGGTGGTCCTCATGGAGATGCTGGTCTGACCGGCAGAAAGATCATCATCGACACCTATGGTGGATGGGGTGCTCACGGTGGAGGTGCTTTCTCCGGAAAAGATCCTACCAAAGTGGACAGGAGTGGTGCTTATATAGTCAGACAAGCAGCTAAGAGTGTAGTAGCTTCCCAACTCGCACGCAGGTGCCTTGTTCAGGTTTCTTATGCCATTGGTGTGGCTGAGCCGCTGTCTGTTTTCGTGGACACATACAAGACCGGAAAGATCCCAGATAGAGACATCCTTGCCCTGATAAAGGAAAACTTCGACTTCAGGCCAGGGATGATGGCTATAAATCTGGACTTGAAGAGGGGTGGGAACTACAGGTATCAGAAAACCGCTGCTTATGGGCATTTTGGTCGTGAAGATCCTGATTTCACATGGGAGACCGCCAAGATCCTCAAGCCCAAAGCTTGAATTTAACATAGAACAAGTGCTGTGGATTAATTTGCTCGTCCGGGAGAATAAACATTGCAAACACACACACAGGTCGGGTAAACATGTGTAGGTTTTTTTGATTGTTTGTGTTTGTTTTCGGTTGCATTCAGGATTGTATAATTCTTTTTGCAGAGAAAAGCCATATTCAATGTAATCTTTTCAACAAGTTTAATTACACTAAACAACTTCATTTGTTTTAGTTAACTTTAGTTTTTTTTTTTTTTTTCCAACATCGTTCATAGGGGAACAAACAAAACCATATTATAAGTCTACCAAAACTTGCCATATATGTTCAATTGTCAAATTCAAAACTTGCATCACAGCACAACTTTCAGCTAAACTCCATGGCTTTTGAAGCATGGCCCTTAAGATTGATGGGCATGGGACGATTGTCTGTGTTACCCTTGCTTAGGGCCGGCTGTGCCTTTTCCACCCATTTGTCATTCCCAATAGTTTTAAACCTTGAGATCTTATTTGAGACCAACCCATATTCGAAGGCATAACCAAATCCCACCAAGCCTAAACTTTCCGCCAAATAATCTTTGCTATTTCACAATTGAAAAGAACACACCTTAAAGTCTCTTGTTCATTACTGCATAATACACACACCTGATCTACAATATTCACACCTTTACTTAGATACCAATTTTTCTATGCCGCTTTTGTCTAGGTTCCATTCCCATTTTACTTTACCATCTTGACATAGTACTAACGGATTCAACAGCTCCAAAATGCTTTCTACTTCTTCTAAAGATCTTCCTCTCGGTTGATGTCATTCGGCTTCCCATTTTCCATTTCCCATTCACATAAACCCATCGATCGCATATCTTGCATTCTTTGTCAATCTCCAAAGCATAAAGCCTAGGAAAAAGATTTTTAAGGCTACCCTTCTGACTGCACATCCCCAAAATAATGTATCTTGGTCACTTTTAACTTTTCTGCTAGCACCCTTAAATAATCCAATACCCATATTTTCTATCAACTTGCAACACTTAACAATATCACCCCATGTACCAAAGGGCCTTTGGCCTAGCGGTACCAAGGTGTTAGAGGAGACCCCAAGGTTGTGGGTTCGAGTCCCATCGTGGACAAAAATGTGTAGATTTAGGAGTAGGATTAGATGGGTGTGTGAGTTCTGCAGTTCCAAAAAAAAAAAAAAACATCACCCCATGTTGTTGACTTTCCTTCTCTGCTCCTAAACCCACCCCCTGTTCCATGCAGAATACATATAACATTCCTCCATAAAGCACCACTTTCAGAATGAAATCTCCAAAACCATCCGGAAACCGATCATCTGATATCTATGCACGATCACAGTCCTTTTCCATTCAACTAATTTGGTCTGTCAGTCGGATAAAGATGTTACCGATTGGTGATGAAACCCACATTTGGGGCTATCCCAATGTATTTTTTACGATAGTTGCTATTCAAACCCCAAAACATAATTTACTCAAAGATTGAGGCATCCAAAGGAGGTTCTTTTGGTGTGCAAGAAAAATTAAAAGAAATATATGTGGGTTGCTTTTAAAAAAGTGATCTTCTCATCAAAATCGAGTAGGGGATGAGTTGGGTTGTTTAAATGCGAAAAATCTTGATCTTTTAGGACAGTGACAGTGGAGATTTGCTATTGAGGAAATGAGTATTGGGAGAACATTGATTTTGTAATGGAAATATCATTGGGCTTTGAAATGCCTATGACTCAATCACAAGTTGTAAAGGCATTGAATTGAGTCACCACATCTTTCAAATGAAAATCGTATTATGTTTTTCGTATAGTATACGTTGTAATGCTAATGCAAAAGTGAGCATTTTATTCCCTAGATCATATAAATAGCAATGATCATAGGCTGCAAAAAGGTGAGCATATGTGTTTAGATGGATGTTCGCAAAACAAACTTACCGTTAAGTGATAATTTATCACACAAAATGATATTATTACAAGATACTTTGTGTCCTGTGTCCATAAAGTTTGCATGGATAATATGAAAAAGTTGGGTCTAATCGTTGCAAATGGCCTTATAGGGTTATTGCTCATTAGTTCTATCCGTGATACTCCATTTTCTATTTATATCGTGAGGAATACGAAAAGAAATTTTGAACCCTATATGGGTTTATGGAATTTCTTGTGACAACAAATGGGATATGAGGGGTTTCTCAAATGCTGCTCGTGCTGGTTTTGTGTAGCCTTTGTCATGTTGTGTATGTAACTGATAGATTTTTTTTTCCCGCATTTGTTCTCTTTTCCTAGTTTTAATCCTTGTAAAATGTGGGTCAGAGGGTGTTTGGATTTGCATTTGGAAAACTTTTGTAGCGTTTTAGAAACTAATAATCAGATAATAGCTATAACAATAAGTACGGCCGGAAATGTAGTGTTTTAACTTGTAAATGACCTAATGATCACTTATTAAGCAAATAAGCTACATTTTTTAACTTATGAAAAAGTGTGGTAGGATAAATGTCATGTTTGTTTTTTTGCAATAAGTTATTTTAGAGCACTTATATTTTCACGTGAATAGATATCTTGTTCTAACTGCAGACATGAAAAGATTTCAAACATTTAATCTCTTGAAAAACAAACAACACCCAACTCTAAACGTAAATAATTGCTTATTAACGTATTCAATCCAAACACTTTAAACTAATTATTTACGTTATTGTAACGTAATAATCTAATAATCTCTATCATAACGCAATACCAAACATCCTCTTAGTAAATGATGTTGTTGATTTTATACATATTTTTCTTAGCATTTCTTCCTCATTTAAGTGTGTTTTGATAGCTAAACATTCGAATTCGATACTGAAATGAAATAATTTTGTTTCCGAAGGTTTGTAGCGGACATTTGTGAATCAAGGAAAACGAATGATGCAATGTCAAGATTTATTGATAAACTATCAAACTATTGGATACAAAGAAGAATATTCCATGGCCATGGAATTTAGACAAGCCATGGATTTGAAGAGAATGTCCGCTAATACATGAAAGACAATCCATGGCCATGGATTTGAAAATGAAAGCATAAAGGAAAACATGGCCATGGAAATCAGACCTTGAGCGCACGCAAGAAAAGGGAAGTGGGGGAAGTTTGTAAAGGAAAGGAAACCCTAGAAATTGAAAAGGGAGGCGACGACTGGAAGAAAAAAGGAAGGGAGGAACGCAAAGGGAGAAACACGATTCCAAGCATCAAGAGACGCTTTTTGTGAAGAACAATTGAAGAATCTTACGAATCCGGCTTCTCATTCATCATTCTAACATTGGTTTGGTATCTTTCATGGATTCTTTTGTTAGTATTTTGATTGAGATGATGGTAACCCTAACCATGGGGTGATTTTCTTTTGCATTTACTTAGATGATTGAACCCTAGTTTAGATGATAACGTTATTGGATTGAATCATTATTTTGATTTCATTGTTTTATTTGGTTACATTTGTTTGGTAAAAACTTGGGATTTCATTAATATTCAATAGATAGTCAATTCAATTTGTGGCGAAAGCCTTTTGTTTTGAATATTTATTTCGACTAATTGTTTTACCAGTTAATCGTTTCTTGAAACCGGAACCGGTAAAAAGAAGTTCTTATGGTTTTTCAAGTTTATGACTTTACAAGTGAAGTTACATTGAGATGAACCATCTTGTGTAACTTGGATTAGTCTTAATCATATAACTTCAATAATCAAAGTGATTGTGTTTTAATTGTATGTTTTGAGGTGGATATAGTGAAGAACTTCACGTGTCTTTCCAATATTCATAAAGTTAAATAACCTGACCAGGAAGTTTAATTGGCTTAAGAATCACATGAGTTAAATTCAATATCGGGCTTAAATGCTATCATCGAGACTAGGGGGATTGATTCTAAGTGAATGAATTGTTTTGACATTAAACAATCCACTGCTTTTGTTTGTTCTGCTTCATAGTCTAAGCTAGTTCATTTGTTTCATTATAATAGTTATTTAGATACAACTACTTATTGTCCATGATTAATTAGTAACCAAAGACTTATTATCATCATTCTGCATCGTTTCCCTGAGATCGATACTCGGTTCTTACCTAAACTATTCTACTATACGATAGGTTACACTTGCCTATTGTCTATTAGTTTTAGTTTGGATTAGTTCCATTTTTATTATAAAATATGTGTTTAGCAGTAAACCTTTTGTAGACTGTTATTGCCTTATAAAATACTTCTTTGTTGTTAAAAAAAGGGATATGAGGTTGGGGTGTTTTTCATGATATTTGTTACATATTATTTTTGAACGGCAAACTAACCTACTCTTAACTAGTTCTTTGCCTCAAATGGAAACTTTCAGACTTATTTTCACCACCTAAATTCAAACTTGACTCCGACGGAAGTCGAACTGTGACGTCTCATACATATCTTCCTCATACCAAATTAGCTAATAATCACGTTCATAACGCTACAACACTTATTTCCGGATGCACTTATTGTAACGTAATAAGTTAATAATCTCGTTAAACAAACACCCTTTAATTGGAGAAATATACATATAGAAGTTTCATTTATTTCCTTTTGATTGCCAAATTGGCACTCTTCTAACGGGAGAAATAAAAAGTATTATACACCTTATAAATACATATAGAAGGATCATATAAAAGTATTTTTCCTTTTTATTTCTTTTTTAAGCTCCTGCCCGGAGCTTATTAATTATTATATGAAGCTAATATCCTCTTTTTGGTACCTTTTGCCTTTTACCATCGAGGTTTGATTACATTTTGCTTTTCTTTAATAAACATACAAACAGTAAATAATCAATAAAAAAACAAGGATTTTCATAAAAAGTGAAAACTTATGATGAAGTTTTAGTTTTTAAGAAAAATAAGATGGTGATTTAGTGATTATAAAATAATAAAAATTTGGTGGGTGATTATTAAGTAAGAGGGAAAAATAGAGTATTATAAAGAAATGTAGGGTATGTAATAAAAAGTAATAGAAATAGTATGAAAAGTGATATTTTAAAAAGTGAAATAAAAATTTGTGAAATTGTTGTTAATTAAAACAAGTACGAAATTCTATTTTCTAGAACTAAAATTTTTAAATTCTCAATTGTTTTGTAAATTCGTTAAAAAAAAAGGTTTTGTAAATAACCCATACTGACCGACAAAAAGGTTGTGTTTTTTATTACCAAATATTCTAATTAAATAATAACTTTAATGTTTTCTTGAAAGATTTCACTTATTTTAAATTCCAAAATTTATCGCAGAGCCTTCATTACTGAAAAGAAATAAATTATAAATATGTCCGATTTCTAACTTTCCATTTAAATGATTGTATCTTTTTATATTGTTTAAGTTATTAAATTTTCAAAAAGTTTCCCAGTTTGATTATTCGAAGTGCAAATATATCACTAAAAGTTTAATATGACGATAAAAGTGTTGTATTCGAATTCGAAATATATTTTGAAAATACGCTTTTTTTTTCTTATACAAGAAAAAATACATTGATCAAGATGAGACAAATAAAAAGTTAGTTTGCTAATTAATGACACGAATTTTAATTTTGTAATGAAAAAACTAAAGTAACCTCCACTCGAATAACTCTAGCTAGTATACCAAGCTAACTCTCTATTTTTGGATATCAGATGATCGATGCATTTAGGACATCTCGACATATATGGTATAAATGAATCATAAGAATGAATCACAAACTTTTTTTTTATTCTTGATGAAATATAATTGAGAAATGATTTTAATGTAAATCTCATTTCTTTGTTTTCTTTATCAAGATTAAGAGAATTAAAAACATCGAAAAGAAAATGAGTTTTCATTTAATTTCTTTT
Organism: Centrapalus pauciflorus; assembly: GCA_020465985.1. NCBI lineage: Eukaryota > Viridiplantae > Streptophyta > Magnoliopsida > Asterales > Asteraceae > Centrapalus > Centrapalus pauciflorus. The sequence continues at coordinate 1,057,160 of JAANYP010001790.1, forward strand.
CAATTCACTCGTTATTTATATGTCAAGTGTCATTATCACTTATGAAAAAAAACCTGAAAACCTAAAAAGTTTCATTTTCACGATTCCTTTATACAATGATCTTAGATCACAAATGTGGCCTAAATCATTTGCCCATGCATCTAACTCACTTGCTGATTTTTCATTGTTTTGTATATAAGTCGGCTTATATTTGTTCCTCATCATATTACTTTCAAGATTTTGTTAGTCTTCGCTCAAGAAACAACGGAAGGTAAAACAAAAATAGGAGATGCCAAAATGGTGGTTCAAAGATCGTCAAGAGTCACTTGCTCTCGTTTCTCCATTTATTGCTAAGCTATGTCTATATGGGCTTGTGCGAGCCAATTGTGTCGTACAGTATTTGGTCATTCTACTACAACCCATTAGCTCCAATTCATGATCAATTCTCTTGACTCAACTTTATAAAACATGAAAAACACGAAAGAATATAGATCTACGTTGTTCGTTTCATGAACTTATTAATAAGTCCTTTTTATTAATTTATGACCAAGATTTACGATCACAACCCCCTCCCTCCCCCCACATTAAAAGTCTCTCCCAATCTGTTGAAGCTAAGCTTCTGAATAGCAGATTAAGTTCTGTTGAAGTACAAAGTATTACTGAATAGCAGAACATATACATCCATCAAACCCATCACCATAACAAAAATAATAAAACCACCATCAACGTAGAAGAATCAAACAACGAGGATCAACAATCTCCATCCCCCAAAGGCGTTTGGACTACCAATATTATGACTAATTTTATTAATCTATTAATGTTTTGTTTTTTTCTAATATTAGAATGGTACAACCAATATAGCATAAAGGTACAAGTGTGTTGGTGGTGATTTATTGAGTTGTCATTTGATGTCGATGGCCGACACAAATATGGTTCACCACCCCTTCTTCCCTCCCCCTTGATGCTGCATCCCAGAAAACAAACAATTTAATAAATAAATTGTTTTAATTATTATATATTTGTATTATTATTATTTTAAATCGTTGTTTTTATTGAAAACTTAAATAAAAACCAATCATGAATTTTAGATAAATTGCATTGATTATCATACAACAAAATTATCAAAAATACAATTATCAATTCATGTTAGAAACACGAAAAATAATTGAACCTTTTTTCTTTGAATGTTAAAAGGTATCGTATTTTTAACAAGTGTTGTTATATGTATTTCTTGATACATTGGTTTGTCGGGGGATATGGTGCGCTTTTAGTAAAGAGAAATATAAACCTTGGACTGAAATGGAGTTGAGTCGAGATGATAGGTTGGTGAACTATTGAAATGTAGACTCGAGAATTACTCAAATTCGACTAGCAAAGGTCGAATATATCTATGATATTTTTTTTTAGTCTTTTTGGAATCTAACTCAAACTCAAACTTTTAAAGTTCAACTTGATAATATAGAAAACTCAAAAGCTTGATAAAAACATGAACTGAACCATTAAAAACACAAGCTTGACTTGTTAAAGTTTTTTGAGTCTTGTTTTCAAGCTAATAAAAGGTTCGACTAATTTACAACACTAGATAAATAAAAGCATAAAAGAGGAGAGAAAAACGTTTGAGGGAATAATAAAGAGTGGATACACACACACACGTATATATGATCAGGTTCACATGAAAACATTGTATTTCGTGAGAACCACTCTAAAATTTATACATTTAATGTATATGTATTTGCTGCTAAAAATTATACTTTCGATAAATTTATGCATTTTATGTAAACATTTACGCATCTCATGCTAAAATTTGTCCATTTTATATACGAGTTGTGCATTCGAGAAAATTTGTGCATTTGAAGTTTAAATTTGTGCATTTAATATATAATTTAATGAATATAATTTTTAAATGTAATTTTAGTGTTAAATTATGATATTTATTAATATTTAAGAATAATAATGGTTTTAAGTTAAAACTTATTTTTTAAATTTGTGCATTTGATGTATAAATTTGTGTATGTTAGAGTGGTTCTCACAAAATTAATGATTTTTATGGGAACCCAATCTTGTACATGTGTGTTTGGGGAGGGGTGAATAATAATGCATATAGGGATGACCCAGACCCTGTTTAGTTTTAGAATAAATAAAATTCATAATAAATTTGTGAAAAGAATAGTTAAAAAATATTAATTGGAAATTTGTAGGCTGATAGAGGAAAGGAAATTGAGGAGGGGATAATTAAATTGTCAACATTCACTCACAGGTAGTCAAGGAAGGACGGTGGGTCAATATAATATTAATGAATTCACGTACGGTTTTCATTCTCTTCAAAATTAATTTAACATAATATTATAATTTTCGTATCTTATTAAATATGTTCTTTTTAGAAATTATTATTACTTAATTACCATCAAATATTAATATTTCTTTTAATGTAATCTCTAAGTTTTCATTACCTTTTTTTATCAACCATTACGGGTGAGTATGATATGCAGTTTTATATAAAACCGAAATAGAAACTGAATAATATTGGTTGTGTTTTTTTGTTCCATTTACGGCATTTTTTTCGTTTTTCTTTTTTACCTCTCTTGAAACCTTAAAAATTGTATTTTTTTTACTTTAAAATGTACATTAATCAATTAAACCAACATGTTTTCACATTTTTTTTGAAACATAATATTTGACTATTAGAATCGGTTTTACGATTTTTTTCATAATATCCAAAAAATGATCCAAGATAACCAAAATCAACGAAATATTCAAGATCGAGATCGTATATATTCCTAGATGCCTCCACCTGATTTCACGTCGACCGAAGAGACGTGATTTTTGGCTTGCCGCTTGCGTGATGAACTTGGCGATTCCATGGATTTCACGTGTGGCCGCTGCTATTTCCCTTTCCCAATCTTGTTTCAAATTTAGGCCGGTAAATTTAACATTAGTATATTATTTTATGGGTCTCAATAGATGATTGGGCCCAGGGCGGTGGCCCAGGGCCGGCCCCCAGTGCTATATATATATATATATATATATATATATATATATATATATATATATAATAATTTACGCGTCGTTTTAAAACATTGATTTCTAGATGTTTTTGCTCAAAGGAGACACGTTCCCGTGCACCACCATATTATACTAGTGGTTTAATATTTTCCATGTTTTAAAATGATTGAACATAACTTATATTTTACTTATTAATTAAAAATATAATTACTATATTATGTAGTGAAGTAGTTAAATACTTTATATCCATATTATATGCATGATATATAAATGTCATTTTCACTAATCAATTTATAACAAATATTTATTACAAAAATGAATATCAATATATTATATATTCTTAAAACATTGGAAGAAGTAATAACCATATATCGCTCGATCATTTCGATCAATCATGCTTTAACCATGTAACATGTGATTTATTAATTATGATATCACAACTTAATTAAGTGACCTTCCGATCAAAGACATTGGCGTAAACAAACAGCAATTGATTAACATGACATGATAAATCAAATTGATACCAAAACATTTTAACAAAGGGATATTTGTGTAAAAACCTTCAACTTGGATATTTACGATTAAAACCACCAACCATTTTTGTTGACACAAAAAATCTTCATCCAACGAAAAACTTATCAAAATACTAATTTTCCCAAAAATAAAGGTGTCAAACCGGTTGCATTGTGCTGCAGCCAGTGCCAGCCACCATCTTCTTTGGTAACCTTCTAAAAAACAAACCATTTCAGATGAAAAATCAAAAAACAAAGTGACAATCTAAAGCCTAACATATTGAATCCAAAACTTAAATCATCTATCCGAGGATGAACAAATCCAGTGCTTCAAGGGTCGATGGATGCTTCATCGGAGGTAAATGTGTCATCGTTAGTAGTTTAAGTACATTTAATCCTAAACAAGGAAACCAAATTGGTCGCCAGAGGACTCGTGGGAGGCTTCAACGGTCATCAGAGATTAAGGTAACTGGTTCAAACAAGTAACATACCGGTTTCGTGAGATTTTAATTGGTTGAGGATTAAATGTGAGAACAAAAATAACTGAGAGTTTTAATCACAAAAATGATCCAACTCAATGGTTTTTTCAACGTAAAAGCCCCTTAAACAAAAAAAAAAAAAAAATCATATTATTATCCTACAATCATATTATAAAATGATTAATTTCATGGTATTTCTATAAACATTATGCATTTACAAAAATATCCCATTTCCTATTGTTGTTGTGGTTTACAAGTTTTAGTTTTATTTAATCATTGAAATGTAGATATGAAAAGTTGCAAAAAGAGGTGTGGGTAATCAAAATCTTTGTTGCTTTGAAGGCCAGACAAAACAATATTTGCATCTTGCTTTCCTTAGATTGTGCTGTGCCCAACTGCCCATGTAGATGTGGTAGAATCTCCTAAATGCCCCTGCAAACACACCAATAGATAGTCAAGGAGACACACATTTAATTGACTCCCATCTACCCCTCCCATTTCATAATTTTTAATTTTCCTTTTGAATGATACATCATACCCCCAACCAAATTATTTCCCCATTAAGGGCAGATATGTCATTATTACAATTCTATGTACAATCAAAATAATGAAAATGGTGAAGGGTTAAACATGCCACAAGTTTATTTTATTATTATTATTTAAATTTATATGTTATATGTATATTCAGTATATTATATCAAATATATTATAAGTTAAATCTTTTAATTGACAAGTCTAGTGAGAAGTTCGTTTGTAAGATCAAGAGGAGTGGTTACCAGTTTTGTCATCCTTTTGACATTATGTCAACGCTACATCAGATTTGTCATCTCTTTGCTATTTTTATCATTTTACAAGGATTGCTTACTTTTGTCATTAACTTTTTGTTTCATTTTTATACACCAAATGATCTCATTATATTAAAAACGTTAAAATAAAATATATTTAATCAGTAACATTTAAATTAAGCATAACATCAATATAAAGATTCAAATTAAAACTAAATTGACCTTAAAATGAAAAATAAACTATGTGAAGTCCTCTTCCAAATATTAATTATTAAAATTATCAACGAGACTAACGTTGAAGGCATTTTTTTTTAAATGAACCCATTGAAGAAGAGAAAGAAGACGGATAATTTTTTTTTAAATTTCAAATTAGAGAAAGGAGAGAATTTTAAAAGTATACTGAGGGGCTAGAAATGAGAGTGTGTGAGCGTGTATATATGTACATATATACAGCTTAGGTTATCGTGAAAAAAAGATTAATATATTTTGAGAAGTAAGAAGCACTATGATTCACTAATTTTGTACATTGATTCATTTGTTTATAAATTCTTTTATTCATTATTTATATTAAAAATTCTAATGAATCAATGTAAAAAGTAGTGAATTATTGATTTATTTTATGTCCGGAATTGATGATCCATTATTTATATATTTAAAAATTGGTGATTCAACATGTAAAAAATATGCATCACAATGTTTCTTACATTTCTCCAGATATAGTTAGTTTCTTTAAAAATAAATATTTATAAATACATAAAAATATTTTAAAATTCTAGATTAAAGAAATTTTAGTTTGTTAATTGTTAAACTAGATTTTAATATTTTGGATTGAATTAGATTTGATTTGATATTATTAGTAGTTTTAGTAAATGACATGATAATTTGAGAAAATGACAAGTGACAAATTAAAGAAGCAGATAACAAGTGACAAATTAAATGAGAAAATGACAAGTGACAATTTTTTTTTACTCTTATAATCGTATTTACATACACACACATCCAATGGTAGGAAAGGAGTAAAGAAACTCGGCATTTAAATGTGATGCCGGAGGACCAAGTTGTCGATACCAAGTTAGGGGGCAGGTGTTTGCCGATCAACAAAGACAATGTCATGCTTCACTCCCTTTGGCCTAATAAGTCTGATATGCAACCACTTAAGATATATAAATTCGTAACCAAGACACAAAGACATAGTTCACATGAGAAATAATAGACATGTATGGTCGTTTTGGAAGTTATCAATTAAGATTAAATAGTATTAATAAGCATCATAACTGCTAGTAATTCCAACTTTAATAATTTCTACTTTTACATATCTTATATAAATATTTTTTTTTGTTATATTAATTCAGACCCCACCACAAAATAATAACAGTCATTCTATTTCTATAATTGGATTCAAAACGCGTACATACAAGATAATATACCCACACAAATGGTAAATAAAAGCTATGGAAAAAATAAATAAACATGAAAGTATGCTTTATAAAATCCCAAAGTCAACATCCAATAAATGAAGGTCTTATCATGCATACGTGATTTTTATTTTTCATTTAGAAACTCTTAAAAGGTCTGGATTTAAATTTCAGATTTAATGTAAATTAGGATGCTTTGTTAATTTCAGAGTTAAGAGTTTGTAACATCTGAATTTACCTCATAATTTTAAGAGGGGGTCTTGGGTCTGAAAAAAAAAATATTAAGAGGACTCTTTTTTTTATTTTTAGTTTACAAACCCTAAAATTGTAACATCCCACATCGGTGGAGAGGAGAAACCAATATGCCTATATGAGGGTGAGGTTGCCTCTATCCACCAAGACGCGTTTTAGGACGAACCTATGGCTTGACTTCCAGAAACAAAACCGTGCGGCCTTTGCCTTAAATTATACAATATATTTTGGAAGTTTAAATGTGATATTGAGTGAATTTCAACATAAGTAGACTAGTAGATATTATTAGAGAATTGGAAAAATCACCTTGAAAGGTATGATGTATGTAAACGTATATAATACAGAATTATAACGACGGATGATAAATAATAACAAACTTTCCTAAGTCACGAGGTTTTCATAATTATCTCCTAGGTTGTTTGATTATTCTCAAGTATAAATCCTATCAGACAGTGTTTGTTACGATGTAATAGGAGATAAAATAGAATGAATTATTACGACGGAGTAAAAAAAAAGTTGTTTGTTTACCTTGTGATAACGTAATGAATCATTACGTAAGGAATGTGATTCTTTCATCTCTCTTGATTTTCGTTCCTTGAGAATGAAATGGTTTTTATTCATTCCGTCAATGAATGAAATGAAATTTTAATAATTTTTTAGTTTTTTTATTCAGTTTTGTTCTTGTTAAATAATGTATAGTGTAGGGGTCTCCTTTGTAAATATGTATTCTATTTATATGAGATGAATACAACACACCCATTCACGGGTTTCCACATATTTCAACATGGTATCAAGCCTAACCCTACTTTCTTGATATCCGGTTTTTTTTCGGTCCAAGTAACCTCCGGCTGAAACCCTAGCCGCCGGCATCGCTTCCGCCGTCCTCTGCTCATCGCCGCCGGCATCACCTGCCGCCTGCTGCTCCTTCGCGACAGAAACCCTAGCGCCGCCCTGCTCCTCTGCTGCTGCTCCTGAATCGGCGCCTGCTACCCCTTCGCGACAGAAACCTTAGCGCCGTCTGCTGCTTCTCAGCCGCCGGCCACCCTTGCTGCTACCGCTGCTGCCGTCTGGTCCTCTATCGACGGCCACCCTTGCTGCTCCTCAGCCGCCGTTACCTTCTGGTCGTAGCCCCACTTCAGCCGCTGCTCTGTAACGCCGTCAAACGGTAACCCCACACGCCTCGGTTCTGCGCCTCTGATCATCTTCCCTAGCAGCCGACTCCATCTCTAGCCGGTGCTGTCTCTGTAACCCTAGTCGTCGCCGTCTCCGGAGGTTGGCCGCCACGTTTGGTTCTAATTTCCGGTGCCTGTTGCTGCTGTATTTCTGCATTGCTGGCCGGTTCGTTTGCCCACAGCTCCACCACCTTCTCGGTTACTGTTGCTGCCTCCTGCTCATCCTTTTTGCTGCTGCAACGCCACTCCAGACTGCTAGTCGTCTAGACGTCGCTACCTTCTTCTCGAAAACCTTTGTGAGCTCGTTCTCGTTATCTTTATTTTCCGGATTATTTTTTTATTTTCCATTTGCAACTATTATTAATCATGACTGGAAATATTACACCCACAACCAACCCAACTGCTTCCCAACTTGTTTTTGCCATTGGAAATGTCTACCCCCAGTTCAGTTTCAAATTAACAACTGATGGGTCTCGCTATAAACTGTGGCGTCGTATTTTCACTGATGTCTGTAAAGGGGCAAAAGTCATGGGTCATATTACTGGGAAATCTCAACCAACCAGTGTTGATGATGAGGATTGGGAGGCCATTGATTCTCGTATTAAATCATGGTTTTACTCTACATGTGAACCAAACCTACTTAACCTCATCACAAAAGATAACTGCACTGCACACGACCTTTGGGAAGCCTTGGATGCCCATTTTTTAAATAATAAATTGTCTCGTAGCCTCCAACTTCAAACACTATTTCGAAACACCAAAAAGGGTGCTCTTTCTATTACTGATTACTGTCACACCCTAAAAGATATTGCTGACTCCCTTGCTGATGTTGACACTAAAATCACTGATCAGGATCTTGTCTTGCAAATTCTACAGAATTTACCCGCATCCTATCAAAGCTTAATTGACGTCATCACACATACCAAACCTTTTCCCTCGTTTCTTGAAGCCAAAAACATGTTACTTTTGCATGAGTCCCGTGAGGACCAACCCGAACCTACCCTTGACCCTTCACCTTCCCTTACTACTGCCCTTTATTCCTCGTCTAGCACTAATAATAATGGCAAAGGAAAAAATAAAAATAATCGGGGAAACAGAAACACGGGGCGGGTTGCATCTAAAGGTAATACGGGAGGGGGGTCTTTTAACAGCACTACTTCTGTTACAGGTTATTCTCGTGATGCAGGTCAATCAAATGCCCCACCGACTTTCAACAATCAACTTCTTCAGCTTCTTCAGAATGCACTACATCAGCAATCTCAGGCTTCTCAGTTTGGAGGTAATTATCGTCAGCCGGTGCCTTCCAACCCAACTCACACTCAATCGGCACTCTATGCTGCGCCACCTCCAGTTTCTCCTGCCAATGCAGCTCCGCCTCAGTTCACAGATCTGGCAGCTCTCTTCAGTTCAATGTCTGCACAGCCACCACAACAGAATCAGGATAACAACTACTATATGGACACTGGTGCAAGCTCCCACATGTCATTCAACCAAGGTAATCTACTTTCTCTTAAACCTTGTGGCAAGTCAAAAGTAATCATGGTTGGTAATGGTGCCTTACTTCCGGTTTCTTGCATTGGTGATACATTTCTTCCATTATCACAAAATAAATTGGCACTGAAAAATGTACTTGTTTCTGATCATATGGTTAAGAATTTAATCTCTGTGCGTAAATTCACTCTTGATAACTGGGTTTCTATTGAATTTGATCCTTTTGGTTTCTCCATAAAGGATCTTGATACAGGGCGTCTCCTTCATCGCTCTGACAGTACTGGTGATCTCTACCCCGTTCTTCAGTCTTCTCTGCCTTCCAAGTCGTCTGCCACCGCTTTGGTTGCCTTGTCTCCTCATGTGTGGCATCGTCGTCTTGGTCATCCGGGCACCACTACCTTTAATTTTTTGCGTTCTCGTAACTTTATTTCTTGTTCCAATGCACTGTTACCTACGTGTCACGCTTGTCAACTAGGTAAACACTGTCGTTTGTCATTTTCAAAGTCTTTAACAAAGACTTCACGGATTTTTGAACTAGTTCATTCAGACTTGTGGACATCTCCTGTATCAAGTTTGAGTGGTTTTAAATATTATATCCTGTTTTTGGATGATTATTCTCATTTCTTATGGGTGTTTCCTTTGCGTGCTAAATCGGATGTGTTTCGAGTTTTTACTAATTTCCATGCATATGTGTTAAATCAGTTTAAAACCGATATACAATCTTTTCAGTGTGATAACGGCCGTGAATTTAATAACACCAAATTACTTGAATTTTTTCAAAAACATGGCATTAAAGTTCGCTTTTCGTGTCCCTACACTTCCCAACAAAATGGCAAAGCTGAAAGAGCCATTCGCACCATTAACAATGTGGTACGCACGCTCCTGTTCCAAGCTTCCCTTCCACCTAAATTCTGGGTTGAAGCACTCACCATGTCTGTTCATCTTCTGAACATTCTCCCCACTACCACTCTGAATTCTAAAACCCCATGTGAGATCTTGTACGATACTTTCCCGGATTTCACACATCTACGTGTTTTTGGGTGCCTCTGTTATCCAAACCTCTCATCTACGGCCCCAAACAAACTCTCACCTCGCTCCACTGCTTGTGTCTACCTCGGCCCATCTCCTTGTCATCGAGGACATCGATGCTATGATCTCATCACTCATCGCATTATTATCTCTCGCCATGTCATTTTTGATGAAGATCATTTTCCATATGCCTCGTTTCATGCACCCCCATCCCCCTCTGAGTATGAAGTGTTCTCTGATGATGTCACCACCCCCCCTTTGCTGTCCAATGAACACATTGCCTCCTCATCCAACACTTCCCCCTCTCCTCCTTCTCCCTCGCCTCCCTCGAGTGATATGCCCATCACAAATGATGCTGCTCCTACAGTCGATAACCAACCACAATCGTCTGATGCTCTTCACTCTCCGCACACTACATCTGTAGATCCTGCTCCTGTGGCCACCACTTCTGCCCCTCATCAGGGCCCCACCTCCAACCATCCCATGACGACTCGCTCACGCACAGGCAGTCTCAAACTTCGTCACATCTTCAATCTTTCAGCAGTTGACTCTCTCTCCCCAATTCCCAAGTCTTCTGCTCAGGCTATTCGTGATCCAAATTGGAAGGCAGCCATGGACGATGAAATGTCTGCTCTTCTCTCCAATCACACGTGGGATCTTGTCCCCTCTCCACCAAAAGTCAACATTGTTGGCTGTCGTTGGTTATATCGACATAAGTTCGATAGTCAGGGTCGTCTTGAGCGTTACAAGGGCCGTCTTGTGGCTCAAGGCTTTTCTCAAATGCCTGGATTTGACTATGACGAAACTTTCAGTCCTGTTGTCAAACCAGTCACTGTCCGAATGGTCCTAAGCATTGCTCTCTCCCTAAACTGGCCGATTCATCAACTTGATGTTAAAAATGCTTTTCTCAACGGAGAATTATCGGAGGAAGTCTATATGAAACAACCTCCTGGTTATGTTCATTCCCCATTCCCACAGCATGTCTGTCGCCTCCGAAAAGCACTGTATGGTCTCAAACAAGCTCCCCGCGCCTGGTTTCATTGATTTGCTGTTTTCATCACTTCTCTCGGATTCAAGTCAAGTAAATCTGATAGTTCTCTCTTTGTTTATCATCATGGTCGTGATACAATCTACCTTCTATTGTATGTAGACGATATCATCCTGACAGCTTCCTCCCAATCTCTGGTCAATCATGTCATCTCTCGTCTCTCGTCTGAATTCAAAATGACTGACCTTGGCGCTCTCTCCTTCTTTCTAGGGGTCTCCGCTATTCGCTCCTCTTCGGGCCTTTTTCTGTCTCAGACAGTTTTTGCCCAAGAAATCATTTCTCGTGCTGGCATGGACACTTGTCATCCTTGCTCATCACCGGCTGAGACAAAGTCTAAACTACCCTCCTCTGGCAAACCAGTTGATGATCCGACTCTCTATCGAAGTCTTGCGGGTGCTTTACAGTACCTCACGATCACCCGTCCGGAAATCGCTTATGCTGTACAGCAAATATGTCTGTATATGCACGATCCTCGCCAACCACATCTGAATGCCCTCAAACGCATTCTTCGTTATGTGAAGGGTACTCTCACTCATGGTCTTTTTCTCCGCCCATCCATCGTTAATCGTTTGGTCTGTTATACTGACGCTGATTGGGCCGGTTGTCCTGAAACACGCCAGTCCACCTCTGGGTTCTGCATCTTCCTAGGTGACAATCTTGTGTCTTGGTCCTCTAAACGCCAACATGTCGTGTCCCGTTCAAGTGCCGAAGCTGAATATCGTGGTATTGCTAACGTTGTTGCCGAATCTGCCTGGCTTCGTAATCTTTTGATTGAGTTACATCTACCTCTTTCACGTGCCACAGTTGTTTTTTGTGATAATGTAAGTGCCATGTATTTAGCTAATAACCCAGTACAGCATCAACGAACCAAACATGTGGAAATTGACTTACACTTTGTAAGAGAACGTGTTGCTTTGGGGCAAGTGCGTGTGTCGCATGTGCCTTCCTCTCATCAGTTAGCAGATATATTTACTAAAGGTCTTCCTACACAGCTGTTTTTACAATTTAAGTCCAGTCTTAGCATTAGTCCTCCTCCAGCTGCGACTGAGGGGGGTGTGTTAAATAATGTATAGTGTAGGGGTCTCCTTTGTAAATATGTATTCTATTTATATGAGATGAATACAACACACCCATTCACGGGTTTCCACATATTTCAACAGTTCTAATTCTATTAATATTTCTACCCACCAAACAACATATAATAATAACTCATCGCATTTCATTTCAATGATATAAACAAACACGGCAAGTAATTGTAATGATTCATTTGATTACATTGTCCATTTTATCAGTCTATTACGTCTAACCAAAGAGACCATTAGATGTTACCAACAATCAACATGTATGATACCATTCACCGTCATTCGTGCTGCTCTTGCATTTTGTTTGTTTGTTACTTGCAGGCTAGCCACCAACTGGTTTTATTTTCACCCGTGACTGCCTATCGTGGGATTTAATATTAAAAGAATTGATAAATTTAACGAAATAATGAAATATTTTTGTAAAGCAACCATCCGAGCATATCCAACTAGTTTATCCCTTGTTGAAAACACATTTAGATAAAATTATTGAGTTGTGTATATTGATTGTAACCGAAGGTTTATATGATATTACAAAATCTAAGCATAAAGCCCCCCTCAAAGAAAATTTAATTTGTAAAACACAACTCATTGAAGATTTCATTACTTCAGTTTAGGTTTGTACAAATATTAATCTCAATGTAATTATCATCATAATTCAAATTTAATCTAGTGCAGCTATTGACGTATGCCCTTTTTAGACCAAATCGTGTAATACTGTATATTATTATTTTCTGTTTATACTATTCTTTGTTTAAGCTTATAAAAGGTGTGATTGTGTGTGAATTTTTGATAAGTGGCCTTAACCAGTATCAACATGAATATGATAAAAATAATTTAAAAAAAAAGTCTTGCACATCACGTTCACACTTGAACACCTATAAGTTGATTGGTATGCATGGTACGCTTCATCCATAGAGTTGCACACATGAACTACATAACTATATTGAGTTTCTGTTGTTATATTAGTGTAATTCTTTGACAAGTTAACTGATTTTGATTGAAACTATAACGAATATGGAGGTGCAAAATATACATCCGTATAAGTTTAGCCGAAGTCAAAACTCGGGAATTAGTATGGTGGTCAAACGCCCATTTGCGGGATCCTAAGGACAGCACCCCTAAAGGGGCAGGCGGTGGTTCAACAAGTTGAAGCTTAACAACCTTGTTTAATGTTATGTTGATGCTTCACCAAGAAGGCTAACATTCACCAATCAGCTTGTTACATTTGCTGAAGTTGCACCGTGCATCCTTGATGATGCTGATGTTGATACTTATTAGTTGTTGCTGATTTTAGCAGTTTCAACCAAAAAAATTAAAACATTTTTATTTCCACTCTTGAAACCTCTAATTAGCTAACCTTTCACACACCCCCAATTCACATTTACAACAAGAAATATAAAATGTGAAATTTTTAATAAAATAAGAAGATAAGAGTAGTTGTAGCGCACACATTGCCTCGACGTCTAAGCCAACGGCCACTCCACTATTTGATCTCTAGTTTGGTGTTTGTGATTTTTTAAATAATTTATTCTTGTTTATCGATCTGAACCGACCAATCTAATTAATTAAGTTATTGAGCCGGTAGGACGATGTAAATTATGCAACCGACAACCCCAAATCCAGGGTCTGCCACTGACCATGCATCATGAGCAATAAATGTGTGGTGTAGCGTTTTTGTTATTCGTTGGGATCCTTAAAACCAATAGCTAAAATCATAGCCAACATATTGAAAAACATCCAAAGCCTAAAAAACCCCAACTCATAAAGTTTGTGACAACACATATAGAAGCATTAGCATATAGCAAAATAGCATAACAAAAGGAAAACCAACCCTTAAATATAGTAGCAAAATAGTCCAAACAATAAAAAGATCCTACATTACCCAAGTCTGAAAAAGATGATGATGAACACAATCTAGTCTTAGAAAACAATTAATAACCAAATTCAACAACACCCACATTAAAATTTTTGGAACTATATGTGTAAAAAAAAAATTAGGGACAAAAAACATAATGAGCTATTTATATGATTTTTTTTTCTAAATTTAATGTTCTAACACTAAACATAAATAATATACATGAAAAAACCCAAAAGTTTTACTTATAAAGAGGCTAATTTTTTAACAACAATATAATTTGATATTGTTTATCAATATTCGGTACATATTTTGAAAACTATATTGATTATAAAAAAATTCTTTCTTTTATCAAGTAAAATTTTATGTTAATATTAACATAACAAAATATTATTATAATTGTTAAAAAGTAAGAGTATTATTAATATAATAATATTTAATGACAGAAAAAATATGTTTATCGTTGATATTTTCGTAATAGTTTCTTATGTTGATAAATTTTTTATAACAACTTTCTTTTATATTTATGGGTTAAGTACATTTTTGATCATCCAACTTTTAAATTTGTCCAATTTAGCCGCTAAACTTTTTTTGTACACATTTAGTTATTAAGCATTAGTTTATTGTTCTAATTTGGAGAAAATGAATAAATCTAATGGCTTAATGTGTACAAAATATGATAGTGTAGTAGTCAAATGTGTATAATTTTCGGTGGCTAAATGTGTACAAAAAAGTTTAGTGGCTAAATGCATACACAAAAAATAGTTTAGTGTTTAATTGTGTACAAAAAATAATTTAGTGGCTAAATGAGATAAATCTGAAAGTTGGATGATCAAAAATGTATTTACCCCTATATTTAGAAGTATGAATTTTAAAACAAAAAATTGCACAAAAAACGCAAACCACTCGGGTTTTTTCAATTAGAACTCGCAATCATCTTTTATGACTCAAAAAACCCTCAACCAACGGTATCTCACGTAATTAGTGTTCTTTTTCAAAGCGATGACATGCAACCGGCTAAAGCGTTTACAACATGTTATCATCGATTTTTTTAATTGTGATTTTGAAATTGTTGTTGTTGTTATTATTATTAATATTTTACGTGCTGGTAATCCTTCTTCTCCAGCCAACTCTGCTTCTCTAGTCAAACACAGAAACACTTACAAAATTGAAGAACAAAACCATTGAATCAAATGAAAAATATCTCTAATGAACCCAACCAAACAATATATTAGATGAACACTTACAAAATAGATAAACAATAATTGAACACTAACCACCGATTTGAACACAATCAGATGACATTAACTCTGATGAACAACTGAATCAACGATGAATGCAATCGAATCATCAAAGTGAATTAATCGAAGCTTGAAGAATTACCTTTAAGCTTGAGGGATAGAAACCCAACACAAACACACACATACACACCCTTTGAAACCAAAAACAAACAAAAAACATGTTCAAAGGAATCTAGAAACGAATCTCAAACCTTCAAATACGAAAACTCTAAGCTTAACTTTAATCAATGACTAAAATCAATTTCTGAACCTTCAATCGAAATCTTAATATCCAAAGCCTAACCCTAATCGATGGCTAAAACCAATGGTTGATATCAATACCCAATCCTAAATGATATTGAAGCACAATTATGTGGCGGTCGAAAATGTTGGATGCAATGACTGGCTTGAATCGGTAGCAGTGAGTTTGTTGGGTTGATAGAAAGATTTGATGATATTTTTATTATTGTTGTTTAATAATTATTTTTTATTTTAAATTTTAATAAATTATTACAAATCACGCCGTGCATGCCACTTAACACAAATTTTGCCACATGGATGGCATATATGCACCATGTAATCACAATAAGCGGTTGAAACCTATTACACATCAATTCCGTGAGATTTTGTTGGTTGACAAATTTTTGGGGCAAAAATTACGATCGGAGATTTTTACGAAAAACGTGAGTGGTTTATGGTTTTTGTGCAAATTTTACTTTTATAAAATTGCTTTCTTTGCATATTCGAATTTGCCAAAATTCATATATAAGGTGAATAAATTTCAGAAATATGTGTTGCATCTTACATTTGTTCTCATTTATTGTACCCTCTTTTTTATCTTTTATCCTCATGCCGTGACTAGTTACCATTGGGCCACCCTAATAAATTCACCACATATCTTTTTTCCTCTATTGGTTTATTACATATGTCTTGGGTCCCACTTGACTTTTTATTCTTTTTCATCATACAAAATTTATCACATTAAAGAGATTATAATACTTAAAATTAATAGTTATAATAATATATACATGGTAGATGATAATTTCCAAATTTCATGCTAAAATGCACAACAATTATTTGTCTTTCAATATTGTATTATATGATAAATGAATTATTAATTTTGTAGTATAATTCTAGTGATAGGTATGTAGATGTAAAAAGAATGATAACTTTGCAACATAATTCTGGTGATTTGTACGTAGATGTAAAATGAATACTTTCATTACCGTCTCCATTTTTATTACTTGTACTTTTTTAAAAAAATTTTAATACATTACGTTACAGAAAGATAAGAACTATTTAAAATGTTCATTACAAAATCTATTTATGTCAATTCTAATAGATTTTTTTCAACTCTTGTCAAATTATACTAAATTTTCTTTAAAAATTTTGATAACAAAAGGTTTAAAAGCTTTATTACTTTTCACCATTTGTATTATAAATGTATTAAAAAAGTACAAGTAATGGTAATAAAAAATGATAATGGAAATATGGTCACAAAAGAACTGGGTCAATTAGTTAAAACACTTTTAATTGGGAAAAACCTAATATAAGGGTCCCAAAAATGGAGAGATTTATAATTATAAAGAAAACAAATATAAAATATTTTTTAATTGAAAACTAGTAAAAATATTTCACCTTTCAGACACCCATGCACTCCCTCCCTCCCTCACCCTAACCCCACCCCACCCCACCCCACCCACCTCACCTCACCTCCTCCATTTATACACACCTTCACATCACTCTTTTCTCATTACTCCATCTCTCTCTCTCTCTTTCTCTCTCTAACTTTCTCTCTCTAGTATTAATTTTATGGGTTATTTAGTGTTATTATTATTTTCACTTATTTTTATAGTGGCTGGACCATCAGTGAGCAATGCCGGATACTGGCCACCTTCACCTGGGTTCTACCCAAGCTCAAAGTTCAGGTCTATGACCTTTAACCAAGGCTTCAGAAACCTTTGGGGTCCTAGCCACCAGTCTATCAACAACAATGCCCTAGCCATCTGGCTCGACCGTACATCAGGTCACCTCACCTCTTCTTCTTGATTTTCAGTTTTCGTTAATTATATCCTTTTATTATTATTTAAACTTTGTTCCCTTTAAAAAAAAGTTATTTTTAATACATTTTAATGAATTCAGTAAATTACATCAAATACGTTAATGGGCTCGTCTTTAAGTAAAATTAAAAATAAAAAATGGGCCGGGAATCTTGAAAATTTTCTTGATCACAGGAAGCGGGTTCAAGTCGGTAAAACCATTCCGATCCGGATACTTTGGAGCATCCATCAAACTTCAACCGGGTTATACTGCAGGAGTCATAACAGCATTTTATGTGAGCATTAATGATTGGCATTAGTACAAACTTTAAAGCTCATAGTACCACCCTTTGTTCCATGCAAATAATTTTCTACTTATCGACAATATGTCACATCCTTAACCTTTTTTCCCTGATCTTTATGCATTTTAAAATCGATAATCACCATAAAAGTCATAAATAAACCAATCATAAAAACGACACGATAAATTAAGAATTTCATATATATTACTTAAAACTTTACATGTAATTAAAATAACATTAAAAGTATTTTACTTTGAGGGTGTTTTGATTTGCGTTTGAAAAAGTGCTGTAGCGTTTTGGAAATTAATAATCAGATAAGAGCTGTAACAAAAAGTGCTGCAAAAAATGTAGTGTTTGGTTTAGAATCTGTTGTTTGCTATCATAATTATCAAATTCTCAGTTTTTTAAAGTGTTTGGATTTGCGTTTAACTTGTAAAATGACCAAATAATAACTTATTAAGCAAATAAGTTAGATTTTTTAACTTATGAAAAAGTGTGGTAGGATTAACTCTTTATGCGATTAATCACGTATTAACGTATGTAATCCAGACACTTTAAACCATTTATTTGTGTTATTGTAACATAATAAGCTAATAATCTCATTCATAATGTAAAACCAAACGCACTCTTTATATACATTGTAAACTTGTATTATGTTTTATAAGTTTAGAAGAATATAAAATAGGTATTAGGAATTGCAACAAATCTTATTTATTGCATGCACAAGAAAAAGTGAAAAACAATGTACTGAAATTGCATCATTAGGGTTTGTATAGAATCTATTCGTACTAAAATAAGTTGGATTATGTTTTTGGATATTGTATTTTTAGTCAACAAAGAATTTGGATAGAAAATGACATTCTTTAAGTTTGGACACCGTGTGTAATATATATTTCTTTAAAAAAAGTATATTAGATTATGTTTATTTAAAGAAAGAAATGTTATGTTTTTTTGGTAGCGAGCCAGATCCGAACCAACTATATTGCCATGACATGTTAAATCAGGACCTCACAAATGGCAAACCCATGAGATCGGTAACCCAATGGCCCCGCAAACATAAGTGTATTTACTATTTAGAATCCTCGGTGGAAATCTAAAGCAAAAAACAAAGATATGACAAGTGTATTCAAATTCAATATATACGTAGTTCTCTCGAAATAGAAAATGTTTAGCTCCATATATGGTTTAATTAAAATATTTATTATAGAACAAATCTTTGTGATCCATTGATTTAGTAATAACATTTGATAAATAGAAAAGTTAGCCTAAAAATGAAATGATTAAAGGATGATGTTAGAAAGTAGAATCCACCTATACAAATAGAAGATCTAATTGAGAATAATTTAAATGATGTTTTAAATATAAATTATGGTGTGGGAACCACCCAAAATAATACATGTCTTGTAGCATTAAACATTGATGTTTCATTGATTGTCCTTTATTAAATGCAACAATTTTTTATAGTTAAATTTAAATCTATCCCATAAAAAATAACAATATACTTGTTTTTTAGTTTAAAATTTTCATCTATTTCTTTAATAAAAGCTTATTCTTTTTAAAAAGAAAATCTTAAAATTCCTAAAACTACGTGCTTGTTTGATGTATATACCTTAAAATTGTTATTTCGGGAAGAAATGATACACATGCCTAATTCATGTGCCTAAAAATCAATCTAATGCATTCAATGATTGACACGTGATATAAACATTTTCTCACTCCTTATTTCTACATTTGATTTTGTCACATGTTACAATCACATTCTTAGATTGATCTTTAGACATGTTATTTATGTCTAGTCATTTCTCATTTCGAGAATACCATACATAGCTAACAAGAGTTATTTAAAACATGATTAAGATGCTCTTAAACATGTCACGAGTATGTTATTAACCTTTTATTATGAGTTATATCTAAACAACGATACTGTTATTACCGGTAATAAGATTAATGGAAAATTCATGTGATCGAACAGCTTTCAAACAATGAAGCACATCCAGGGTTCCATGATGAAGTAGACATAGAATTTCTTGGAACAACATTTGGAAAGCCATACACATTGCAAACAAATGTGTACATAAGAGGAAGTGGAGATGGCAAGATTATTGGGAGAGAAATGAAGTTTCATTTGTGGTTTGATCCTACCAAAAATTTCCATCACTATGCAATCTTGTGGACCCCAAATGATCTTATGTAAGCCACCCCTATATATTCTTTTTATTTTTATTTTTACTTTCTTTCTCTTCAAAAACATTTCATTTAATAATAATTATTATTATAAATTGGGTATTTTATTAAATTATATGTCAAGTCAAACAATACATTACCTTTCATAAACAAAAGAAAATTTCGTATATATCATTGTAAATTTTAAATATTACGTATATATCCTTACAAAATTCCTTATTTCATATATATCATTCTAAATCTTTAAATCACACACACACACACACATATATATATATATATATATCCAAATGACTATTTTTCAATTTATTTTATCATAAATTTTTTTTTGAATACCTTAAATCCCAACAAAAATAAATTAAAATTTTTAAAAATATCATTTTCTAATGTAATTCAATAATAAATTAACTAAGAAATGATATTATAATCTTTTTAAATGATAAAAAAAGTTGAAAAATTGTTATTTGGATATACATACGTGAGATTTAAAGGTTTAGAAGGATATATATGTAATAAGGAAGTTTGTAAGGATATATGCGTAATATTTAGAGTTTACAAGGATATATATGAAATTCTAGCTATATAGTTTTAGCCTAATGTGTTAAAACATTATTTCACCACTTTTTTTATCATTGGATCTTGTTTTATTTGTTGAAAAAAGATGGCTTTATTGAAGAAATAATAGTCCAAAAGGTTACCTTTATCACATGTTATGTCACACATATAATTCATCATTCCTTAACTTGAGTGTTGTTTTTAACCCTCATCAAGCATCCGATGATTTAATAATTCTAACGAATTTCCGGGGAGAACTTTCTTTTAGATTTTTTGTCGACGATGTGCCAATAAGAAGGTATCCAAGGAAGAGTAGTGCAACGTTTCCGTTAAGGCCAATGTGGCTATACGGATCCATATGGGATGCTTCATCATGGGCTACTGAAGATGGTAAATACAAAGCCGATTACAGATACCAACCCTTTGTCGGGAGGTTCACCAATTTCAAGGCAACGGGTTGCTCCGCCTACTCGTCACCACGATGCCGACCTGTCACGGCGTCTCCGGGACGGTCGGGTGGATTAAGCAGGAGGCAGTACATGACTATGAAATGGGTGCAAAGTCACTACATGGTTTATAACTATTGTAGGGACCATAAAAGAGACCATTCCTTGACACCAGAATGCTGGAAATAAGTGACCAGATTTGGAGCATTTAACCCAATCCAACTAAAGGTCACATTGTCTTTTGGGCCCTTTTTTAAGTTAAAAGGGCATTCTTTTTCACTCCTTTTAGGGTGTGTTGTGATGGGCCCACAAAGGTTGGTTCAACATCCATTCATCCAAAGCCCTCTTGAAGCGAAAAGAGATTTCTATTTTGTATTTGTGTGTGGTATATTTTTAAGATTTAAGAGGGTTTTATGAAATAAGACTTGGATAGATCTATATATCATTTATTAGATTTATATTAAAATTATTATTGTTTGAATATAAAACTTGTAATGTTGGTTACACTTTTTATAAAAAAAAGTCTGTATTTTGATCATTAATCTAACTTTCAATGATGTTTCATGTTGATAATTATATTTTATTAATTATGTATCATGTTCATAATTACCAAATCAGGTTAACAAATATATCTACCCTTTACGGGGAACTATCGATCTGTTTCACGGCCAGCATGAAGGAGATAAATCGTGTAACCTCTAATATAATGACGTACTTATTGAGGTTTGATAGTTAGACCTCCACTGCACATTTTATGTGCCTACCACTAGCCTATAATAAATTAAAGAGAATGTTTAATGTATGTTTCTTTCTCGGTTCAGAAAACAATATTCCATCCAAAAATGTAATTTAGATATTTTTATCACTCAATTTAATTTCAAAATATTCATAAGATTACATTAAAACATTTTTTCCATTAAATTTTTTAGTATACATCAACCAACAAAATAAAAAATTAGTTAATAATGAAAATAACATTAGATATCCCATTATCACTAAATAACATAACACTGATAATACCTAAAGCATAAAAATTGCATGTCTTCAAATTTATAATTTTTCATTCTAATATTTTTGTGTTTGATTAATTGATTTAGTCTATTTACAATATACAATTTTTAATTATATAGAATCATTTATGATTTTCCATAGTTTACAAACTTTACACAAATAATAAAATAAGACGATTATCATTTGAGTTTTTTTAGTTTCAAATACAGTGATGATAATATATAACCAAAAAAAAAAAAGAAGAAGAAGAAAGAAAGTGTAAAAGGGGTGTAATATATTTATTGATTTTATAAAGCTAAATGCTATTTCTCCTCGTATCATAACTTTTATTTATATTTTATATAATTTAATTAATTTCTCTATACTAGATTAATATTATTAGTCAATTATTTTTTATTAACTTAAAAAAATATTTTAAGCGCATATATATATATATATATATATATATATATATATATATATAGAGTCAGGTTCAAAAAGGTACCTCTCGAAATCAAGTGCACCCGAAGGTACCGACCTTAAAAAACTTTTTTTTAAATTTTTTTCTCATAACCATGTTTAATCTAATGTTATACACATGATATATGAATTTCACATACATTCACACTTTCTGTGTCCTTAAAAATTATGTGAATGCTCAATGCATATTGATGTGAATGGTCATCCATGTGAATGGTCATTTCACACAATGTGAATGGTGTGAATGACCATTCACATGATCTTTTTTTACCAT
Organism: Centrapalus pauciflorus; assembly: GCA_020465985.1. Classification (NCBI taxonomy): domain Eukaryota; kingdom Viridiplantae; phylum Streptophyta; class Magnoliopsida; order Asterales; family Asteraceae; genus Centrapalus; species Centrapalus pauciflorus. The sequence goes on from JAANYP010001790.1 coordinate 1,079,812, forward strand.
TCACAAGATTTATGATGTTGCTTCTTTTGAAAAAAAGTCTTATAATGTTGTCTTATACACGTCTATTCAAAAAAAATATATGTGAATGATCATTCACATAAGGGTACGCTGGGTACGCTGGAATCTTACAGGTACGCTGATGAACCTGATTCTATATATATATATATATATATATATATATATATATATATATATATATATATATATATATATATATATATATATATATAGATTTGGGTTCAAATGAGTACCACCAGTTTTGCGGAGTACCGGAGGTACCTCGCTTAAAACCATTTTTTTTGAAAATTTTTTTCATAATCATGTTTAAATTAATAATATAAGACTACTTGCAAAAAATCACACCTAAACACACACTAGAACTATGTGAAACGTGCAAGTTCACATGAACTGCACTGTTGTGAACGTATGTTCACAGCTAAGCATGTTCACATGAATTTTTTCACGTTCACATGACTTTTAAGAGGCTAGAAAGTGTGAATGTGTGTAATCTTTTACGAATAGGCTTATATTATTTGTATCTAAATTAATATGAAAAAAAATTACAAAAAAAAAAACTTTTTTTCGGAGCATGTTCACATCTTAAACCCGTGTGTTCACAGGTACTCACGGTACTCTGCATTTTTTAGGTACTCACAGGAACCATATTCTATATATATATATATATATATATATATATATATATATATATATATAGGTTCAAAAAGGTACCTCTCGAAATCAAGTGCACCCGAAGGTACCAACCTTAAAAAAAAAATTTTAATTTTTTTTCTCATAACTATGTTTAATTTAATGTTATACGCATGATATATGAATTTCACATACATTCACATTTTCTGTGTCCTTAAAAATTATGTGAATGCTCAATGCATATTTATGTGAATGGTCATCCATGTGAATGGTCATTTCACACCATGTGAATGGTGTGAATGACCATTCACATGATCATTTTTTTACCATTCACAAGATTTATGATGTTGCTTCTTTTAAAAAAAGTCTTTTAATGTTGTCTTATACATGTCTATTCAAAAAAAATATATGTGAATGATCATTCACATTAGGGTACGCTGGGTACGCTGGAATCTTACATGTACGCTGATGAACCTGATTCTATATATATATATATATATATATATATATATATATATATATATATATATATATATATATATATATATATATATATATATAGGGAGGTTCAATGGAAAACCATCATGCACCTGAAAACTTGTGAAAACCGCACTGCACCACCACAAATGCATCAAATTCTCCGCGTGATGCATCAAAATCCCGCGTGATGCATCAAATTTCCCGCGTGATGCATCAAAATCTCGCATGATGCATCACCTTTATTTACGATCATGCCACCGTGTTTTTCATGAAATGCACCAAATCGGACGGTATGCGTAGGTTTCCATAGTTTTCAGGTGCATAGTGGTTTTCCAATGAACGCACCCCTCTATATATATATATATATATATATATATATATATATATATAATATTAAAAAATCATTTATCAAATATACTTATATGGGTTATTAAACTAGTATATAGATCATTGGCTAATTTAAGTTGATATTTGTCTAGCATAATAAAACTTCTTTTTCCAAGACAATTAATAAGTGAGAATTAAGATGAAATTATGAATGATTGTTTAAGTCTTTGTCCTACTAAATTAGATATATTTTTTTGAACGTCAAACAATCTTATGCCTAATTATAAACTACTCTTTTACAACAAGACTTACTTTCACCACCTAAATTTCAACCAAGGGTCTTTGGCCTAGCGGTAAGAGGGTGGAGATATAAGTGAGAGGTCACGGGTTCGATTCCAGTCGGAGGCAATTTGCAATTTAGATGGAGAAAGTAAGTCTTGTGGTAAATGATAGTTTGCTGTTAAAAAAACCTAAATTTCAATTTGCCTCCAAGGGGAGTCGAACTCGTAACCTCTCACTTATATCTCCACACTCTTACCGCTAGAGCAAAGGCCCTTTGACCCTACTAAATTAGATATGACTAAATATAAACATGGTACCATACACAATAAATACATGACAAAATCAAAATTAAAATTAGATAGAAAATGCCTAGACTTTAATGTAACATTTTTATAATGATGTTTTCATGAAAATTAGGATATATTTAGTTTGATGTTTAAGAGAGACACACATATATACGTGTGTAAGAATTTTTAAGGATACAGAATGTATGAATGTATTTGAAACTTATATATGATCCATACTTATTTCTAAAAAAATATCATTTTGCAATGACCATTACTTATTTATGTCAAATAATTAAATTTAAATTAAGCATAAATAATATTGTTGATCGAATGATGCCATAATAATATATTGTAGTACCTACTTGACTACCAGATTTTTTAATATGTAATTTTAAATATTATTTAATAAAATTCCAATTAAAAATTAGTTCACCTTTACGTAGTTGTATTTGTCTCTAGGTTTCTTTTCATTCTTTGATATGTAAATTTGATTTTAATTTCTAAAAGAGTCATAAACATTGGTCCATGGCTCCATCGGCCTACCGAGTTTTACAAATATATATATCGCCGACGGTACAGATTAAAATAAATATGATTGTTATCATTTCGACCATCAAAATTAAGTCAACTTTTAATATCAACTGCTAAAATTGTTAAAGGTATCAAGGGAGAACCTAAGGTTGACGATTGACTCTTAATATAGACAAAACTATAGTTTTAAAAATAGGATTAAATGAATGTGTTGTTGATACTGATCTTTTTTATTGTTTTAATTTTCGGTTAGTTAATTTCAAGATTTGCTTAAATAATATGATCTTAATATTATCAAATATATATTATAAGTTACAATATTATTAAAATGTTACAAAAAAAATATTATTATTTTTTATTTAATTTTATAACGCTTCAATTAACTAAATATTTAAATATTTCATACTTCACTTATATCACAAAAGAAAAAATATTATACAAAATAGTAACTTATTTTTTATAGGATTGTGTTAGAAATTTAAACCTTTTTTTTTTACATTAAATAATTAACTTTGAACACTATTTTGATAATTATGTTGACAAATTACCAGTTATATTAGTTAAAAAAGTAACATGTCATTTAAATGATTATAAAACAACTTATGATAATTATATATTTTAATTCATTTTAGGATTATTATTTTTAATATTGAGTATTTATTTTTAATTAAATTAATGATACAATTTATTGCTTGTGTTATAATTACTATTATCATTTCAATAATGTAATATAGTTACAAATAAATAAAAAATCATATCAATGATAAATATGTAATATAATTATATACTAATAAGTAATAAAATTCATCTTTAACTTTATAGAGGCAAATCTCTAATAAGTATGGTAAACTTCATTTATATTTTTTTACTGGCTATCGGATTAGCCGTTAAAACACAACTGATAAAATAAAATATTTAAAGATTTAATTGCTAAAATATGAAAAGAATGTAAGTTTTTTCTAACATTAATTAACTTAAAAACCTAAGGTTAATTGTTTGTTAACTGGTTAAACATGGTAAATATATGTATTTTTGAATATAAAATTTTTTAAACACTTAATTAGAGAAGAAATGGCAGGAAAAAGTTGATGGGCTTAACCCCTTGTCATGAAGCTCTCTCTTGTTGCATTTAACGCGTAAGGACCATAAAAGTCAAACTCAATATTCTCTATTTGTTTTTACTTTTTATCCTTAGCCAACTTTAATACACAATTCGGAAACCGTTGAAAAGTGACTCAAATATCATTAACCCGAGCAATATTCCGACCCAACAAAGTGGGAAAAAAAAAAAAAACCCCCCGAAAGTGATTTTTAAAGGATATGTTTAATTTTTGGTTGCATTCGGCCCATTACTTGTGATTATTTATTAGGCCGAGAGGAGTACCCACCCCGCTGCAATGCGGCCTTGGCCACCTAGGACCTTCCCCGGCGGCTACACCGCCCCCCCTCGGCGGCCCCGCGAAAACCCTTCCCCGCCCGGCTTCCCCTCCCCGCTCCACCCCGCTTCTCCTTCTTCTTCCCCCTTCTTTTCCTTTTCTTTTTGTAGAACTTCTGTTCTTTTTTTTTTTGTTTTTGTATATATATATATATATATATATATATATATAATTTAACTTTTATAATTTTTTAATTTTATTTTCTATTTCTTATTATAGTTTCATAAATGTTTGTATTTTTTATTTTAGTTTCGTAATTGTTGTTTCGTTCGTACAGTTTCGTATTTTACTTTCGTAATCAGGAAACACACAATAACATTCAATCAGATCTCGTGAAACATATTGCACTTGCCCAAATACCAAATTTAGACGGCTAGTTTGTATTTTTTTAATGTTCATTCGTAAGTTTAATTTTATTTATTGTTATGTATTTTTTTATTTTAATTGGGTCATTTTTAATGTTTAGTTTTTGTAATAGTTTTTAAATATTTATGAAATTAATTATTTTAATTCTAATAATTGTTTTGTTAGTTAAAATGAATTTATTTAAAAAAATTAAGAAAGATGGAAAGATATAGAAAGATGGGTATTTCCTAGTTAGAAAGGTGGGGAAAGGTGGAGAGAGAAAAGCTGATGTGGCGCTGACGTGTACAGAAAGATGGGTTTGGGAAAGGGAGGTACTCCCTTCACTCTTAGGGTTTACGGTTTTTGTTTTTCGTCTTATATTGTAACCAATAGTTAGGGTCGATATACCCGTTGTTTCACTCTAAGTCTCAAATAAATAATACTTCTTCCTGTCTGTGGATATAGGTCGCATTGACCGAACTACGTAATCTTGTGTGTGTTCATGTGTTGCTTGGCTCCGTTCTTGTCGTCAGGGGCGGATCCGGAAATTTTTGTTAGTGGTGTCACTTTTTTAGAGTAAGTTTAATAGTTATATTTTTAAAATTCTTTTGTAAGACAGATCGGGTTGCCGAAACGGGTTGCCGACACAAAATTAACAATCAACAAGATTTTGGGTTTTTTTTTTTGTTTTGGGCTTATCATTTGCTTCTTCTCTCTTATTTTTTCTAATTTCTATTCGGTTTTTTTCTTTTAAATTTTTTTGATTAAATCTCAATAGTATTTCAATAAATTTGGGTAATAAAAACAACAAATATAAATTAAATATGTATATAATACTTTTATATATTTTTTGTAGGTGTCACTTGAGTTTTGATACATACTTAACTTAGTATTTTGAAAATTTATAGGTGTCAAGTGACACCTATTAATATACATTGGGTCCGCCCCTGCTTGTCGTAATTTAAACCTGTCAACTATAGTTACTTTTGGTTATATATAACTATTTAAGGATTATTCATTGTAGTAGGAGCTCTATAAATTCATTACTCCCAATTAGGTATAGGAAAATACTTCAAAGCCTTAAACAACATATTAATCGCAAAGCGTTTTTAGTATCATCTTGAAAAACCGGTCAATTAACTGGAAATCACATTAGTTCTAATGTATATCGTAATATGCTTCATTCATAGCCTAGTATGTAATTCTCTCTCACTTTGATGTAGATACACTTCAAGATGTTCTTTATAGCATGTTTAAACAAATTTGATTGATTTTATTATATCATTGAATAAACGATGTATATTATATATGTCTATATAATCAAATAATTGTATGATGTACGGTTGTAGATGAATATATTTCTGAAAATTTCAAACAAACAAATGTTAAACATATCAGCGTACTCAAATAATGAAACAAGATAAGGTCATTGATTAGATATAATGTGGAACTTTTCGAACTTTATAGAGGTGTAATACTTGGAATGTCTCCAAAGACATGGAGGATGATGGATATATATAGTGAAAGCTCAATTCCAAATATCTTCTATTCTCCTCTATTTTGGCATTTACACTTTGTTTCATTTGGAAATGGTTGTGGTTTGACACAGCCAATTTCAAGACCACCGTCTAAAATGAAGTTGATAATGTATGTGGGGTACTTTCACTATATATATATATATATATATATATATATATATATATATATATATATATATATATATATATATATATATATATATATATATATATATATAGGGAGGTTCAATGGAAAACCACCATGCACCGGAAAACTTGTGAAAACCGCACTGCACCACCACAAATGCATCAAATTCCCCGCGTAATGCATCAAATTTCCCGCGTGATGCATCAAAATCCCGCGTGATGCATCACCTTATTTACGATCATGACACCGCGTTTATCATGAAATGCACCAAATCGAACGGTAGGCGTAGGTTTCCATGGTTTTCAGGTGCATAGTGGTTTTCCATTGAACTCACCCCTATATATATATATATATATATATATATATATATATATATATATATATATATATATATATATATATATATATATATATATATATATATATATATATATAGGGAGGTTCAATTGAGAACTTTTATGCACCGGGGTACAAAAGAACTCATATCATTCATTAGATCAAAAAATTGTATGGGTTAGATTAATGGCAAAAAGGTAAATAGTTAGACAATTTTATGCATCTTGTGCATTATAGAAACAAACAAGGAAGGACATTTTGGGGTATGTGCATACCTGATTAAATTTAATATTTCAACAAATAATCAAATAATAAATGCTAAATAAATTCAATTGATACATTTCCAAATTTAACAAAAATTACACAAATTCAAAAAAAGATGATGGAGATCGATGCATTTCATCGTTAATCGTGTTTATTTATACATCGTGTTCAAAGACGCATTTAACAAAAAAAATACATAAATTCATCTATGCATCGTGTTCAACTTGTTCATCATTCATCTATGCATCGTCATTGTTCATCATCTATTTATGCATCATCATTTTTCGTTGTTCATCGTTCATCATCCATCTATGCATCGTCATTGTTCATCATCCATCTATGCATCATCATTATTCATCGTTTATCATCCATCTATGCATCGTGTTCTTCATAATCATCATCGGTTGCATCTCTTGTTCATGTTCTTCATCATCATCGTTCATCGTTAATCTTCGTCTTCAAATCATCATCACTATGAAAATCATGAAAAACATGATTAGAGAGAAAGAGAGAGAGTGAGAGAAAGAGAGATAGAGAAAGAAATGGGGAGAAAAATTAGGAATGTAGTTAATATGATATTTTAATTTAAAATGTAACTCCTAATTATCTTTTAATGAATTTTTGAAATAAATTAATTATCATATCTTTAGTTTTCCCTAAATGCCCTTTGTGTACCCTTGGTAGATTATCCGATGCACAAAAGTTCCTCAAGGTTCTCGATGCATAAAAGTTCTCAATTGAACCTCAATCTATAATATATATATATATATATATATATATATATATATATATATATATATATATATATAGAGAGAGAGAGAGAGAGAGAGAGGGGTGAGTTCAATGGAAAACCTATATGCATCGGAAAACTTGGGAACCACTTTATAGTCATTGGATCAGGCAGGGGCGGACCTATAGTATAAGGACGGGTGTCACTCGACACCTATAAATTTTCAAAATACTGAGTTGCGTATGTATCAAAAATCTGAGTGACACCTAAGAATTTTTTTGGGTGACACCTACAAAAAATTTATACATTTATAATATACATATCTTTTTTATATTTGTTATTTTTATTACTTAAATTTATTGAAATAAATCTGAGTATTAACTTAAAAAAAATTAGAAAACTTAACATAATTTAGTTAGCCCAAATATTATAAAAAAACCCAACAATAAATTAAGCCCAAAGCTAACCTTGAAAACCCTACTTATTATTATTATTTTTTTTTGCTTTCTTTCATTCAGCCACCAGACAGCCACATCTTGTTGCTGCTCACCGGAAAAAACGCAAACCTGAAACCCCTTCTCGGCTTCTGCTGCGTTCTAGTGGTGTTGCCCCTCGCCGGAGTCATCAAGGCTGAAACCCTGACCTCCGCCGCTCCGCGCCTTGCTCGCCGCCTGCCCCACTGCCCGCCTCCCGCTCGCTGCTCCGCCGAACCGCCGACCGTCGATGGTAACTCTAATCTCTTCACTCTCTGACTCTCTTATTCTCTCAAATCTCAATATTTGACTGTATTTTTATTTTGACTTGTGTAGTTGTGTAGATTTGAATGATCTTCTAGATATAAGATAAATAGATAATTCTAGATAAGTAGTTTTTTTTTTTTTTTTTTTTTTTTTTTTTTTTTTTTTTTTTTTTTTTTTTTTTAGTTTTTCAGTTTTTTTTTTGTTTTTTTATAATGGGTATAATTATTAATGGGTTAAATAGGTGAAAGATTGAATGAATGCAGTAGATATCCTTCTAATTGTTTATTTTTTTGAATTTTTATATCAATTGTTAAATTATTGTTAATATTGAGAAGAAATTACTTGTCAATATTTCGAATGAAGATGTCATGACAAGATTTCAAAAGATGAAGACCCGAAGACAACAATTGTAGAACTTTAAGATTTACGTTACTTATTGCTTTTATGTTTTATGTTTTAATGGTATTGTACTATATACTTTTTTAATTGAAAAAATTCTTGTTATTCGTTAATTTTGTGTTGGGAACCGTTTCGGTGACCCGATCCGTTTTAGGAAATATTTCGAAAATCTAAATATTAAATTTACTTTAAAAAAGTGACACCTATAATATATATTCCTGGATCCGCCCCTGGGATCAGGTGATGCATCACGCAGAAAGTCGATGCATCACGCAGGAATTTGATGCATCATGCGGTGAATTTGATGCATCGCGTGGGAATTGTGATGCATTTTGTGTTGGTGCATGGAGGTTTTCCAAGATTTTCCGATACATGTGTGTTTTTCATTGAACCCCACTCTATACATACACAGACACAACACTCAAATCACATAAACAACATGGATAAGGACTTGTTGGGCTAAAAAGTTTGATGGGACTCTTCATCATATCTCCATTAGAAAACAATGAATTGATGTCATGGACGATATGGGTTAGATCGAGCTTCTATAATATTAATATATATCACTCTGTATCATTATATCAGTAAGTTACTCTTTTACATTAATCTGTTTTTTCTACACTATAAGAGTTTGTAACTTAGATAACTCTTATTTAATTGAGTTCTGCTTACTTTTTTTATCACTTAAATTTAATTAGTTATTAGTTTATTTTCCACAAGAATATATAATACGAATTGTGTGTTAATCAAAACGACTAAAAAAATTATTTTAAAATGACTACAAATTTATGATAGTTAAGATGGTTTATGTAAGGGTTTATTGTGAAAAAAACTAACATGTTTTTACGGTTTTTTTTTTGTTTTCGTCTCTCAATGTCATTTTTTTTACAGACTAGTCTTCAAGTTCAAAAAAAAATTTCTTGATTTTGTGAAATTTGACTATTAGAGCCCGATTATAATTGGTAAATCGAGTTTTTAAAAACTGAAAACTGGGTTCTAATTAGCCAAATTTCACTAAACCAAAAAGAAAAAAATTAACTTGAAGACTTTTCTTGAAAAAAATAATATGAAGGGACGAAAACACAAAAAATATAAAAACATAATGGTTTTTTTCATATAACCCTTTATTTAACTAATAAAAGTTATTCATTATTTATAGGGATAATTGCGCAAAAAACCCCAAACTTGTCAGCATTTTGTGATTAAAACCCCAAACCATTTTTCGTTGCATAGAAAACCCCAAACTAACTAAAAATCAGTAAATCAAGGTTTTATCAATTGGTAACCGGTTGAAACCGGTTATTAATCCTACGTGGACTGGTAAATAACCTACGTAGAATAAATTTTAATCGTTGAAACCGGTTGCCAAGTATTACACATCATTTAAAACCCCGTTGATAATTTTTAATTGTAATTTTTAAACGGGATTACCTCATCAACGAGCGTTAAATGATGTGTAATACTTGGAAACCGGTTTCAACAATTAAAATTTATTTCAACGTAGGTTATTTACCAGTCCACGTAGGATTAATAACCGGGTTTCAACCGGTTACTCATTGATAAAACATTGATTTGCTGATTTTTAGTTAGTTCGGGGTATTCTATGCAACGAAAAATGGTTTGGGGTTTTAATCACAAAAAGCTGACAAGTTTGAGGTTTTTTGCGCAATTATCCCTTATTTATAAAATGACCTTGGATTAATTTTTTTAAATACTTAATTATAATGAATAGCTTATCTAATTTACAGTGATCTATAAGTTCTATACATATCAAAATAAAATACTATTAAGTTCTTTTATTTATTAATAATTCTATAAAATTATTAATATAAGAAAAAGTTTATTATTTTAAGATATATTTTTTGTTTCAATCTATCGAATAACTATCTAAGAAACAATTTAAATCGTGTTACTAGCGATATGAATTTCCGATGGTTGCATCACGGTGCTTGTGTACCGCAGGGCACGTATAGCTAGTGCGGCGCAACCTTTTAATTTTCCTTAGGAGTGTCATTATATTATCATCAATCGAACAAGGAGCATATTGGTTTTTTTTTAACAGCAGAAGTTAGTGCTTAGTTCTTAGCACAATTGTTAAGGGTGAGGACCAAACCACACACCTCCACCTAAGGAGAAACGCCCTTGGCAAGGCTCGAACCCGAGACCTCAACCAATGGGAACCCCTCTCACATTTGGTGGTGGTCAGTTGATCTAAATCAAGTGGTTATATGAAATATTGATGTAAATGGAATTTTCCAATGTGGACCATGTAGAAGATGTAGAGTCATATCCAAAATGTACATCAAAATTATATAAATGTGGGTTTGATCTTTCTGACATCATGTCTATATTGCAAGTTGAGCTATATTCATTTAACTTGTGTATGGCACTGTCACCTTTTTTCAATTGTGTTTGTGTTTGAGTTTTGATCCTGTTTATATACTTATTGTGTTGTTAATTAATACAAAATGATTAAGAAGTTGTTTGGCAAATGAAAACAACTTATTTGCTTATTATTGATGCCATTACCAAACAAGCAAAACAAAATCCATAAACATCAAATCATTTTGTGTTTGGAGATGCAAATGAGGACACACTTCTAACAACAACGATAAATTAACACCGAGTCCCATGGAGATGGAATAGGAGGAGGTAGACGTCGACAGTCTTGTCTCCACCAAGTTAGAACGACTGTGTCACATATATGACCTCCGGCATATATGTTGTATGATGCTCATAGTTATTATCTCTTGAGAACACACATATATAAGTAGAACCCGAAACTCTAAATAAGTAAAAACAAACACCTCTCGAGAATTATAATTTTAGATAAACGGGTACATATATATGCATTAAGCTATGATTACATATTAAAGTCGAGGAGATTTTAGATGAGCAAAACCACTTTGAAAGATTAGCCAACCATTAATGTTCAAAAACGGCCAAAAAATCCACGTTGTTGTATTATACTCGTGTTTTTTTAAGAAGAGAGGTTCGACATAGTGATTTGCATTTGCAAATGGAAAATGGCCTCTTGAGCAAAGAGATTTCCAAATATTAAACCGAAAAAGGTCAAATAAGCTAAAACCGGAGTCAAAACTCAGATCAATTATTCAAAACTCATACTCATCGAATTCCATAAAACGACATCTCTTAAACATCAAATCAAACAATACCTATAATTCATACAATACAATACTACTCATATGTTATATACCCCACTCTCCTATCATACCCAAAGAACCATCGTGTCTTCCTCTTACAAGCATTTTATCAAACACTTGGGAAGCATACTTTATTTTTGAACTCTTGACATGCACCTTGATCAATCATTTTGGAAAACAAAGACGATAAGCTCAAACCCTTAATTGATTATTAATTATATATACTAACACCATTTGACTAATAATGTGTCTTTTAAACATTTTATTAAACACTTGGTATATGAACCTGGATCATCGGTTTGTATGGGGTCCAATCAATATACAATTATGCAGGCAGGCATGCATATGCCTCTTTTCAATGATTAATTTGAACATCATTTGTGTGGTATATGTATATGTGATCGAATCTCATCTCATCTCCTTTTTTCGCAAAAGTAGCTATTGGTTTGGGGCTATGGGAATTTGTCAATTGCAGTGCGCCTTGTTGAGAGAATCTTCTTTATGTTATTAGTTTCTTGAAATTATAGCTTCATTCATTGTTTAATTTTGTTATAAAAAATTCAAAATTGTGTTTTATTAGTAACTAGTTTATTACCCGCGTATTACGCGGATGTTTTAATATATTGTTGTTTATATTAAATACATGCTACAAGCTAAGAAATAAAACATAAAAATATTAATTTTATTATAAAAATATAAGAATTATATTATTATTTGACATAAACTATAATTTTTTTAGAATTCTAAATATATATGAATAATAATATGTTTTTTAATCATCTTTAAACTTTATTATGTTGTAGTTATCAAATATTTAAATATGAATATTTGGTTTAAATTGATTTTAAATCTTATTATATTAGATGTAAATTTAGAAAAATATGATTAAGATATTATTTGTTATTCTAGAATATGATATGCCACGTGTAATTGCTGGTGATGACACATGATATCACGAGAAATAAGTAAAATTATTCATTTATTATTAGGGTTTATTATGAAAAAAATCAACATGTTTTATGTTTTCGTCCATCCATGTTATTTTTTTTCCATAAAAGACCTCAAGTTAATTTTCTATTTTGGTTTAGTGAAATTTGGACATTAGACCCCGGTTATAATTTGTGAATCGGGTTTTTAAAAATTGAAAAACCGGGTTCTAATGTCCAAATTAGTAAACCAAAAAGATAAAACTAACTTGAGGACTTTCATGTAAAAAATAACATGGAGTAACGAAAACGCAAAAAACATGAAAACAAGTTGGTTTTTTTCATAATAAACCCTCATTATTATTTATAAATTATAAATTAGGATTAAAACATGCAACATTTAATTTAATGTTTGAAAAATAAAAAAAAATTATTTTATAAATCAATTATATAATTCTTGATAAAATATTTAGGTAAATTAGATGTTAAATTAGGAAGTATTTAAATTATTAATTATATTAGTAATCTTTTAGTTTATTTAAAATAAATTATGTAAAATTAATTGAAAGAGTTATATTAGGCAAAATGAGCGGGAAAACAAAAATTAGGAGAGCTAAGAAAGTGACACGTGTCACGAATTGTTTTATTTTATTAATAGATATAGATTTTATTAACTTGGGATGATGGGTAGTCATGATTAATACAAAAATATACGATTAAAGATAATGACATGATTAATGGTGGCGTTGTAGATAGAGTAACCCTTGTTTCATTGATCTTCGATCAAAAGAATGACTATGAGGGTGTTTGGTTTTGCGTTATGAACGAGATTATTAGCTTATTACGTTACAATAACACAAATAATTGATTTAAAGTGTTTGGATTGCATACGTTAATAAGTGATTATTTGCGTATAGTGTTAATCATACCACATTTTTTCATAAGTTAAAAATGTAGTTTATTTGGTTAATAAGTGATTATTTGGTCATTTTACAAGTTAAAACGCAAATCCAAACACTTTAAAAACTGATTATTTGATAATTATGATAGCAAACAGCAGAAGCTAAACCAAACACTACATTTCTGCCAGCAGTTCTTGTTACCTTGATTATCTGATTATTAGTTTTCAAAACGCCACAATATTTTTTCAAACGCAAATCCAAACACCCTCTAGATGATGAAACCCGGGCCAAACACAATTTTGATACGAAGTTGATGCAGTGACGAATCCAGTATTCAAACTTTATGAGGTCCAACATATTTGAAAGCTAAAAGTCTCCCTAGTGAAAGAATTGGTCGTTAAATAGGTCAAGTCATGTCGTAAAGTACTATAGATCATAACTTAAATATCATTTAGGATAATATTAATCAAAAGTTAAATACTTTATAAAACCATATCATCAATTAATTAATATGTAATTTTACTATAAAAAATTACATAAAAGTATAAAACTATAGTTTAAACTAAATACATTCATAGTTTATAATGAACTCATCAATTTGTAAATTTGCAAATTGCAATATAAATAGCACAATTACATGCATAAAAAAAGTGCTTAACAACCGATTCATCAATTATAGTGAATAAATAAAAGTTGAACTAGGTTTCAAAGAGTCCAGTAGCATAGATTTTTGTCACGTTTCTCCTTTTAAAATTCAAAAGGTTAGATTGGTTGGGTCAAACTAACAATTGAAATGTGGTAAACTGCAAAAGGAATGTGGTACCCCGGAGGACTCCTGGGAGGGGGTTTCGAAAGTTAGTTGTGATCCCGAGCCAAGAAATATCGGGAGCATCTTGCTGTAGGGATACCAAGTTCCCCTCTGACTAACCCCTCCGGACTCCAAGTATCCTGGTATCCCAGGGTACCAGCAGGGATACCCCAACTGGTTCAGTGGCGGTCCGCAGTACATCCCCCAGGGAACTTGGAGTTCGGAAGGGTTAGTCAGACCATCGGTCCAGCCGCCTCCTGTCACCAGCAATTCACCCTTAGAATCATCCCCTTTTGTTCGATGGATCGAAGAATATCCCCTACCGGAAGGACTGAAATTCCCCACGAGTATAGGTATGTATGATGGAACGGGAGATCCCGATGACCATTTGAGACTTTTCGCAGGGATAGTAAAAATTACCAGATGGTCCGTGCCAGTGGCCTGTCAAATGTTCCCTTTGACGTTGAAAGGAATGGCCAGACTATGGTTTGATGGCTTACCAGCAGGGTCGGTGCAGAGTTTTGATGATTTGAAAGCCAGTTTCCGCATGAATTTCATGCAGCAGAAGAAGTACACCAAGACTCATCTGGAAGTGCACAATATTAAGCAGTTGGAAGGGAAAAACGTCAGAACGTTCGTGGAAAGATATAATTTGGAAAGCCAACAGAGCAGGGCACTTAACGAAGACTCAAAGATATCTGGTTTCATTCATGGACTCCGCACCCGTCAGTTAATAGAGATTCTGTCGGCAGAGTTGCCTAGCACTTACCAGGAGCTCCTAGATAAAGTGGATTCGTTCATCAGGTCGAAGGAAACGGCTACCTATGGCGCGTCAGTGAATCGAAAGCAAGGCCACGAAGCACCAAGACAAAGTTCCCAGGCAAGAAATCCGGCGGATAGGTTCCCGCAGGGAAGGAATTCCTCTCGACCGTCCCCGTATGAGAGGCGACAGCAGTTGTTCACCAAACCCCCCGGGCAGAGTTTATTCTCTTCCCTCTCCAAAACTCCCCATGAAATACTGCTAACTGAAAAAGCAAGCTCCTCATTTAGGCCCCCGCCCAGAATGCCAGGAAACCCCAAGAACAAGGATAGATCCCGTTACTGTGAGTTCCATGAAGATTTTGGTCACGACACGAATTTCTGTATAGAGTTGAAAAGGCAAGTGAAGAGGCAGTGAAGTCAGGAAAATTGGCCCACTTGGTCAAAGAGATCAAAACTCCAAAAGGCGAAGGGGAAGTTTCCGGTACCAAGAAGCATAGTTGGAAAAGGGAAGGGAAGCAACCATAGGACCAAACTGCCATCTCCAAACCGCTAAATGAGATACACATGATCAATTGGGCAAGCCCTAGAGGGAAGCGTAAAAAAGAGCCATCCATTAGTATTGATCTTGAGTTGGTGTGCGGTCGTAAGGGACACCAAGCAGAGCTCTCAACAGACCCAATCCTGATCGATGTGGAAGTAGGAAGTAATCTTATACATAAGGTCTATTGTGACACAGGGAGTGCATGTGAAGTGATGTATATGCATTGTTTCAACATGCTATCAGACAAGGAGCGTTGTCTCCTCAGGCCTACGGCTACACCTCTTACTGGTTTCGCGGTGGAAGTAAGATGGCCAAAGGGAACTTTAACCTTACCCATGCGGATTGGGATGCCACCCACACAGTGGGAAGGGGAAGTGGAATTTGGCGTGATAGAATCTCCCTCTCCCTATAACGTTATCTTAGGCCGAACCGCAATGATGCGCATGGAGATGATAGTCTCTACACCTCATTCAACAATATCCCTCCAGACGTCAGGGGAAGGATCACCGTTCGATCAAAGGGGGCGACTCCCGTAGACTGCATGACAGTAGAGGCAGCAAGGCCAAAGCGACAAGCAGAAGGAGAATCCTCAGCCATCCTTACCCCAGAGGATTTTGAAAAGGAATCTATAAATCCCTCCTTTCCAGAGCAAAGTGTGGCAGTGGGAAAATCTTTGTCGCCAGAAGGAACGATTGCGCTGATAAAGTTGTTAACAAATAACATCGGAGTATTTGCCTGGAAACCAGAAGACATGGAGTGAGTTCCTCGGGTAATCAAGGTCAAAGGCGGAGATACATTCGCTACTGACCACCATCTGAAAGTTTCCCCCTCCGTGGAGCCGGTATGTCAGAAGAAACGATCATTAGCTCCCGAAAGAAGCAAAGCCGTGTGCGAGGAGGTGGCAAAACTGGTGCAGGCAGGATTATTGAAGGAGGTTCAATACCCTACCTGGGTAGCGAACCCCGTCATAGTTAAGAAGTCCAATGGGACCTGGAAAATGCGTGTCGATTTTACGGATCTGAACAAGGCATGCCCCAAAGACTGCTACCCTCTGCCGGAGATAGATTGGAAGATCGAAACTCTTACAGGATTCAGGTGGAAGTGTTTCTTAGATGCTTACAAAGGTTACCACCAAATTTAAATGGCTCTGGAAGATGAGGAGAAGACGGCTTTCCACACGGACATGGGAGTATTTTGTTACCGAAAGATGCCCTTCGGCTTGAAGAATGCTGGAGCCACTTACCAACGTTTGATTGACACATCCTTTAGGGGCCAGATTGGTCGAAATTTGGAAGCCTATGTAGATGACATGGTCATTAAGAGCAGGACAGAGGAGTCTCTCCTCTTAGATATAGTTGAGACCTTTGCCACCCTCAGGGAAATCGGCATGAAGTTGAATCCGGAAAAATGTTCCTTTGGGATGATCAAAGGGCAGTTTCTCGGTCACCTAATTACCCTAGAGGGAATATATGCAAACCCGAAGAAAGTTAAAGACATTTTCTCTCTCAAGTCACCATCGACGCTAAAGGAGGTACAAAGTTTGAACGGGAAGTTAGCGGCTCTGGGAAGATTCTTCTCCAAAGCGGCGGAAAAGTCCTCTCCCTTCTTCAAGACTCTCAAAGGATGCTTGGAAAAAAGCCAGTTCCGATGGACCCCCGAGCCGGAACAAGCTTTCAGCCAAATGAAAGCATGCATTCAATCCGTTCCAATGATCACTGCACCCGCTGTAGGTGAAAACTTAATTATGAACCTGGCTGCTTCGCAGGATTCAGTCAGCGCTGTGTTGCTAACTGACAGAAAGGGTAAGCAATTACCCATTTACTTTGTTTGTCGAATGTTGCAGGGACCAGAGACCCGATACTCCATGATAGAGAAGCTAGTGCTCATTCTCGTGCATTCCACCAGGAAGCTACGTCGATATTTCCAGGCTCATCGAATAACCATTTTCACGGACCAACCCATTAAGCAGGTTCTTTCCAAACCGGAGAAATCGGGAAGACTTACTAAGTGGGCGATAGAGCTGGGGGGATGTGATTTGCGGTTTGAAGCTAGACAATCCCTCAAGGGACAAATACTGGCAGATTTCCTTGCGGAAACCCAGAAGGAAGAAGATTCAGGAGTGCCGATGGCAGAGGCGATTACGGATATAGATGCAAGTGGAAGTTCCCAATGGGTCCTCTTCACCGATGGTGCATCCAGTGCTGAAGGATCGGGAGCAGGCTTACTTCTCAGAAGTCCGGATGGTAAAGAATATACTTATGCTCTACACTTCAATTTCCCGACAACTAACAATGAGGCAGAGTATGAGGCGCTGCTAGCAGGCCTTAGGATGGCAAAGGACATGGGGGTCGGTAAAATAACAGTCCATGTAGATTCACAGCTGGTGGCTAACCAGGTGGAAGGAACTTTCGAGGCCAAGGATGTTTCCATGCGGAAGTACCTCGACGAGGTAAAAACATTACTTTTGCATTTTACAGATTGGAAAATAAAGCAAATTCCAAGGGGACAGAACAAACGAGCTTATGTGCTCAGCAAACTCGCGTCAATGACCTTCTCCCACCTGAAAGAGGAGGTGCTTGTGGAAGTGCTGGAGAAGCCCTCAGTGGGGTACGATGTAATGAGCATTATCCAAGAGCCTGGACCTAATTGGATGACACCCATTGTCGAGTACTTCGTGCGCGATAAAAAGCCAGAGGACAGGGATGAAGCTCGCAGGCTCCGTTTAAAAGCCCCTCTATACTCGGTTAAGGAGGGGGTGCTATACAGAAGGTCGTTCTTAACACCGTGGCTCCATTGCCTGGGTCCCAGGGAAGCCAAAAACGTAATGCAGGAAGTACACATGGGATCGTGCGGCCTACATTCGGGGGTGCGAATAGTGGTCACTAAAATTATGAGAGTGGGTTACTACTGGCCAACCATGCACAGGGACGCAGATGAGGAGCTAAGATCCTGCAGGTCTTGCCAAATCCATGCTCGAATCCCGCGTAACCCCCAGCACGAGATGGTACCCATGGGAGGATGTTGGCCTTTTGATAAATGGGGAATAGATATTGTGGGTCCTTTTCCAGAAGCACCGGGAAGAGTAAAATTCCTCCTGGTAGCTATCGATTATTTTACAAAGTGGGTGGAAGTGCAGGAGCTGGCAACAATAACGGGAAGGAAGGTTTTGAACTTCGTATGGAATAACATAGTTTGTCGTTTTGGGGTTCCACATACAATCTTTAGCGACAACGGGAAGCAATTCGCTGAAGAGCCTTTCCGTTCCTAGTGTAAGGAAATGAACATCACCCAAAACTTCAGTTCTGTAGCTCATCCCATGGTAGGAAAATGGAATGGCAGGTGGATGACCCCAAAACGACAAACTATGTTGTTCCATACGAAGTTCAAAACCTTCCTTCCTGTTATTGTTGCCAGCTCCTGCACTTCCACCCACTTTGTAAAATAATCGATAGCTACCAGGAGGAATTTTACTCTTCCCGGTGCTTCTGGAAAAGGACCCACAATATCTATTCCCCCTTTATCAAAAGGCCAACATCCTCCCATGGGTACCATCTCGTGCTGGGGGTTACGCGGGATTCGAGCATGGATTTGGCAAGACCTGCAGGATCTTAGCTCCTCCTCTGCGTCCCTGTGCATGGTTGGCCAGTAGTAACCCACTCTCATAATTTTAGTGACCACTATTCGCACCCCCGAATGTAGGCCGCACGATCCCATGTGTACTTCCTGCATAACGTTTTTGGCTTCCCTGGGACCCATGCAACGGAGTCACGGTGTTAAGAACGACCTTCTGTATAGCACCCCCTCCTTAACCGAGTATAGAGAGGCTTTCAAACGGAGCCTGCGAGCTTCATCCCTGTCCTCTGGCATTTTATCGCGCACCAAGTACTCGACAATGGGTGTCATCCACTTACGTCCATGCTATTGGATAATGCTTATTACATCGTACCCCACTGAGGGCTTCTCCAGCACTTCCACAAGCACATCCTTTTTCAGGTGGGAGAAGGTCATTGACGCGAGTTTGCTGAGCACATCAGCTCGTTTGTTCTGTCCCCTTGGAATTTGCTTTATTTTCCAATCTGTAAAATGCAAAAGTAATGTTTTTACCTCGTCGAGGTACTTCCGCATGGAAACATCCTTGGCCTCGAAAGTTCCTTCCACCTGGTTAGCCACCAGCTGTGAATCTACATGGACTGTTATTTTACCGACCCCCATGTCCTTTGCCATCCTAAGGCCTGCTAGCAGCGCCTCATACTCTGCCTCATTGTTAGTTGTCGGGAAATTGAAGCGTAGAGCATAAGTATATTCTGTACCATCCGGACTTCTGAGAAGTAAGCCTGCTCCCGATCCTTCAGCACCGGATGCACCATCGGTGAAGAGGACCCATTGGGAACTTCCACTTGCATCCATATCCGAAATCTCCTCTGCCATTGGCTCTCCTGAATCTTCTTCCTTCTTGGTTTCCGCAAGGAAATCTGCCAGTATTTGTCCCTTGAGGGATTGTCTGGCTTCAAACCGCAAATCACATCCCCCCCAGCTCTATCACCCACTTAGTAAGTCTTCCCGATTTCTCCGGTTTGGAAAGAACCTGCTTAATGGGTTGGTCCGTGAAAATGGTTATTCGATGAGCCTGGAAATATCGACGTAGCTTCCTGGCGGAATGCACGAGAATGAGCACTAGCTTCTCTATCATGGGGTATCGCGTCTCTGGTCCCTGCAACATTCGATTAAAAAGTAAATGGGTAATTGCTTACCCTTTCTGTCAGTTAGCAATACAGTGCTGGCTGAATCCTGCGAAGCAGCCAGGTACATAATTAAGTTTTCACCCACAGCGGGTGCAGTGATCATTGGAAGGGATTGAATGCATGCTTTCATCTGGCTGAAAGCTTGTTCCACCTCGGGGGTCCATTGGAACTGGCTTTTTTCCAAGCATCCTTTGAGAGTCTTGAAGAAGGGAGAGGACTTTTCCGCCGCTTTGAAGAAGAATCTTCCCAGAGCCGCTAACTTCCCGTTCAAACTTTGTACCTCCTTTAGCGTCGATGGTGACTTGAGAGAGAGAATGTCTTTAACTTTCTTCGGGTTTGCATATATTCCCTCTAGGGTAATTAGGTGACCGAGAAACTGCCCTTTGATCATCCCGAAGGAACATTTTTCCGGATTCAACTTCATGCCGATTTCCCTGAGGGTGGCAAAGGTCTCAACTATATCTAAGAGGAGAGACTCCTCTGTCCTGCTCTTAATGACCATGTCATCTACATAGTCTTCCAAATTTCGACCAATCTGGCCCCTAAAGGATGTGTCAATCAAACGTTGGTAAGTGGCTCCAGCATTCTTCAAGCCGAAGGGCATCTTTCGGTAACAAAATACTCCCATGTCCGTGTGGAAAGCCGTCTTCTCCTCATCTTCCAGAGTCATTTAAATTTGGTGGTAACCTTTGTAAGCGTCTAAGAAACACTTCAACCTGAATCCTGTAAGAGTTTCGATCTTCCAATCTTTCTCCGGCAGAGGGTAGCAGTCTTTGGGGCATGCCTTGTTCAGATCCGTAAAATCGACACGCATTTTCCAGGTCCCATTGGACTTCTTAACTATGACGGGGTTCGCTACCCAGGTAGGGTATTGAACCTCCTTCAATATTCCTCCCTGCACCAGTTTTGCCACTTCCTCGCACACGGCTTTGCTTCTTTCGGGAGCTAATGATCGTTTCTTCTGACATACCGGCTCCACGGAGGGGGAAACTTCCAGATGGTGGTCAGTAGCGAATGTATCTCCGCCTTTGACCTTGATTACCCGAGGAACTCAATCCATGTCTTCTGGTTTCCAGGCAAATACTCCGATGTTATTCGTTAACAACTTTATCAGCGCAATCGTTCCTTCTGGCGACAAAGATTTTCCCACTGCCACACTTTGCTCTGGAAAGGAGGGATTTATAGATTCCTTTTCAAAATTCTCTGGGGTAAGGATGGCTGAGGATTCTCCTTCTGCTTGTCGCTTTGGCCTTGCTGCCTCTACTGTCATGCAGTCTACGGGAGTCGCCCCCTTTGATCGAACGGTGATCCTTCCCCTGACGTCTGGAGGGATATTGTTGAATGAGGTGTAGAGACTATCATCTCCATGCGCATCATTGCGGTTCAGCCTAAGATAACGTTATAGGGAGAGGGAGATTCTATCACGCCAAATTCCACTTCCCCTTCCCACTGTGTGGGTGGCATCCCAATCCGCATGGGTAAGGTTAAAGTTCCCTTTGGCCATCTTACTTCCACCGCGAAACCAGTAAGAGGTGTAGCCGTAGGCCTGAGGAGACAACGCTCCTTGTCTGATAGCATGTTGAAACAATGCATATACATCACTTCACATGCACTCCATGTGTCACAATAGACCTTATGTATAAGATTACTTCCTACTTCCACATCGATCAGGATTGGGTCTGTTGAGAGCTCTGCTTGGTGTCCCTTACGACCGCACACCAACTCAAGATCAATACTACCGGATGGCTCTTTTATGCTCTTCCCTCTAGGGCTTGCCCAATTGATCATGTGTATCTCATTTAGCGATTTGGAGATGGCAGTTTGGTCCTGTGGTTGCTTCCCTTCCCTTTGCCAACTATGCTTCTCGGTACCGGAAACTTCCCCTTCGCCTTTTGGAGTTTTGATCCCTTTGACCAAGTGGGCCAATTTTCCTGACTTGACTGCCTCTTCCACTCGCCTTTTCAACTCTATACAGAAATTCGTGTCGTGACCAAAATCTTCATGGAACTCACAGTAACGGGATCTATCCTTGTTCTTGGGGTTTCCTGGCATTCTGGGCGGGGGCCTAGATGAGGAGCTTGCTTTTTCAGTTAGCAGTATTTCATGGTGAGTTTTGGAGAGGAAGGAGAATAAACTCTACCCGGGGGGTTTGGTGAACGACTGATGACGCCTCTCATACGCGGACGGTCGAGAGGAATTCCTTCCCTGGGGGAACCTATCCGCAGGATTTCTTGCCTGGGAACTTTGTCTTGGTGCTTCGTGGCCTTGCTTTCGATTCACTGACGCGCCATAGGTAGCCGTTTCCTTCGATCTGATGAACGAATAAACTTTATCTAGGAGCTCCTGGTAAGTGCTAGGCAACTCTGCGGACAGAATCTCTATTAACTGACGGGTGCGGAGTCCATGAATGAAACCAGATATCTTTGAGTCTTCGTTAAGTGCCCTGATCTGTTGGCTTTCCAAATTATATCTTTCCACGAACGTTATGACGTTTTCCCATTCCAACTGCTTAATATTGTGCACTTCCAGATTAGTCTTGGTGTACTTCTTTTGCTGCATGAAATTCATGCGAAAACTGGCTTTCAAATCATCAAAACTCTGCACCGACCCTGCTGGTAAGCCATCAAACCATAGTCTGGCCATTCCTTTCAACGTCAAAGGGAACATGTGACAGGCCACTGGCACGGACCATCTGGAAATTTTTACTATCCCTGCGAAAAGTCTCAATTGGTCATCGGGATCTCCCGTTCCCTCATACATACCTATACTCGTGGGGAATTTCAGTCCTTCCGGTAGGGGATATTCTTCGATATCAAAGGTAGTCAATAAAGCACATTTGTTAAGCCTAACGATATGTGACATGTCATGTCAAAAGAAGTCACTAAGTAACATCTGCATATTAGGCGTCAGGTTTGACATTTTGCCCATAATACTTCTTTCATGACACAGGGATGGTTGAATGTGTTACACAACAAACTCATTCGAAGTACGTAATACGATGAATAGGTGTTCACAAAAACAATTTTCATGTATCAAATTGAATGTGTTGGTTAGATGTATCAAGAAGGTTAATAATAATTTAAGCATATTAAGGGCAATCATAGCCATGCTGGCTAATGGCTAAGACATTATAGTAGCAGACTTGCTAAATATACCAATTTTAAATATGATGATACATCACATAGGAGCGAATCACCAGTTATAATTTCAGATTGAAAAACTAGCATAGAACTTACATATTGGAAGTATAATTAGTTTATAGCAGGCTTGGACCAAAGGAATGGTCCATAACTTTAAGTAAGGATAATTAAAGGTACAAACATATTGTATGATATTATTAATATGTAACCAGAGGTATTTATAAGATTATTGTTATGGTTGGTGAAATGTATAGGTTGCAAATGGCATATATGGTATGATCAGTAGGCAATCAAAGGTATGATAGAATGCGGTCAGATGTATAATTAGGAATACATTCGAATGTGATGAATGACATGGAAGAAAATTAATTATTTATGATAAAGTAGTAACCGAAAAGGAGCTAAATACCAGTTGGAAAGTCGTAAGTCAAGAGGAACTGATCAGAAGGTGGGTAGATAGAATAAGTCAAAAAGAAGACTGTATCATATGCGTAAGTTTATTACATCATTTTATTTGTAATAGTTACTATACTCCTTCTCCCCTCTTTTTTTTTTTGGAAAATTAAATATTATTTCAATAAATGATACGAATCACACGATCAGAGGAGATACCTCTGGAATTGAAGATGATTAATGAAGTATGAAGAACCAATGGTTCTAATTTGTTAAAACATAATTTTGATATGAAAAATTAGGTAAAACGATTGGTTTGATAAAGTAACATGTAAGAATAACAACTATAGATGAGAACCATTAAAAATAGATGAAGATAATTTATACGACCCGCGAGAAGGGTTGAAAGGTTCGTATCAGAAGGATATTACGGTCATAAGACTTCTATGGAAAGTTTCTAGAGCTAGATTACTAATGAAGTGCATAGACTCATATGTTTGTTCAGAATGAATGTTTGAAAAACACAAGAATCCAGAGGTTCATAAATAGTATAGAGGTTGAAAAGTTCAACTAGTGGGTATGGAAGTCAAAAAGACATCTACTGGAAGTATGAAGAATTCTATTAGACTTAAGAAGTTCAGAGGTTGTGATACTTTTATCTGAAGATGAGATATTTTTGTTAAAAGGTAAAATACTTATGTTAGAAGCTATAAAACTCCAACTACAAGACAGATCGATTTAGAGACACAATGCTTCAGAAATTGCAAAAGAGTTCTAACCGGAGGCCGAAAGGTATGGGGATATCGACTGGGGGTCGGGAGGTATAGTGGTTCGGAGGTTTCGACTAATGAAATTCGGAAATATTTCTTTCATAAGACGAAAAGACTTTTATTGAAAGTCAGAAAACTTCTCTAAAAGGAGAAAAAGTTTATTGGAAGTTATAAAGAATCTTACGGAAAGTAAAATGGACTGTTGGAGGTTCGAAACGTTTTTTCAGAAGGCAAAAGGGGCTATCGGAGGTTCGAAAACATCTAACATAGGACATAAAAACTTATATTTAAAGTCAAAAAGATTCTGTCGCGAGGCAAAAAGTCTATCGGAAGGCTTGCCAGAAGGTAAAATGGCTTAACGTAAGTCTGGAAACATCTAACGGAGAGTAGAAAAACTTATATCAAAAGCCAGAAGGAACCTGTCACGATGCAAAAAGTCTATCGAAGATCCGTATGGCTTTTTTAGAAGGTGAAATGGCTTAACGGAAGTCTGGAAACATCTAACAGATGGTAGAAAAACTTATATCAAAAGCCAGAAGGAATATGCCACGAGGCAAAAAGTCAACCGGAATTCCCCGAGACTTTTTCAGAAGGTGAAATGGCTTGACGGAAGTCTGAAAACATCTAACAGATGATAGAAAAACTTATATCAAAAGCCAGAAGGAACCTGCCACGAGGCAAAAAATCAACCGGAATTCCCCGAGGCTTTTTCAGAAGGTGAAATGGCTTAACGGAAGTCTGGAAACATCTAACAGATGGTAGAAAAACTTATATCAAAAGCCAGAAGGAACCTGCCACGAGGCAAAAAGTCTACGGGAACTCCCCGAGGCTTTTTCAGAAGGTGAAATGGCTTAACGGAAGTCTGGAAACATTTAACAGATGGTAGAAAAACTTATATCAAAAGCCAGAAAGAACCTGCCACGAGGCAAAAAGTCAACCGAATTCCCCGAGGCTTTTTCAGAAGGTGAAATAACTTAACGGAAGTCTGGAAACATCTAACAGACGGTAGAAAAACTTATATCAAAAGCCAGAAGGAACCTGCCACGAGGCAAAAAGTCTACGGGAATTCCCCGAGGCTTTTTCAGAAGGTGAAATGGCATAACGGAAGTCTGGAAACATCTAACAGATTGTAGAAAAACTTATATCAAAAGCCAGAAGGAACCTGCCACGAGGCAAAAAGTCAACTGGAATTCCCCGAGGCTTTTTCAGAAGGTGAAATGGCTTAACGGAAGTCTGGATACATCTAACAGATGGTAGAAAAACTTATATCAAAAGCCAGAAGGAACCTGCCACGAGGCAAAAAGTCAACCGGAATTCCCCGAGGCTTTTTCAGAAGGTGAAATGGCTTAATGGAAGTCTGGATACATCTAACAGATGGTAGAAAAACTTATATCAAAAGCCAGAAGGAACCTGCCACGAGGCAAAAAGTCAACCGGAATTCCCCAAGGCTTTTTCAGAAGGTGAAATGGTCTTTCAGAGGTCAAAATATCCCTAGCAAAAGGCAGAAAATGCCTATTGGAGGTTAGATAGCCTCCCTGCCAGAAAGACTCAATACGCTTCCTCTAGTAAAAAATATGGTGTATGTACCCTAATTTTGGCTTTATTTAAAAATGTGGTACCACTTGTATTGTTTTGTGCCAAAAGTTGTGAAAAAGTAGTTTTGTCTTTTTATGTTGTCCAATCAAAGTCCACCTACACAACTTTTTCTTTTGTCTTTAATGAAACAAGACAAGATAGTCAAAAAGGGGTATAAAAGCAAATCTAATTTTTCTTTTTTCAGTAAAAGACATATTGTCTTTTTTCTAAAGGCTCATAATTGATCTCTTTTCTTTCTTTCTTTCTTTTTTTTTTTTTGTAGATAAAAAAAATCTATTATAGAGTCAATATCAATTGGTTTGATGTAACCATAAAGTAATGTTTAATATTTATAAAATGAAAAATGGTTTAACAACACAATGAAGTTAAGAACTCAATGACAAATTAACTGAGTTAACTTAATGGGGGCATTATAACTCGGTTCACGTTAATTTTCTAGCACAAATAATGAAAGAAAATGTGATTCTTTTATATCTCGTTCCATTTGAAAAGTAATCCCATGCAAATAAAAACCCATTCAAGAGGGGTATTTCATGAAAACAAATACATAGTGGTATGGAGATCGAGACTTAAAACCTGGAATCGAATTAAGATGAAGAAGGTAATGGAACACGATAGTTTATTGCGTCGGTCCCACGGATGGCGCCATTTGTTTGAGCATATTTCCATCGGGGAGCATCTTGCTGTAGGAGGTAGGCCGTTCCTTGTGATCCCGAGCCAAGAAATATCACTACAAACAACAAATAAACGATAGAAGTGGACCTAGGGGTTGCGCCCCGGAATCCACCTCCGACGTTCAAGTCAGTATTTATACAATAACAAATCCAAAGACAAGTTAATAAAGAGAAATGAGGACGAGAACAGCGTGTGGAAGGTAAGTTTCGCATGTGGAAGGTCGCTGCCGGGAAGGCAGCGGCAGACGGAGGTGAATTGCTCTATCATGTGGAAGGTAAACTGCAGTGGCATGTAGAGCTCCAACTGCATTGGCTTAGGGAAGGTAAGCTGCAGTGGCATGCAGAGTTCCCCCTGCAGTGGCATCTAGAAGGTAAAATGTTAATAGGGGAAGAAGATGGTAAAGGATGGAGTAGAGAGCACTTTCTCTCTCCTGTGTTTTCTCTCAATCGTTGGTTCCCAGGAAAAAGATCCCTAACCCTATTTACTTTACCCTTATTTATAGAAAATGGGCTGGGCTTTTAGGGTTTTTTAGTCAATAAGGCTCAAAACTACATATTTATTAAGTTTGGCCCAGACTATAATTAACCCATACAAACAGTTGGGTCAAACTAACAAATGTGTATATTTAATATAAAATAATATAAATAATTCTAAAGTAGCAAATAAACTAACAAATTAAAATTTATAAGTTAATAAACTACCTTTTACAATGAGGGATGAGAAAAAACTTGTTTTACCTTGACCGAACCAATCCAGACCGGAACATTTTATTTCGGCCCGATTCTTGGTTCCTGCAATTCCTATAATTTGGTTTTCAGTTCTATCGGGTTCGGTTCAGTTTGTCTTTCTATTTTTTTGTAAAAGTCGGGACCAAACTAGACCGAACCGTTTTATTTTCGGGTCGATTCTCATTCCTTAAATTTTGGACATATTCGGTTTTTGATTTTTTTTATTCATGTTCGGTCTAGTTCAGACAGGTTTCGGAACCAAACTCATCTCTACTTACATTTAATCTGTAATTTTTCATCTTTTGGAGTCAGATTGTTATTTCTCGATCTCTCGTGTTCAGCAAAAATCAATTGTCATTTGGGTTTTAATTTGGACTGTATAAAAATGACATTTGGTTTATTAGGATTGGGCCATATTGAGTATTGTATTTCACTAAATATTGGGTATTAGGATTTTAAAATTTAAAGGTTTTTGTTTATTAGTTTTTGTATTTTATCATAAATTTATTTGTTTGATTCGAAGTTATAAATTTTTTTAATTAAGTTGTACATGTAAAATTTTTAATATTTGAATGGTATAAGTTGCACACTTAATTATAAGATTGCCGGTTACCCTTGTAAATTTTCAAAAAATTTTACACAACGGAACAAGATTATGAAGAAGGGATCCGTTACACGTATTACCCCTCCTGATATGAAATATATTAAATATTATCTAAAAACAAAACTAGTTTAGAATTACAACGAGATCGAATTATGAAAATCTATATTATGGGGCAACTTTCTCTTTGGTTCAGCTCAAATTCTGAGCTCCAAATATTATAAAATATTTGAGTCCGGATGTTAAACATTATGATTAAATATTAGTTGGAATTTAAAATATTTTGTGGTGAAATGTTCACATGGCTTTATATGTGCATTCATCTTTGCCTAGATATCAAAACTGCAACTTTTTTTAAGTTTGAGCCCTGATATTTTATCTTTTAAAGGAGCCATGTGCTAATCGATGAGACCATAAAAAGAAAAAAAAAATTTTTACTTTTTGTATGAGATGCTAGTAAGGATAAACATGACGAGATCTTATTTCATTACTTTTTTTGTTATTTAAATTCATAGTCAAAAGAAGAGTTTGATCCTGGTTCAAAAGGATCGACCGTTGTTTTATCGGAGATATTTTAGATTCTAAAGTGACTCAGAGTAAAAACAAAGGGTACTCTCTCTAGAAGATTTTCTCGGAGCTGTTCACTTTCACTCGGTCGACTGGTATCCTGTAACAATCTTTTAACCTATATAGGAGTCAATCGATGAACTATTATTGCTTGGAGTTGCTCATTTATCGTTGCCAGAACTCTCTAACTAGTTTGGTTCGACCCTAGGGTATGAATTGGATATTTGGATTGTATTCGAGCTTTATAGCAATGTGTAACTTACTTCATGTGCTTAATTACCCTTGTAACCAAGGGTGTTATCGTAGCTTCTATGAGATGTCCACTTAGGTAGATACCCTTCACCATTTACGTTGTGTTATTGGAATCTAATTAACAATAAAAGATGAAGAAAATGAATAAAAATGTATCACAGAATGGAAGCCCTGAGTAAGGTTAACACTGACAATCGTCCAAGCCCATCTTCAAAAAATATAGCATATATTTAGGTTTATTAACAATTAAACAAGGTTATTGACTTACAAATTTTCTAGTTTTAACATTAATGTAATTATAGGTTTTTGTTGTTAATATATCATTCTTACTTAAATTTTTCTTATTTTGAATATATACATATACATTCATAGGGCCTCTTCTTAAGTTTTTACCCAGGGTCCCAAAAATGATTGGACCGGTCCTGAATGGAAGTTGAAACGAAGGAAATGAAAAAATACATACATGGAACTTAAAACGGCCGGTTATAGTCTTGTTTTATTAAAATTACAGACACAAGTTAAAAAGCTAGATTATCTAAGTCCCATTGTTATTTGTACCGGTTGGTTTCTTTTTTTTTTTTTTAATACGAAGCCGTTTTTACAGTACCTTGTTAACGATCCGAACCTTTACAGTAATTTTAAGTTGAATTTACAGCATCGTCTTGTTTACGAGCGTTGTAAGACGTTGATATGACATGTGATCCAAATAATCAAAACGATATGTCGAATTGCGATGCCTTTTGCAGGTGTCGTTGCAGTAACAATCAGGGTGGCGGTTGTCGAACATGTCAAACAAACTTTGCCAAATGATTGAGATTTCTGCTCCTAATTCGGAAGAAATTTATCTTAATAAAATGGATCTCTAATACGCCCTTTGGGATCTTTTTTACCTTAATAATTGTGAATATAAACCTTAATTATGTAATGCAATTGTCTTCAGATATACTACTCTTTTTAATATGTTGTCTATTTCACAAAGCCTCTTATCAAATTAGTAGCTCAAACCGAGTTGAAGACCAAGGGCCGCATGTACGAGAAATAATGTCATAATTCCGCTACCTAAGATCCCATGAACGTTTCGTAGCCCCGGATTTCCCTGCATTTACGGCAAAACATTAAGGATATAACGATATAATAAATAACAAATGAGAAATTTCGTTTTTGTTTAAAAAACTCCAACTGTTCCTTCTCTATCCTTCCATTCTAATTTAACAATTCATGTGGTTAATTCGATAATAGAGACTTTAAATAGATGATGAAGGGTAAGTTCTACCTCGAATAACGTTGGCAACGCTGTTTGTATCGCCAAAAGTGTTAGACCGATCAAACCTGTCACAGCATGAGGACTACAAGAAAACGAATACAATGTTTGATCAACAAATCAGCAAAATATTCGACAGCAGTAATGTAAAAATATTGTGTAAAGTGATTATACCATGTGAAAAAATGTATTTTAGAATTGCTTACTTATGTGTTTGTACAACTTTCCAACAACAACCACTTAGAGGGTGTTTGGATTTGCGTTTGAAAAAGCGCAGTAGCGTTTTGGAAACTAATAATCAGATAATTGTTGTAACAAAAAGTGATGTAGGAATTGTAGTGTTTGGTTTAGCTTCTGCTGTTTGATATCATAATTTTCAAATAATCAGTTTTTAAAGTGTTTGGATTTGCGTTTTTACT
>JAANYP010001790.1:1111203-1254306 GCA_020465985.1 Centrapalus pauciflorus
TTAGCTTCTGCTGTTTGCATATCCTATATTTTCACAAATCACGTTTTAAAGGTATTTGGCATTGCGTTTTTACTGTAAACTGGACCACCATAATCACTTAATAAGCTCACATTTTATAACTTATGAAAAACACGTGTGGTTAGGGACAAAACGCTAAACGCAAATATCACTTCATAACATATGCAATCCAAACACTTTAACCCAATATTTGCGGTTATTGTAACGTCTAATGCTCATTAATCACGGTTATAACGCCAAAAACCAAACACCCATCTAATCATGCAAAAAATCGTTTACGTTGACTATGTGGGTTTACGCCCATTGGTAGTGATCCATATGCACGTGTGAGTGTGCGGGTTCGACTCCCGCCGAATGCCAAGTTTGGCATTCAGGTGGTAACAAAAGTAATTCTGAAGTAATCTATTGAGGCAAACGGGTAGATTAGAAGTATGCAGTCAGTTAGTTGCCGTTCAAAA
Organism: Centrapalus pauciflorus; assembly: GCA_020465985.1. Lineage (NCBI taxonomy): Eukaryota > Viridiplantae > Streptophyta > Magnoliopsida > Asterales > Asteraceae > Centrapalus > Centrapalus pauciflorus. The sequence goes on from JAANYP010001790.1 coordinate 1,111,680, forward strand.
AAAGTTGAAAGGACTCGAAATTTCACATCATGCACATTTGTCTATTTGTTGCTTTTGACAACTGTTCCCTAGTATAGTTCACTTAGTTTGTGCCATTCTGACACTAACCCTTTCAATTTGATTGCACTAATCAATCTATTCCTTTTGGATGACAAGTCCAAAAATACTACTGCACATGTTACAACTGTTAGTTACCTTTCGAAGATGCCGGCCTAATCGGAAGTGGCAGAGAGGCGGGGTAAACTCCGCCTGTGGCTCCAAGAGCAAAGAAGAAGAAATCTCAGCCGTAGTTAGTGATGCAAGTCTTTTGCCATCGCCTTCTCCTCCTAAATTCTCCCACAGTTTAATTAATCAGATGTTTTTGTTATTCTCCATTTAGAATATATATAAAACTGATACCCAGTCTAAAGGGCCAATGCTAGAACATCCAACGTACTTTGGGCCAGGTTCATTTTGGGGACCATACTTCCAACAATGGACATTTAAGAGGAACACAGTTTCAAACAAAAGAATTAACCTAGTTTGGTAACATTCCTAACGCACCTATCCCTCATTCCATATGACCATAAAGGGGTTGTATCGAGTCGGTATCACCAAGCTCGAGCTCGCAATCCTGACAATAAAAACTCGAGCTCGATCGGCCTTACATTTTGCGACTCGAGCTTCGATAGCGATAATACTCGATACAATCGAGCTCGACTCGATTAAAAAGTGGGGTACTATAAAAGAAATCAAAATATTAAATCCGAAATATTCAATCTAATTTATCCATCAACAGCAAGAAGGTGGTAAAAATAATAATGTAATTTTAAATTTACATTTAGGATTCTATGTTTGAGTTACGGTAATTGTGATCTAAAAATATAATACTTACAAGTTGAAGGGTCTTAATAATTAAAATGTAAATGTAACTTAGCTCGATTATTGCCGCGAAGCCTGTCGAGTAGTAAGGCTCATATTAAACACTCGAGCTCGAGCCTCGCTCGATAACTGCGGTCGATTATTTCGAGTTTTTTACGAGTCCGATCCCGCAGTAGCTCACGATTTGTCTCGGTCTCGCTTACACATATACCCGTTAAACTAGTTATCGGTTTTTGATATCCCAAAGCTACGTTATTCAAATTATGATCCTGCTCGATACAGATGTTGAAAGTAGTAGATTTCAGACATGGACTTGACTTTAAAGTACTTACGTTTCATCCATTTCCAGTCTAAAAAACATCTTGACATGGATGGTACGCTTGTGTAGTTAGTAAAGAAACAGAGCAATCACTAAACTAAAAATGTTAATTGAACCGACGGTGTCTTATTCTCATTACCACATCATCTGAAAAAAACGAATGCGAAATCCCCCGAAGTAAGTCCATAACCACCCATGGCAACAGAGCACGACGCTTCGCAAGCTTACAAGAATGACTGTAACCTTATTTGGATCATTCATATCTATCTCAATGTACAAGGATTTTAAGATTGAAAAAAACTTATTATTATTTTTTTTCAAATCAAAATCAAATAGTGTAACCTGTTCCCTGGGTCTGGCCCAATGAAAGCGCCCACAATCGGGAAGATTCCATGATTTCACGCGCTCAACAAACGGTCCCCGAATAGCGATCTAACGGTCCAAAGCTGAAATTCACACAATAATCGATAGCAACCAGTAAGATATTGCACTCCGAAATTAGCGAAAGTAATACAAAAGAATTACGATGGTAAATCCAGTCAGTAATCACCTCCAGGGAAGGGCAGCAAGTAAAGGGAGAAGAGGGAGGGGGGAGGACTGAGTAAAAAGGGTAACACAGTTTTGTATCAGTTCATTACACGCTTCCACCATTTTTCAGTTTTTCTTCCTCTTGAAGAATTCTATCGATGCATCCGCTTCTTGACGGGAATCACTGTTGTTGAAAGAAACCCTAGTTCTGTAATATGCCGGTTGTGGTTGTGTTGTACAACTGGTCGGAACAATGGTGGAGCGCAGCGGAAGCGTACAAGTGGTAAGAGGAATGGAAGGAGTTAAGCAGGTAGTTGTGGAATGAAGCAAAAGCACTTGTGCCACTACCAGCATCGCCCATTTTGAAACCTACGAGTGAGGGAGTGACGTCAGATGTATGTATATGTAGATATAGGTGAGGTAGGATGGGTGAGAGTAAAATTCGATGTCTAGTTAGGTTGGGGTGGGGATTTGTAGGGTGGGTACGTATGGTAGGTAGGGGTGGGGTAGATAGGTACGGTAAAGTATTGATGTGATCTCGCCGATGAATATGAGATTGATCACGAGTTGCCCGATCGTTCTATTGGATGTTAATATGAGAAATGGATAGAACCGTGACCCGTAGCCTATAATGAGGCAAGAACCTTGGTATAAGAAAATGCACAACCAACCCCACCAAGTTGATTGATATTCGAACGACACAAACTAGAACACTTGATAAGTTAAAAGTTCGTAAGGAACAAAAAGAGTTAAAACTCACAATATTACTCAAATGAAGGATTATTACAAATTTAGAACTTTGGCCACTATTTATAGACGAAAATATAAGGAAACCAACCATCTAGATAAGTAACAAAAACTATCACGATAAGCGATCAAATAAGCAAAACTACTTCTCAAAAGGGCCTTCATGACATTTCACCACTTGAATCTTCTAGAATGTGTTTTGGTTCGTTGTATCTTCCAAAACCCTTAGCATCCTCCAAGTAAATGGTCATGACCTTCAAAATGCCTTGAAATGAAGAGAGTACTTTCAAATTGCCTTGTAATTAATCTTGACAAGTGCATTGAACATGGACACTTCTTTGGGTAGCTTCTTGGACGTGGCAAATGATTCTTTATAGGGTTTTATTCTTCTTGATAAGATAGGAAAAAAGTTTAGCTTTCTTTGGTCTTTATTTGACTCAAATAGGGCTTGAAATGAGTGAGTTATGGATAAAACATGGGCTAAGGGTGGGGCTGACCAAAATTCTTTATTCATGTGCTATGTTTGGGTAAATAACCACAACTTGGGCTATGAAAACAAAGGATAATATTGGGCTTCAACTTGTAGCAAAATTAGGAAGCTTGCTTGGTTATTTTGCGGAGACACGAGAGCATTATTCCGGCAAGATTTAATCAGTCTATTGGTAACATCTTGGAACTCTTGGATTTAGACCTTGTGATTGGTCTGATCTTCCACCTTAATGGATATTTATCATCTTGACCATTGGATGGGTGACCAATGGATGGGTTCTCATCAAGTATGGTATAATGGATTGGTGTAGGTACGTAGTGTTAGATGGTTATCATTGTTGGGTGTATGTAAGAGAATGATTTTTAAATGAAAATGCCACCATTTTCTCTGAAATCCCGCAAACCAAACATCACCTTAGTTTATCACGTTAAATTTTAATTTTAATTTTTTTATTAATGAATTAAAAATAAATTAAATTAATGGTAATCTGAAATAAATATCTATTATTATCATCCTTAATAATTAAAATTTAATCCAAATGTAAATATTTAAATTTTGATGTAAAAATGTCATAGTTATCACCTTGCTAACAAACTTTAAAGTTTAAATTTGATAACAAAATTTAGTTTATTACTATTATTATTATTACAAGTTTTCTATAAATTTATACAATGTATTAAATAAAAATAATATTTATCATTATTATAAGTATATTATACTCTAAAAAATATTTTCAAAATCAATTGATATAATACATGAGTTAATAGACTAGTTCTCCTTTCAAAAGAATAGAAAAAAAAAAGGAAAATTACTAAGAAAGGTAATATAAAATACAAATATTTACAATAAATGTATTGTAAAATTTTTTTGCCAAGAAATGTAATGTAAAATTCTATTTTGGCCAAGAAATGACATGAAATTCAAATTTTAGGCCAAAATAGATAATCAAATATTATTCTTTTACCAAAAAAGGGAGTATAAAATTAAAACTTTACTTTTTTAATTGGTCTTCAGTATCTTATTTGTCAAATTTAAATTTTACGTTATCTTTCTTGGTCTAAAAAATTTTACATTACCTTTATTGTCAATTTTAGAATTTTATATTATCTTTCTTGGTAATTTACCACAAAAAAAAAAAACAACTTAAACATATTAGGTTTTGATTAAAAAGTGGTCATGTGTTATTGTGTTACTAGTGTAGAGACCCATGTATTACATGGATTGGTTTTGAAATTTTATATTTTAATAAAGTATTATAAAATTTATATATGATTAAAATAAAAAAAATTAAAAGTTAGTTATAGTTAAAAAAAAAATATTCAGTTGCTTGATATTACATGAAAAATATTATTATATTATATCATTAAAAACATATAATATATATGTGTTTGCAAAAGAATATTTCTTTTAACTTTTATTAACTTCATATAAGAAATATCAATGTAAGAAACGAAAAGCTTCCTTAGGTGAATGTGCATATATATTTTGAAAATAATAAAATATAAAAATAAGATTTCTTAAAATCAATAATCAAAATTTATCATATTCACAATCGAATTTTTGTTTCGTAACTTTTGTTATCTAAGTTAAATTTTGAATTTTGTTAGGAAAAAAGGTAACACATAGTTTTACTTTATTACCACATTTCTATATTTAAATCAAATTTTTTACATTTGAATATAATTTTGATTATTAAGGATAATAATGATAGATATTTATTTTATGTAAACATTAATTTAATATGTTGCAAATCTAAATTAATTTAATTCATTAATGAAACAAAATTAAAATCAAAATTTAATGTAATTAAGTTAATGTAGTAAAATAAGAAAAAGAGGCGGGAAAATAAATTTTTTGTGCATTATGGAAGCGACATGTGACATGGATTGTTTTGTTTTATTATAGAATATATAGATTGCAACAGAAAGCGTTAACCATCATGATAACTACGGGTCAATGAGCTAAAAGGTCCAATTATTTCTAAAGCGTGTTATGTTTGAATGTAGAATATGCTAAACCCTTATTTCTAAGCATGTCATTTGTGTATATAAATATGAGAAAATGAATTTTACAACAATCATACATGTGAAAACAAGATGGCACTACGAATCTAGACGTCTGCACGACTATGTTAACATCTTCAGACTTCTGGACAGAGCCTTGATAGTTGATATCGATTGTACCACCACATCCATTTATCGTCACCTATCTTAATCTGAGAAGCGAATAATAAGCCATCTCAACTTAATTCAACTCCACACCCTTAAAATGGAGGAGAGAAAAAGACAAAAACAAGATATATACCTTAACTGTATGTACACATGTCATCATTAAAGAGCTGCATCATCTATCGACCCGAAGAACATTATTATGTATGGATCCCCTAGTAACAACCTCTTTCATGGGATCGATCATCCATTTGCCGTCAACGATAAATTTGATCTGAACTCAAGATCAACGGGTTCAACTTTCAGAAACTCTGAAACAAGTATTCTAAGATTTTGACTAGCGATATTTTATCTTCACTACAAGAAAACACACAAAGTTCCAGCCATGCATAATCGAGTTATATGGAGGATGAAATTTGTCGCACTAAGATGGATTTGTTTTCAAATGTGTCGTGCAAATACATAGTTTCAAATTAGATACAAGATAAACAACATTATATAGTGCATGTTAACAAATCACAGATTTCCATACCTCATAAATCCCAGGGTATAGCCACAACAAGGACCTCCAGAGCCTAGTGTTTCTGGTAGAAGTATTAACTGGAAGTGAGTAATTGAGTTTAGCACATCACTTAATTAAGTGTTGAGAAGGCTCACGGAAAAGTAAAATGCGAGTATCTTTTATAAGATTTCTTTCACAATTACTTAAGGATATATTAAGACAAAATCCGGACCGAAAAACCCTAATGGGCCTTGGCAGGCCCACAGAGGTGCTCAGGTGTTCCACGTGGCGAATGGTTCCTCCAGAAACACATCAGAGTCCATTAGTTAACATTAAGATGTGTATTAATTGTTAAATCGTGACTTTCCTCGTAATGTTTAGCAGGCAGAGCAAGCTTTTGAATCACCAACAAAACAACACACACACACACACACACACACACACACAAAGTAATGGATGGAAGCAACATTTGCAAAACAGGCATCCCTTAGAAAGATCAAGTAGTTGCACATGGCCAACGTAACATCCTAAAGATAACAGTGTTGAGCAGTAAATGCAGGCTCCTACACGTGTCTATGAAAAGCAAAGAAAGAAACTAGATGCTATAATTGTTAGACAGAGACAAGCCTTTCTAGAAATTAGAAAGAAAGAGAGTTGGACCTCAATTCGTCAGGATCTGTGATATTTGAAGAAGGCTGTGGATCCAATTTAACACTATGATGCCAACCATTGAAGCTACCTGCCACCTCAACGGTCTCGCCATCTCCCCAATACTCAACTTGAACCTACAATAGCAGAAGCTTCATTAGCAGCAAAAGTAACCAACACAGCTAAAACATTTAGATAGGAAACCACTCCAACAGCAGCATACAAAAGATAGTTGATAGTAAACTAATTAGAAGCCGAGTTAAAAACAAAAATCTAGGAAACCACATAAAATGAAAACAGTCCTAAAATTTCAATACAGCCAGCAGGTCAAACTTCATATCGGGACTATGCAAGTACACATGATATTATATCTCGCATTTTTACTAGTAGATAAGAAGTTACCTGCTTTAATTCAGAAAAGCCCTCTTCAGCTGCTTGTAGCTCTGCATCTTTTTCCAACAGAAGTTTTTGAGCTTTACTTATCTCTATTTCAGCTTTAGCTTGTAATTCAGATAAGGCTTTCTGCGCAAGGCACATTAATAAATAGAAAGTAGAAATTTAGTGATCTGTCAAACAGAGGGCTTAAAAATTATTAGAAGAAGTATACAACTTGCAAAACACGCTCCATATACGTTGCAACCAACATTTCAAAACATATAAAATCATATCAAGTAAAATGAACAAATTTATCAATGTTGTCACTTTGTGGGAGTAGGAATACAACCCTAACTTGCTTTTTATCGGCAAAAACACTGCATCAGGATTATTTGTTACTATGAGAATTTCAATGAGCACTAACTTGTGGAAACAAATAAGGAGAAAATTGGCTACTAAGGAATAAGTATTCCCTCTCCTTCCCGGCCTATCATCTCTAAGTATGACATGAAGAATGAGATAGCTCCCAACTTTACCCTTTGATGATGTTGGTCATAGTCTGGTCGCGGGAAACAGAAGGTTAGGTTAGGAAGGGAGAAAGGATATTTACCAAGACTACCCTTTCATGCAGTTTTTAGAGTTTTCTCTTAACACTTCCTCTCATGGAGACTAGTGTAGATTCTAGAAATGAGGCCGGAGCTTCGTCTTTAGAATTTTACTAGCTCCTCATTGACTTGGCATACCTTAATATGTTCAATCATTTATCATACTTCTATTTATTTGGTTTTAGTTGACAAAAAATATAATTTTGATTCTCGGTCCTACAGGCCACAGGAAAGTGCAAACTTATACAATTAGGCTACCAGCTTCATTGATTGATTCCTAACCCTGAATTCTTTCTGGATTCTACCAAAGCACAATCTGCCATTTCTCTATTTGAAGGGAATTCTTTCATGTCAATTTCTTAATATTAAGTCCATAATTGACCAGCTGCAGAAATCGATTAGAAGAGCCAGTAACCCTCTTATAATTTTTGTGTCAGTTGTGATGATTTTCATGCCATTCAATATATCATCAGAATTTTTGAAAAGAAATACACCAACGTATTAGCCTAATGGTAGTCAACTATAACAAAAGATGCAAGCTTAACGAACATAAATTTAATTTTGATAAACTCGTTACAATATGATTCAGTATAAAGGCAGAATAACCACCTTGTTCTTCTCAATCTGTTCCTTCAACTGAGACAATTCCAACTCCTTGTGATGCTACGCACATAAAAAACAATGAGAAAAATACACATATGGTACAAAGATCCAATAACTAGCTCCTGACAAAAGATTGTCAGAACTTAATATATTACCAGCATAACTTTGATGCGATTGATTTCAGCTTGATCCTCCTTTGTTTTGATCTGTCTTGTATAAAAAGAAGATAATGTGACCAAGATATACATGGACACACACACAGATAGGAAGAGATGGAGGGAGGCAAGAAGATCGTATATGAAAATATGGAATAAGATGATGAAATGACCTCAACCTCCAAGTCCTTATCAGTGTTATTGGACTCAGCACTCCCTGGTTGATCATTGGAAGCAATAGTCCTACAAAGGATGCAATTGAATCAAATGACAAGGATCTCAACAGAAAAGAAGTGAAAATGCATATTTTACCTTTAAAAGGTTGTCCTGATGGAATGATAGATCAAATCAAACAAACATGGCAATTGTGAAGTAAATGTTTGGAACTCTATAATCAATATTTCAGAAACAGTAAATTACTCTATAATCAATTGTGAAGTAAATGTTTGGAACTCTATAATCAATAAGTTCAGAAACAGTAAATTACAAATAAAAAATCAAGGAAATAAATATTTCAAGGAACACATGTTTATACTGTCCCACATACAAGGAGAGGCACACAAGTGATATCAATTATTAGCACTAGTGCAGAACCATATCTAAGAAATTGGAACTTCATGATTGTAGGTGAAGTAAAAATTCCACCAAATAAAATATTAAAAAACAATTTTACATGATGATTTATATTTCAAGTAGGAATTTTTCACAACATAAAGACGATCCAGGTAACGGTGAGCTCATATCGGGCTAATGGAAGTTAATAGCCCAAGGAAATAAAAAAAAATCAGTACACATAGGGCACTAAAGAAAAATATGAAATCCTGTAATTTGAATATCAAACTCTGACAAACCAGAATTCTGAAGTGGAAAGGATTATTGTAGCACAGAACCCCATCCAGTGGGAAAAGAAATTATTAGTTCCGTCAGTGTATGCCACTAGTGATAACTATGGTGTAAACAAAAAGAAAGCTGAGAATGAATCAGAAGTAACAAAGCAAACCTCAATGGAGAAGTTGAATTTACAAGCTGCGGTGTCAAAATGCTTCCATTCTCAGAATTTGGGGAGTCAGATACACAAAGCACTTGCCCTCTTGGCTCTTCACTTACAAAACTTAATTGACGCTCTGTTAAATTCTGTGATCCATCATCTTCCTTCACATTTACAATGTCCAGGCCATCATCTGGACATCAAGATGCACCAAAATTAGCATTTTCTGCTTACTTTATGTTTTCTTCTATGCAATAATTATTAACTGATCAGTGAGAACATGTTTCTCTGAAAGAATATCCCTTTCAGCGGTTCATACATTTTTTAATGGATCAAAAGTTAAATATATGTACACATAAGTGGGACTCGCCTTCAATTGTTTCCAGTTCTCCACTCTGAATAAACTTGGCCACCTTTTCCTGCAATGATGGTTCGGTTGAACCATCAACTAAAAAGCTACTCTCTACATTGGATTTTGTATTATCATCAAAAGTGTTGGTACTGGAAGTCTCTCCCACAATGAACTCTTCACTTGCCAACGACACATCTTCAGCCAACTCTTTTCCTTTCTCATTCAGACCTTTAAATGTTTCAATAAGAGTTTTGAATTAAACTTGAAATGGTACACCCGAATACCCGATAGAAATAAATGAAACAAACAATAAAGGCCACGGCTATGTTTGGTAGAGAGCTTCTAAGAGCTTTTAAGAGCTTTTAGAAGCTTTTATTTTGAATAAGCTCTACTAAAAAATAAAAGCTTTGTTTGGAAGTATACATAGAGCTTTCATTTTCTAAAAAATAAGCTCTTTTATAAAAAGCTAATAGAAGTAGCTTTTGAAAAGCTCCGGAGCTTTTAGTCAAACATATTTACTTTTTTACCCTTCTATTAATCATAAGCTACCACATTTAATTAATATTAATGCCCTTTTACGTAATTTAATACTAAAAACTACAGCTACAGCTACTTTTACCAAACACATTTATAAAACTAAAAACTCCAGCTCTTTTAAAAAGCTTCAGCTCTCAAAAGCTTCAGCTACTAAAAGTTCTACCTCTTTTAAAAACACAAAGCTACAGCTAGTTTTGCCAAACATACCCCACATGTCAGATTCATCATCTTGATTACAGATCCTACCCTCAGTCAAGCTCCCCTCTACATCAGAATCAGCAATTTTGATTTCTTGTGAGGCTGCTAGAAGCTCTCTTATAACTTTATATCCCCTTCGTCTCACGATGTTTGCAAGGTCTTGCCTGTGACAAAATTTAAACAAAAGGGATTGATTTAAACAAAACGATTCAAGTAGAAACTATCTCCATTAGCATACAATTATTTTCTTAACAAAAAGTTAAGTATTGTGTGCGGGTGAAACATAAATCAAATTATATACAAATTTCTTTCACATATATCCACCAGCCTATAATAAACTTTCCATTAAATACTGATGGTTACCATATAAAAGAGTTCTTTGCAGAGAAACATTCAAACAGCCACATATAATGTCATGTCAGCTAATGACCATACACATTGTGACTCCGTGAATGTGACACCCTCGGGCTATACCCCTACAACTACCCTTCAATGTTCTACTTGCTATATATTGAACTATAGAACATAAACCTACTTACTGTATATGCTTCTGCATATTCAACAACTAGTATCAAATTTCTAACTTTCCAGTAGTTCTCTCTCGTCCTATAAGTAGCACCAACCACTTTACCTCAAATAGATCTTCAGTATCATTTATGATTTATCACTGATCGGGTTGTTAATAAAAAATAACTCTGAAGCATTGTGGCACTAACCAACAAGGTGCAGATGTGCTCATAAAGTCTTTCACAACTCAAGCATGATTAGGGTTGTGCAGAAGCCAGGACCGAACTGTAAAAATGATGGACTGGAAAACAAATTAAACCCAAACTGGAACTTGTATAATACGGTCCGATTCGTTGTTCCGGTTCAGTCCTGTTTGGTGTTTTGTATCTTTTCCCTGTAAAAGTTTGGACAACACCATGAATACGACACACCGAACCAGTACCGAATACGTGGTTCTCGTTGCCAGCTTTTTAAATATCTGGTCCTGGTCCAGATCTGGTACCGCTGAACCACCCTAAGTACGATTATATCAGGTTGCAGATGGGAGCTAGATTTACCACTAGTCGAGCCATGAATTAGAAAATAATATACGACCAATCGACTTTTCCCAATTTGAGTAAGTTTTATAATACCTAATCTTACTTATTTTTATGTATTGCTTATATTTCAACGGATAGCATCCATAATTATATTAGCACCACTTACAAATTTTCGAGTAAGTTTTATAATACCTAATCCCAACGCCATCACTTCACATAATTTTTTGACCGATTCATACTAACTAGTAACTATTTGCATGGAAGAATGCCAGCATACTCTAAAACCAGGATTGCAAAACGTTGTGAAATGTTTACCCAGACAAGTAAAGGCATTCATATCCGCAGGCATGTATTCAAACACAAAGCAACACAAAGAATTAAACTAAAAGCGTAGAGATATAATGAACCTTCCATGCTGTGAAAGCTCCTTCAAAGATGGAACATGTTCATCAGGAAGCCCAACCTCAGAAACAAATTTCCGTAAATCGTTGCAGAGATCTGCATTAGTCCTCCCCTGTTTCCTACTCGCAACTCTAACACTGCAAAGCAATAAATTCGTTGAACAAAAACTCAATTTAGCCTGCACGGAGACATCAGACGCATGCAATTGAAAAGGAAGCAAGCAGCAAACCTTGTTTTATATGGTGACGAAGCAGAAACTGCGGCTAGGAGGCAGCGGCTGTAAACAAGGCGGAATTGAGATAATCGAGGTTCCGGAGAGGCGGAGAAGAAGAGTTTGTAAGAAGGGAGGTAGAAGTCGGAGTGAATGAGCTGAGTCGCCATGGAAGAATTCATCAGTTGAATCGGAGCATTGAGATTTGAGACTTCGAATTTTGGAAGAAACACTGATGTGCTATATACTCCACTGCCACCACCGCCACCGCAACCGCAACAACCGGTTCTTCGGAATTCAGCAGAGAGATTCCCTTTTATTCCACGGGAAATCAGACACTCCTCGGTCGCACAAAATGGATTATAAAATAATTATTTTAACATTTCTTAGGGGTAAACAATCGGATGGTGTTCAAAATTGGATCCGGCCCGGCAAAATCAACCCGTCCTTGTGATAGTTAGTTTATTTTAAAAAAATAAAATCAAAATGTTTTTAAGTTTTGTATGTTTCCCTTTTTCTTATTGAAATTTGGACATTAGAACCCGGTTATAATTAGTAAACCCGTTTTTCTAAAACTGAAAAACCAGGTCTAATCTCGAAATTTCACTAAACCAAAAAAAAAATTAACTTAAGAACTTTTATGGAAAAAGAAATAACATTGACGGACAAAGCGTAAAAATATATTGGTTTTTTTCATAATAAACCTTTTATAAAACTTTCACAACCGTATATTTACTTTGTTTTTTATATTCATTTCAATTTTCGAAAGCAGAATTTAACGGAATTTATTTTAAATATATTGACTTATATAATACATGAGTTAGGTTAGGATGTACTTTAGAATTTTATATAACACTGTTGATGATAATAATGATTAATTAATTATTATAACTTTTAGTTATTGTGTTATATAATAATATATAAACTTTACATATGTTAGATCAAATGTAATTTCTAAAAATTCAAATTTTTAAAATTTATTATTTAAAATATAATAATTTTGAGGATCAATCTTTCTAAATTTGAAATGTATAACTTGTTTGGATTTAATGATCTACATCCACTATAAATATAAATATTATCTTTCAAATTTTGAGTAAATTGATTTAAAATTTTAATTATTAGATTATTAATGTAAGTTGACAATTGTCAAAAGCAAAAGACGTAACTTGACATCATAAAAGGATAACAAATGACATATTAGTTATTCACTTATTCCCATATATTTATAGGTATGTACACAAAAGCGTTTAGCACTTATAGATTATTGTTTAAAAATCTGTTACTTTTTTCAATTCATAGTTTAATTAGGAATTAACATGACAGAACGAAATCAAACCAAATCATCAAATCTGTCCGATTCCATATGGATATGGACACGGTTATCAAGATTTTTACAGTGAAAATATAAAATCAAACCAAACCGAATACGAACAAAACCAAAACATAAAAGGGACCATAACCAAAAACCAAAGTGAATGGTATAAATTGTCCATTTTTCAACCAGCCCCTTGCCTAGACGACTTGTAAACAGTCAAATTATGACATGAGTTTGGGCTGCTTATTGACCAAACTCATTCGGCTAATGTCATGTTTGTTTACCTATTAATAGAATCATTAAAAGACCATTTTACCTTTTAAGGACTTCTTAATGATTCCATTAAAAACAAACAACCTCTAAGTGTGAGTTGTGAGTTGCTGAACATCTACAAACTAGGCGCTCCTCTACCAAAAAGAACAAAACATAATCAACTTACAAAGAAATCTAAAACCGGCATCCTCAACCGGTTCAGCTTACCTCTCTAAATCTAAACTGTTTGTACATAAATCAGTCAAGAAAATAACAAATTTGAGAAACCCTGAACATCATTTTCGACTTCCACCTTCATCTTTGTCATCAATCTTCGTCTTGCAATGTTTAAAACACCAGAGAAGCCGAAAAGATCAGAAACAACTCAAAACTTCACAAAAGAAATGTACGAACGTTAACATAATTTGGTTTCGCTAGCTCATATACGAGCTTCATTGATATCTAATTGCAAAATAAGAACCAACCCCTTTAGAGTCGTCTATACAACCCTCCATATCTAGCCAAAGGTATAATCTCAAACATAAATTACATGATTCCAATATTCAGTCAAAAAAAGCAAAAAAAAAAAAGGGTTAAATTATGATAAAATCAGATACAAAAGCATTATGATCAATGTAAGAAGCGCAAATCTGCGAATAGCGAAGCAAGCAGAATATGCTTACACAATATACAGATATAGCTAGCAGAGGTTGTATTGACTAATGCTCATGCTTCACCCGTCCCTTTAGTATCCCAGGAAGTGGAGGTGAAGGCGGAGGTCTACCATGTGGTACGGTGGACCGTGGCGGCAAGGATACTCGAGGCTGAAACATGGCAGACATGCTGGACCCCACACCTCCTTCTGCACAATCACTGTTTGATCGATCACCAATATTCATGGCCTTGAGAACGTAATTGTCGTCGTGTAGCTCAAAGGGTGTGCTGCAAAATTAGGCCAAAAGAAAGAGCAGAAAAATATTTCAATAGTTACCGATAGAATCTTAAAATTTTTTAAAAAAAATACTCCCTCCGTCCCAGAATAATTGTCCACTTTTGAATTTTGAAGTTTTTATTTTTCAACTTTGACCTCAAATATATTTGTTTGTGTTATATAATACTTGATGAAAATTATACCCAATAAAAATACCTTTAAAACCAAATCTTTTCATATATTTTGCATCACATATTATATAACACAAAGAAAATATTTAATGTCAAAGTTGAGAAAGAAATACTTCAAAAGTCAAAAGTGGACAATTATTTTGGGACGGAGGGAGCAATAATAATAAGGCGAACCAACTACATGGCTAACCTGTTGAAGTCAAAATGAACAAGCTGCATATCTTCGGAAATTTCCACCTCTACAGTGGCATGAGGGCGAGTCTAAAGTAACAAGACAACAAAGGGTTAAGTGTCAGCCCTCCGTTTTATAAAAACTTCAAATATTTTTTATAACATCTGCACGTTTATACCTGGACGAGTATAAAAGGTAAAGCCACACCTCCACTTGGAGTATTTCCAGAGCCATATAACTGCTCGTTCCGCCGTACGAGGTTTTGAAGCCCTACGTGCTTTGTAAGAGAAAAATAAAACAAACACATAAGTAAAACATGAATGGAAATACTATATTACGCAACATGGATCATATAAATAGTTCTCACTTGATCTTCAAGTTCTCGCAAATATGCAGTTTTCTTGTCAATTCTGCTCTTGAGAGCAAGACGCTCGCTCTGAAACATAAATAAATAAATAAGAAACGAAATAAACCACCGTAGATTCATGGACATCTTGATGAGACATTTTATAGATTTGTCAAGCAAAAATAAAAAGAGGGAGAGAGAAACCTTTAGCTCTTCAATATCGTTCAAACTAGTTCGAGGCAGGCCCCGCCACTGTATTTCCTTTTTATCTTTAGAGATGATATCCATAGCCATGAGAACGTTTAGCGCGTCATAAACCCGTCGGCGAATATTCTTCTCGTCATATTGTTGCTGGATGGAACAATAAGGTAAAAATTCATAGACAAACATTCTTAATATGTACTCCCTTCTATTAAGGATGGTTAATCACATACTGATATCTAGTTGCGCGTAAAACAACATATGCCAAAAACACAATATTTACATGGTTTATTTGCCTATATTTATGGTCACTGAGATGATTACTATAATATCTCCTGAGTCTTTGTAATGCATACCCAAGAAAAAAGAAAGAAAATCGACACCACCTTTTAGCAAGCAGGTGAGATGGAAAAAGTCAAAAACTGTCATCCCCAATTGTAATTCTCACAAGGTTTTCTATGTGAAACATCTAAATAAGGCTCCAAATGCAACATCTTCACATAGAAATTACATTCCATTTTTTAAAGTTAAGAAATAATAAAAAATGGTCTTTTTTTTATGCTGGTCAAAACAGTTAAACATGTATGATCAGGTTGACCCGCAAGCTATTATAATCCATTTTTAAAATTCATAAATAATGAATTGCATTGAGTATGACTAAAGATTAAAGAACCCATATATTTTTTTTACAGAAAGTGGTTACAAGTTTGTAAATGTATGAATACACTTTGGGCAACTTACCACCCGTTTCATTGTTAGCTAAGTTTCTATATTCTGCCTGGTTGCCCAATTGGAGATAAAATATAAACCAAATTGACACATTTTTATGTAAACAGCTAAAAACTGCCACCTCTGGCAGGGGTACTGAGTCCACGAAAGTCCTTTGTCATGTGACAAGTAATCAAACACATTAATAAAGAAAACTATATGTTCGGTAAAATGTTGCAGTTTTCAAGGGACAAAGTGTGTACAACACCACATGTCTAAAAAAAATAAAGTTGGCAGGTGACACAAACCTGGTCAGGAGTCTGATCACTATTGCTGGGATCTGCAAATTCAGCTACAAGTTCATCTGCAACCTGGAATTTGAACTCCCCATTTCAGTTTTAATACATGAGAGATGAAATCAGTGGTTCAAAGTATATGAATAATATATGTAAATTCATGATTATACCTAGAGACGGCATATAAACTATAAAGTACTGGCTTATTTGGTTAACCATTTTCTTCGATCCTTAACCTGGGATCATTTATGCAAGGGCATTCACCTTCTAGAAACCTAGTTAGAACCCAGGAACTAGGTCCATTAGACACTAGCAACCTAATATATCTGCAAGACCAACCCATCAGGACCGGCCCTTAGCATGTGCCTCACATTCGCCAGGAGTGTTGGAGTTCAGACCATTAAATTATTCAGTATTCGACGCCTACACATCATGTGTTGGTGCGTTACAATAAAATGCAAGTCAAAACTCCATTTTATTTGTACCCCCTATAGTAACGCGCACACACAAAGATGAGCAATTGGCTATATAAATAGAACCTATTGGGTGAATTGATGATGAGACGCATATATCCACCCACTCAAAGTTCCTTCTATTTCCTATTTGGGACAAAAATTTCATGTGATTTCCAATAGTCTTCCAATAAAGTCATATCAAATAACTTACTTTGAGTATAATCATAGTTGCATGGAACTGGGTTCATTCCGGAACGCGAAACGAAAACAGGATCGAGGATCGTTAATCTTTAGATTTCGGTACAAGGGGGTAGTCTCCTCCGAAACGCTATTTCGGTACGTGGAACTTTGCACCATTGAATGTGGTACGATGTACCATATATTACTAAAATATATAATCTTATAATTAATATATAAAATACTAAATTCCAAAAGATCAACCTTTCATTAATACTTCAAAAGTTAAATACAAAGTCCATACTTCATCTTCATAATCATAACACAAAAGTAAAAACACAAAACTACATTAACTTCTAACTTCAAAACAAAATAACTTTATACTTCAAAGTTCAAAAGTTTACTCTTTCCTTTGCCTTTTTACATTCCCATCATCAACCTCATTACCCACATCTTCAAGATCTTCCCATTGCATTTCTTCAAGTCTTGTAAACCTTCCAAATATGTGCTTTCGGGATTCACATCTTACTTCTTGTGTGGCCCGACCATGTAACTTTCAGAGAATCTGGATTGCAGATGAATATTGGAATGTATGAAGACCAACTTATCAGCCCTTTTAGAGTTCAATCGGTTTCTCTTTACACAATGAATGTAGGAGTACGTACTCCAGTTTCGCTCGGCATAAGAACTTCTAATAGACTAGGATAAAACTTTCTTCGCTACTTGTGCAAGTTCTGGAGTTTCTGAACCATAGCTTGATCCAATCAATTGCATCCATGTGAGCTACCGCCATTGAATAAAAACCTTTTTTTCATGTGAAAAGTTGCAAATTGTTCTCGTAGAACACACTCTTCTTTTTCACTTTCAGATTTTCTGTTAAAGACTCCATCACACCAATCACAACCTCTTTATCAAGATTTGGAGCTTTTCTACGAACTCCACTGGGTGCCAACTCCTTAAGATATGATTTATCATAATACCTTGGAGATATTGCAAATTTCAAACAGTGTAAAGGGATTGCCATCTTCTCCCACCTGGCTAGTACAATCCTTACCACATGAGAGTAATATGAACACAGCAAGGGGACCAAAAGATGTGTTTATATACCTTTTCAACTTCCCTTCCAGCAGCCTTGCAATTTGCTGCATTGTCCGTCACAACTTGAAGAGCGTTACTCGGCCCTATGGTTTCAATGGCTCAATCAGAAAATTAGCAATTGTTGCTCCTGTCTTCCCACGCCAGAACGCATACATAAATATCGCACCACGACTATTCACAACAATCACATTGATTGGTGGTCGATGTTTAACGTTAGACCACCCATCCGATACAATAGACACCCCTTGTGTAAACCATGTATTCTTCACTAGTGTAAGATCATTTTCCACGTTTCTCATGCATTCCTCGAGTAAAACTGTTCGAGCTTTATCATATGAAAAAGCTTTGTAACCGCAGGGGCCTTGTTGATTGCACTAATCATCTCTTGAAACTCAAGATTATGTAGAACATTGAAGAGGACTTCATTGGCACACAACCCTTTCATTATCTTCATATCGACTTTATCTCTTTACATCACACCAAATGAATCTTGAATTGGTTTTTTAGAATTAGAGGTGGAACTCTGCCTTTTATTGATTACAGAGTTCTTTAACGATCGAGAAACTTTGGCTTTTTCTACATCTTTCACTTTGTTCAACAAGCTCTCATATTTCACCTTATCCTTAAGTAAGGTTGGACACGGTTTAATCTTTGCTTTCTATCCCACTGGAGGACCAAAAAAGTGTACATGAATCATGGTGTATGAGCTTGTAAACTTCTGACGGCAGTGTTTACATATCCACACCTTGACACCCCTTGCATCATTACTGCTTACTGCACCAACCATGTTAACTTCCTACAACAAGGGCTTGTCATCCTTTGCTTATTGAACTTTTTGAACTTCAATTACCTCATCTTGACTTTCTTCATTTTCAAACAAAGTAACGGGTTATGCTTCTGCCTCTACTTATCAAGCCTTGTGTATTATCAGTCTTTGGTTGTCTTTGTATGATAATATGGACTAGTATACCAAAAATGAATTGCAAGTAAACCTTACTTTAGAAATTATGCTTAGCTGGCTTAACCATAGTTACTAGGATCGCTAGATATGCCACGATCCTCGTTCTAGATCGCACGTTCCCAAACGCGTTCCAATCGCTATATGGTTCGTGTTCCCGCACTGTAATTTGAGCGATCCCGAGAAACTACGATTTCGATCCCAGCTTACTGGAACGCGATTTCGATTGATGTAGTTTATGTTCCATTGGTTTTTGGAACACGATTTTAATATTGGGTCGGAAATGGAAGAGACGGCATCGGTTTCATGAAATCAGGAATACAATAACGAGTGTCATAAATCGAAGAGTTTTCTTGTTCAATTGGAACGATATCAGTTGCAATGAAAACGCCTTTTTAGAATCCAGACACCAGAGTGCCGCCAATTCTCAATTTCCGCCAATTCTTATTTCTTCTATCTGCTCCCTATTTAAAATCGATCACATGTTACAAGCTCATACACTAGAATTCATCTACATTTTTTGGTCTTACTTAAGAATAGAGTGAAATATGAGAGCTTGTTGAACAAAGTGAAAGCTGCAGAAAAAGCCGGAGTTTCTTAATCGTTAAAGAACGTTGTAATCAATAAAAACAGAGTTCCACCTCTAATTCTAAAAAACCAATTCAAGATTCATTTGGTGTGATGGAGAAATATGCAATCAACATGAAGATAATGAGAGGGTTGTGTGTCAATGGAATCCCCTTCAATGTTCTACGTAATCCTCAGTTTCAATAATGATTAGCGCAATCAACAAGGCCCCTGCTGGTTACAAAGCGCCTTCATATAATAAAGCCTGAACCGTTTTACTCGACGAATGCATGAGAAAGTGGAAAAGGATCTTACTTCAGTAAAGGATACATGGTATACGCAAGGGGAATCTATTGTATCGGATGGGTGGTCTAACGTTTAACATCGACCACTAATCAATGTCATTGCTGTGAATAGTCGTGGTGCGATGTTTATGTATGCGGAAGACTTTCTGGTGTGGAGAAGACAGGAGCAGCAATTGCCAATTTTCTGATATGAGCAATTGAAACCGTAGGGCCGGGTAACGTTCTTCAAGCTGTGACGGACAATGCAGCAAATTCCAAGGCTGCTGGAAGGGAGGATGAAAAAGTATACAAACACATCTTTTGGTCCCCTTGTTGTGTCCATACTTCGAATTTAATTTTCAAAGATCTTGCAACTGAAATTTTTTGGTTAATGGACACTTATAGAAGAGTGAAAATAATTGTTAAGTATTTTTTAAATCACACACATGCTTTGGCTATTTTCAGAGATAATTCAAAGCTGGAATTATTACAAGAAGCCAAAACTAGATTTGCATCTCATTACATTTTGTTGAAAAGGTTATGGGATAGTGGAGAGTCTCTTGCTACAAGTCCTTAACTCATGGAGATATTGGGTGAAAAGTGGAGATGAAAACACTAGGGAAAACGAGATTAGTGGTTGCCGATACAATTAGAAGTGAAGAAATTTGGGATAATGTAGAAAGTATTCTTGCTTTTACAAAACAGATATTCTTGATGATAAACTTGATGGTGAGGGCTCCAAGATGGGAGAAATATATGAAAAAAATGGATAACATGTTGGGAGAGATTAAGGATGTGATGTAAAAATGCTTCATATTACTCTCAAGCGGAAAGGATTGTACTAGCTAGGTGGGAGAAGATGACAATCACTTTACACTGTTCGGGATTTGCATTATCTCCATGGTTTTATGATAGATCATATCTTGACGAGTTAGCACCCGATGGAGTTTGTAGAAAAGCTCCAAATCTTGATAAAGAGGTTGTCATTGGTGTGATGGAGTCTTTTAAAAGAATTTCAGAAAGTGAAGAAGAATAGTGTGTTCTACGAGAACAATTTGCAACTTTTCACATGAAAAAAGATATTTATTCAATGACGGCAGCTCACATGGATGTGGTGACCATGGATGCAATTGATTGGTGGTCAAGGTATGGTTCAAAAACACAGAAGAACTTACACAAGTAGCAAAAAAAAACAGTTTTATCTCAGCCCATTAGTAGTTCTTCTGCCGAGTGAAATTGGAAAACCTACTCCTACATTCATAGTGTAATAATAAACCAATTGAACTCTAAAAGGGCTAATAAGTTGGTCTTCATACATTCCTCGTCTGCGATCCAGATTCTCTGAAAGTTACATGGTCGGGCCACACAAGAAGTGGGATGTGAATCCCGAAAGCACATACTTGGAAGGCACAAGTACGAGACTTGAAGAAATGCAATGGGAAGATCTTGAAGATGTGGGTAATGAGGCTGGTAATGGGAATGACAAAAGGCAAAAGAAAGAGTAAACTTCTGATTTTTGAAGTTTGAAGTTATTTTCTTTTGATTTTTTGGAGTTTGGACTTAGAAGTTAATTTAGTTTTGTGTTTTGTACTTTTGTGTTATGATTATGATTATGCAGCATGGACTTTGTATTTAACTTTTGAAGTATTAAAAAAGATTGATCTTTTGGAATTTATTATTTACTTGTATAAATTATAAGATTATATATTTTAGTAATATATGGTACATCGTACCACATTACATGGTACAACGTTCCACGTACCGAAATAGCACTCCGGAGGAGACTACCCCCCTCGTACCGAAATCTAAAGATTAACAATCCTCGATCCCGTTTTCATTCCGCGTTCCGAAACAGACCCTGTTCCATGCAACTATGAGCTTAACACACTAAGTGGTTCATGTAGACTTTTTAAGATATCAAGTCTTAAGAGATATCACCACAATTTAGGGATGACATCAATCATCAAATGCATAAACACATCTCATAGTAAACTAATTGGATACAGAAGTATCCACCTTCAACATTAATTATTAAACGTACTAGTAGGAAATATCATAATGCTTGCACAATTTAGCAACTATTTTTAACTTAGCCATTACCATCACAATGACAAAAACTAATGCATTTTTACATGAAAGCACAGGCGGACCTATGTTAAGGGGAGGGGTTGCCCGTGCAACGGGTCCCTTCCCTAATAATCTCGTTTCGTAGTGTAATTTTTTTTAAATTTAATGGGTGCAACCGGCGAAAATTTAATTGTGCAACTTATATTATTAAAAAAAATAAAAAATCTAAGTGTGCAACTTGAATAAAAAAATGTATATCTCAAATGAAGCAAAAAAAATTAAAAATTTAATGTCTAAATAACTAAATACGTAAATAAAAATATAACAAATATAACCAAATACTTTTATCCAAATTAAAACCAATAATATTTTTAGCTCAAATTAAACAAAATCCCAATGATATATATTTGAGCCTAGAAAGTTTGTATTTATTTGATTTAATTACACTTATTTTGTTAATTGTTAATCGTATGTTTTATAAAATCTATCGATGGATAAAAGTTTCAAAATGAGGTTACTGGAAAGTGATAATAATGAAGGTCAATTAAATAATTTTTACGAATCTGATAACATCACACAATCACAATTATAACCTTCAAATCCTTCAACTCAATTATAACTGACATGCACGATCTCTTTTGGTATCATTTCGGTACATCACGAATTTTAAATTATTAAGCAAACTAAAGAGAATATTAGATTATATTTTCAATTTTAAATTATAAATTCAACCCAATTATAACTGACATGCACGATATCCTTTGGTATCATTCCGATAGATCATGAATTTTAAATTATTAAGCAAACTAAAGAGAATATTAGATTATATTTTCTATATTTAATTATAAACATTTATTTGTTAGCCCGATCAACTAAATAATTTTAACGAATCTGATAACATCACACAACCACAAACACAATCATAACCTTCAAACTTAAACTCAATTATAATTGACATGCACGATCTCCTTTGTTATCATTCCGGTAGACCATGAATTTAAATTATTAAGCAAACTAAAGAGAATATTAGATTATATTTTATATTTTAAATTATAACGATTTATTTGTTAACTCGGTTCGACCAATATACTCATTTGAATTTTCAAACCGTGCGCGATGAAAATTTGTGCAACGGGTCCCATTGGTGGCTGGGTCCGCCACTGCATGAAAGTACAATAACCAATGCACTTACAGAGTTACAATTAGATGAAATTTTTGTTGATACTGAATCATTACCATATAAGTTCTACAAGTTCAAAATTATTGCAAAATGTAAAAAAGATATTACAAGTTATTAACCATCTGCATTGTACTAAGTTTCCCTCCAAAACTTGGAAAGATCGTATATACCAAAAACAGAGTCTATCAATGCACAATGTACAAGTTATTCAAAACATGTTTTGGGCATATATGATATTGCTAAGTTTTGGAGGGGTATAGCCCTTATTTTTTTGTTTAATTGTAAAGTCAATGCAAACAAAGAAAAGTAGTGACTAACAAAAGCATTGGGCTTGTAATAATTTAAGAACTCATGTTCAATGGTGCGGTGATGATTTGCTTCTATAAACTACTTCACTAAAGCTCTACCAAATGTCAAACACATTCTTAAAAACATTTAAATAATCCCTCTCCCATATTCAATGATTCGTGTTCAAAATAAGACATGCAATTAATTAATGAGGGTGAGTTCTTAGTTCTCAAATAGAAAATGATAGTGTAAAATGCCAAGTATTTGAGTTTATAATTGATAAAGGCATACAATATAACCAAATAGTTATCTATTACATGTTCCTGGACCAGGCAATAGTGTTTATAAAATCACTGTTAATGACACATTCACATGGGTATCTGGTATAACTAATGTATCTATTACCCATGGACACACACCCCAATTATACATGGAAGTTCAACCTCCAAAGTCAATCTACCAAACCAAAAGCAGACGCTTACAATATTGTGTCTAATGCAAAATCAAATTTCAGTAATAGAAGAAACCATGAGATTGAAATGTGTGTTGCATGCCAAAGGTCCAAACCAACCTTATCCACAATATTGAAAATCAATTAACAAGTAGCACTATATTTCAGAGGAACGAAAAAAATGCTAGACATCAAGAGCAGTATCATACTAACTTTCAAGCAACCACAATTGTGGATGGTAACGTCACCCACAGGTATGTCCACCCAATTAATATAGGGTATAGCATGAGGCAACCGTTACCCTTATGGGTACCCACAGGTACGTATGATGACATGAATTATGAATATGGGTATATAAAAGGAGAACTGTCTAAAATTCCATCTATCTTGTCAGCATTAACTTGAGGTTCCAAGTCAATTTCTTCAAGTCTAAAAATGTATATGGGGACATAAAATTTGTAGTCTCTGTGAGAACTGAAAAGTGTGAATAGTGAAAGCAAAGAATTTTGTAGAACTAAAGTGATAGATTGAAGAAGAGAATTTAGAATGCGTGTAAACAAAATGTTGAAGAACTCAAAAAAAAAAAAAAGAACTTAATCCACTGACCTCATTATAAGTAGTTCTTCCCTTGCTTTCCACTTTCTCACACACTAGGAATGACAAAATTAAATAAAAAAACAATAATTTACATAGAAAATATTATTGAATGTGAACCCATGAATATTCCAAAACTAGAAGGGAACCACTTTTTGAAAGAGAAAAGAAAGGAAAAATGAACGTACCTTTCATGCTAAACTGGCGGAGTCCTCTGCCACCTTTATCCCCTCCAGTTGCACGTTGACCTCGTTTTTTCTTCTTATTGCTATTTAAAAGCTACTTGTTAGTGAACTTTTAAGCAGTAGTATCGTTAGACCAAATTTATTGGGCTATCTAGAAAAAGTAGATGAGTTTGTCTTATTACCAGCAGTATTAAGATTGTCAAATCCTATGAAAATATAACTTATATCTAAGCAACTGTAGACAAAGACATAGTCGTTCACCTGCTCTTCTTAGTAAATTGTTTGCAAGTCTTTTACCAAGTACTTACTGCATCCTCTCAAGCTTTTCTTTATTCTTGTAAAGCAAGTAAAGCTTCTTACATCTTATTGTTTCCTGTTTGGATTGTGTATAAGCCTAAACAACTAAGAAGCTGAACGGCTTAAGTCAAGAGACTTACATATCCCTCTTTTCACAATTGACAATAAGTTCCATTCATGATTCAACAAAAACTACAACAAAAGCACTTCTCCCTCAAACTTAACCTATAAAAGGGTCATACAAAAGGCACAAATCCATGTTGAATAGGTGGTGCAAGCAAACCAAGACGAGGTCGAGGTCTGCTCGTTTAGAAACATGAAGCTCAAGCTCAGCTCGTTTCAAGCTCCAAATCAGGCTCAAGTTAGTTTAACTAAAGCTTTTAGCACGTTGAGCTCAAGTAGCTCGGCTCACTTATACCCCTAAAGCTGAAGTAGGTTTAAATTGATATGTTTAGAAGAAAAATTAGCATGTGTAAGGGTAAGCCAAGTCTCATACACACACATTCAAAGCAACATGTTCTAACCAGCTGGCTACTGAAGCAAAACAACAAGAGTTATATGCACCTAGTCATGAACAACCAAAACCCTAAATGATTTTCTCAGCAATACACAAAGCTCATTTGATTTCAAGCCCTAAAGTACAACAAACTGTATACAGCTTTCAATGAAACTTCCCCTGCACTTCCTAATTACCATAATAACAAAAATTTTGTATAATTAATTCATTAAAAGTTAAAACCCACCAAATTCTCAGCAACCAAAACCCACTTGTTCAAACACAGTAATTTCAAAACAAAACATATAAATATCGGTTCAACATCAACACTAAATTATTCATTCTGCAGTACTTGTAATCAAGTAGGAAGCAATTTTCCTTTGGAAAGTTGAGAATTTCACATCAATTTGGAAGTCAACGAAGAGTTATTTTTAAATAATTGAAGACAGAGTTGACAAAGTAATCTCACCCAGCAGCTCCTTGAGATCCAGCATCATCAGCGTGAATATCAAGGTGATTTAACCTCAAAAACGTGTTCTCACTAGCAGGTGTCGCCGCCATTGCCGCCTCACTCCGGGTCGAAGGAGACCCAACACTACCACTTGTCGAAACCGATTGTCCCGAAGCCGTTGTGCCCCAAGACCGGGTCGGCCCACCTCCTCTCGAAGCAAGCGAAAACGGGTTTGTATTTCCAACGGCATTCTCCATATTATCATTCGATCCCATCTTCACCATGAATCCCTAATGAAATTCATCAAGAATTGGCGAATTGGGAAGAAACCCAGATGAAAATAAACCGAAATAGATCTGAATTTGGAAAGAAGAGGTTACAATAAGGGTTTATTAGAGATGAAAGCAACCAAACTTGAGCAAGAGGAAAGAAAGATTCTTGGGTGAGTGAGAAATCGGGGGAAAGCAGAAAAAGGGAAAAAGGGAGTGAAATTGGGGGAGTTTGATGGTGGAATGCGTAACGTGTTGATCAGAATGAAAAATGGACGAGGTGAGGTGTGTGAGGTGAGAGGCGTTGAGGAGGAAATTGAGGAAGGAGGGAAATCCAACGAGGGTTTGTACAAATTTCTTTTTCTTTTTTAATTATTTCTTTAAGTTTTATTTAACTATAATATTTGTTGTATTTGAGTTTTGTTTGTATCTCAAAACAGATTTTTTTTTTTTTTTTTCTTGAACGATGACTTAGTACTAGACTTATTATTTTCTATTTTTATTAATGTATTATATAATTTTTTTTCCATCTAAAAGTCATCCTTTTTTATATATATTCATCTGTTGAACATTTTGTATTGTTTTCTTTGATAGTTATATATTATATTTTTATTTCCCTTTGATAATTATATTGTTACAGAGACTTCAATGAAAAACCAACATGCATCAAAAAACATTTATAAAACTCCATGCACCACCACAAATGCATCACAATTCTCGTGTGATGCATCAAATTCCCGTGTGATGCATCACCTGATCCAATGGCTATAAAGTGGTTTCCGGGTTTTCCGATGCATATAGGTTTTCCATTGAACTCACTCCTATATATATATTTGGTAATTCGGTTTGGTTTGGTCTGCTATCAGCTAGACCAGAAATCAATCCAAAACCCGAGTTTCATAATCGGTTTAGTCTAACCAAACCGAAAACCGAATTTTAAATTTAGTTTGGCTTTAAAAAAATTCGATTTGCTTTGGTTTTTGGTTTCCTCGGTGAATGACCAAAAATTACCCACCCCTAGTGAAAGGCCATGAGTCTTGGCTATTTGGATTTTTAAAATACTGATTTTGTTTATTGTTTTGCCTGTATTTTCAACCAATATCTCATATATACCACTTAAACACCATTTAATTATAAGCACCGTGAACACCAATAAAAATTAAACAAATCATTATCAATTAAGACATTTGCATGTTACATATAAGTTATTTACATAATTTGAATGTGATCAATCTAATGAATCTTGTGTATATTAAAACTTATGAATGCAATAAACCTAATGAAATTTGTATATATAAAATCATGAAAATGTCATGAATCTATTGAATCTTGTGTATATTAAAGCCTATGAATGCAATGAACTCATTGAAAATTTATTTCTATTTGTTCAAAGCTTGTATATATAAAAATTGTATGTACTAAACATTATTTTGGTTTGTGCTCAACAATACTTAATTATAAATGGTGGTTAAAGGATCCTTTACGAAATTTATGAACATAACAAGGGTGTCGTTCGCTTGTCTACGTTCATTTTTTATAACTATGTATTATATATACATGCATTTATCAAATCTCCCTAACCAATGAAAATGGTAGGTAGGTGAGTTTTTTTTTTAATTTAAACTTTTCATAACACATCCTTATTTTTTATTTAACCCATCTATTTTAATAAACTTTTGTTTATTCCTTTTTTAATAATTATTATTACAATATTTTTTTACACAATTAAAATTGTGATTTTAATCATACATATATTTGGAGTTGTCTTTTAAAACTATTATGTAATGTTTAATTGTATCAAAAATACCAATGAAAACTTGCAACTTGGCCAGTAATGATTGGTTGGTGCTTTTTTTAATATAAAATTTTCATAATACACCATTATCTTTATGTTATCTTTTGTCTAACCCATTTATTTTAATAAGTTTTTATTCACTCTTCTTTTAACATTTTTATTACAGTAATTTCTTACACACATAAAATTATGATTTTAATCATACATATGTTTGAAGTTGTCTTTTGAAACTAATATGTTATGTTTAATTGTATGAAAAAGACTATTATTCAAACGCACATTTTAAGATTCTTATAAAACACTTTATAATTAAAATATAACTATTTAATATTTAGATTTTGTATTAAATATGATCATATTTAACATTGTTCATTACTATTATAATGTTGGCAGACCCTACTCGATGTGTTAGAGGTATTGTCATTATAACTTTACTTGATTTGATCATAAAACCAACAAATTAAATTGGTGATTAAACCTAATCAATGTCACAATTTCAAATTATGGTTATGAATATTTAATTATTTAATTCCGATCAGGTTTAATAAGACATAGTTTGTAATTTTGGACATTGCAAAATCTAGAAAAACCAATTATATGATCAACTAACAATATCATTTCATTTT
The DNA here is from genome assembly GCA_020465985.1 of Centrapalus pauciflorus. Classification (NCBI taxonomy): domain Eukaryota; kingdom Viridiplantae; phylum Streptophyta; class Magnoliopsida; order Asterales; family Asteraceae; genus Centrapalus; species Centrapalus pauciflorus. The sequence goes on from JAANYP010001790.1 coordinate 1,140,068, forward strand.
CTTCTTGGATATATATTACTATATCAACTTTTTAATTTCACTCTTTGATCCTGGTTCAGTTGAGTTTTGTTATTTGAATTGTTTGAAAAATATTTATTCATTTATTTTTTATATTTATTTTTGTAATTAATATTTTCAACCTCTCAACAATGCACAGGTATTCAATAACTAGTTTAATATATGTTTTAAATGCTAATAAAAAATATATTTAATTAGTTTGTGTCATTTATTATTTTAATAAATTAACATAAACAAGTTAGGGGTTATTTGTTATGTTTGCCCTTTGCCATCAATTTTAGCCAAAAATTTCCTAGTTTGCCCTTTGCCACCAACTTTAGCCTTTGAGTTTTTTGGTGAGGAAATAGATGCAATAAATGCATCAAGGTCATGGTGGAGGGTTTGTGTGGTGACTCATGAGGATATTGAGAGATGATATGGCATATAAAATTATAAATTGATTGTTTGTTTGAAGATTTGTATATTTTAATTTTAGGAATAAATGATAATGCAAGTATTTTACTTTTGCTGACAACTATATTTTTTTTTATTAGAAAATAATTAAACCAAGAGTAAATTAGTAATTTTATTGTATTTAATCGGTTGATTCAACTCATTAAACAAAACAAAAACGGTTATTATCCAGACAATCGACTTAATTTAGACAATTAACTTAATCTTCATAATGAATTAACATGAACGAAAAAATTTGTTTGCTTATCGTTTATATTCCTTCACTTGTTTTGTCAAACTTAAATGAATAAACATGAGTTAAATGAATTCGTTCGTTTAGTTATTTTGTTTGTTTGTTCGGTTAAACTTTAATAAACAAACATGAATAAGTCTTAGTTCGCGTTTGTTCAATTTGTTTATGGTCATCGGTAAAATTGCTTATGTGGCTACATTTTATACTGACCGTAAAAAAATTGAACAACATAATATATTAGGTAAATATTTTTATTAGTTGTACATGTCATATGGTTTGCAAGTCAACAAAAAAGTTTATAAGAAATAAAAAAAATATACTGACTGAAAATAACATGTAAAAATTAAGAACAAAATAAACAAAACATAAAGTGGAAACATGTATTTGTGTGTATATGGTTTTTTAAAATTAAAGAAAAAACTTAATTAACGACGGGATATAAAGATGTCTACTACAAAAAGATGGAGGAGATAAAAGTTGTATGACATTGATATGACTTGAAAATTAGAGGGATTAAAAAGTAGATATGAGATATGTTTAGCATGATTAGTTGTAGCTTTGAACATGAGGTTATGGGAGCTATAGTTTTTTTTAAATAGCAGAAGTTTTTTTGTTTTTATAAATGTATTTGGTTAAAGTGACTATAACTTTTAGGTTTAAATAACATAAATAGACATTGATATTAATTAAAGGGATATTTGTTCAAAAAACCTTCAAGTTTGATCATTTTTGTGATAAAACCCCCAACCATTTTTCATTGCACAAAAGACCCCCAACCGACAAAATGTCACGGAATTGAGATATTACCGGTTGTAACCAATTGAAAGTTGTAGGTCACCGTCGACAAGTTATCAGTGACTACCGGAATTTCACCGAAAAAATAATTTCCAATAAAAACACAGATTAGAACAAAAAAATCAACAAGAAATGTGAATTTGAATCATAAAACCTAGACAAATGAGTTCCATGGAAAGAAAGTTCGTCAGAGACGAATGGTTGGTCAGCAGATTACAACCGATTCATCAGGTTGCAAGCTATTTTTTTTAAACTCATTTTGACAAGATTTATTTAGTTGGAATTTTTTGTACAATGAAAAATGATTTGAGGTTCTAAACATAAAAATAGTTCAACTAAATTTTTTTTTTTTGGCAAAAATATCCATTAATTAAAAGTTATAGCTTATAATTATTTGAAAGGTAAAAAACTAACTTTGTTTGATCAAAAGGTTAAACTCTTTTTGAAAGCAACTTCAAGTAGCTTATCGTAAAAGAACATTTGAGAGCTTTCAAATCTCAATAAAAAACTTAAGTTCCTATCAACCAAACGAAACTGTTGAGTTTAAGCCTAAAAGAAAAAGTTAAAGCTTCTAAAAGCTACTTGCAAAACACAGCCAAAACCTCCACCCTGATAAACGTTAAAGACATATTTTCATGATAACCAACTCTTGAAAATATCATTTAACAAAGTATAGTTGTTTTTGCATTATATTCTCTTAAGAATTTTTTTATTGAAATTATCCTTTTTTTCATTAGTTCATTTCGTATATAAATCAATAATAAATGATGAAACCGGAAACGAAATTAAGGATAACAATATCATGCGAAAATAGACTTCTAATGAAGCAAAAATGATTATCTCACAAATGATGGTATAAATAAAAAATAGTTGAAATTACACGAATCTCTCTCTTTTTTTTTAAATGATATAATCAAAATAGAGTTTATATCGATTAACACCATTATGTTTTTACAGTTTTATAAGTTTGGTTCCTCAATATTAATTTTTTTTAATCATTTTAGTTATTATGTTATTTTTTTTATTAATCCTGTGAAACTTATTAGCACTAACTTCTTGTTCAGGTTAAAAAAATGATATCACATTATAGTTTAAAGTTTATATTGAAAAAGAAAACCATTATATTTTTAGGCAGTGTTTATTATGCCGTAATGGGAGATAGCATGGAATGAATTATTATGACGGAATGAAAAAAATTTGTTTGTTAACCTCGTGGTTATGGAATGAATCATTACATAAGGAATGTGATTCCTTCGCCTCTCTTGATTTTCATTCCTTGAGGGTGATGTTTTTTTTTCCATTCCCTCTCAAGGAATGGAATGGAAGTTTAATTTTGAAGTGTTTTATTCAGTTTCATTCTATTCCTTTTAATATTCCTACATACCAAACAACGTATAGTAATAATTCATTTCATTCCAATGATATAAACAAACACGATAAGAAGCCGTAATGATTCATTCCCTTACATTATTCATTCCATTCATTTATCAGTCTATTACTTCCAACCAAACGGACCCTTAGTTTTTTTTATTAGTTTGGTCAATAAGATGATTTTTTTCCATATTGAATCTATTATAAAATTTAAAATATACATGTTTAAGCAATTAGTTATATCAAATTTTAATAAATCATTTAACATTCTGATTTTTCATTGAAAAAAATAACAATTTAGGAACCAAATAAAATACTAAAAACATGATAATTTTTCTCAAGACAAAACTTAAACTAAAATGTGACATCATTCGTTTAACCTGAACATGTCAATGATAAAAAATTTCACAGTTTCAATAACAAGATAAATAATGTGATGATTAAATTGATAATAAAAAAATAACATTAAGGATCAAAATCATAAAATTACGAAAATAGGAGTTTTTTCAATATTAAACCGATAAATATCCCCAGCATTTCATGGTACCTAAATTTACATATTGTTGATAGCACTAGTATGTTTTTTTTTTTGAACGGCAAAAGGAAAACCAACTTAAAGGCATTGCCATCACCTCAAGCCATTAAAAATTTATTCAAACTAGCAAGAAGCTAGAACACCACATTGACCACAACAAAGACTTACAACCCCCTATGTGTTGAACAGTCGTGTTTCGACCTTCTACCAGAAATATGTGCCAATTAGTAGCACTGATAACATGATTTTTCAGGCTGAAATTTGATTCATCCGTCCCCTCGTATAGCCTTTATTCTGTCTCCATCACAAAAAAAGGAAAAACCAACAAGGACCTTACAAACATCGTCGAGTTTACACAAATCCTGCAAGGGCTGAGGAACACCACCTGAAGTAAGCGGGACAAATACAATGCGTGGGCCGTGATTCCGTGAATCACCTTTACTCGTGTTTTACCTGAAAGGCTGAAACGGAACCCATACTCGAAATCAGATAATAATAAACTTCCACATACAAGAATTATTCAAGTCACAATTCCATTGATCAACTTCGATGCATCATTAGATAAACTTCAAATCTATATTAGATATATACGATTAAATAATTAATAGTCAAATATAGATCATAAAACTCTACTAATTCCCGCTAATTTTCTTTTAAAAAATTACCATACCTAAAACAGTCAGTGTCCTTCTTCCTGACCATATTATATTATCATCTCACATTTCGAGTTACACCATCGGTTTCAGGGTTTTTTTTTCCTGCCGTCTATGCCAATTATGGCTGGCTCCACACGTGCACAAGGCATACAGTACCCCAAACTACAGAATATCTATGGAAAAACATTCAAACAGAACCAACAAAACACCAACCTTTTGAGAAATTTATGGTCAAAGAAATGCAAAAAAGAGTTTTGACTTAAATCAAGTGGCTACCACCAAAGGTGGGGGAGTTTCCCCTTGGCCAAGACCTCGAGTTTGAGCCTTGCAAAGGGCATTTCTCCTTGGATGGAAGTGTGAGGTTTGGTCCTTACCCTCAAGGTGTCTAACAAACAGGTGCTAACCACTAACCACTAACTTTAGCGGTTCAAAAAAAAAAAAGAAAAGAGTTTTGACTTTTCTAAACTGCCTCTGTAAGAATTCAAGAGATTTCAATTGACCACTTATATACAACACTTAAACAATTCAAAGTTACCCCAACTTACTGCAGATTTAAAACCATTCTTAGCAATTTATGCATGAATTTGAACCTAATGCCATCTCATTGCGTTCGATCCCCTGCAGATCTCAAACACGAATTAGCACTTTAGCAGATCACTTTGCATGAAGATGGACCACAAACAAACTGGATAAATTTTGTGAGGGTCCTCATGTCAATGACAAGTTGACAAAAAGAGTTTTCCAAGCCAATATATGATTGAATATCATGTGAAATTTATTGTGTTAATTACATAAATATGCAACATACTTATTGCTGATTTTCATTTAGGGTGTGTTTGTTTTCAATTAAGAGGCTCTAAATTAGGTCTGAAGTCTGAATTTCAGATTTTAACATAATTTGTATTGTTTGTTTAAGTTCAGACTTAAGATGTTACAACCTCTGAATTTTAAGAGAATGAGACTAGTCTGAATTAAATTCAGAGCCTCTTAATTTCAGACTTTAAGGCTTCCTCTTAATTTCAGACATGGTTTTCAGACTTCAGACATTTAACCTCTTAAAAAACAAATACCACCTTAATGTTACGAATTAAGTTTGCTTCCATAAATAGGTAACATATTTTAAAAAATAAAAAATTACCCTTCCTAGAATTTTATATGAGTACTACATTTTTATGGGGGCAAACTTAGTTTGTTATTCACTTATTTGAAATAGGCACAAACCATAAGTACGTTAGCTTTTTATGCAACTAACCAGAATTTATTCAGTACATAAAATATATGCAGATTTCATAATTCAATAAATTAAGTGAACTATCAAGAATCCACACATGTGTATAAAATCCAATACCTATCACCTATGCATCCTAGAAATGTTAGGGCATTATCTACAAAAGAATGTTGTTCTAGGTAGAGAAAGTCAGAATGGTTTGACCAGTCGAGGTCAAACATAAGCAGTAGTACATTAGGAACAGGTGAAATCCTAAACCCATAATAAGAAAATTAGCAGAAGAAGCACTTTTAAGGCTAACAAAATAGTTTGTGAATTAAATGGCTTGTTTGGCTCATGGAATGAAATTCAAATTACTTGGAATTTAAAATTTAGTTATTAGTGTGTTTGTTGGGAAGGGGTAGAAGATAGTATTTAGTGTCGACAAAGGGTGTAGGTAGTGAATAGTTGGAATCTAAATTCATTTATGAGTAGGTAGGAATGACAAATTCCTATAAACAATTTTCTGATGGTATACAAATAGAATTAACTTTTTATTTTTTTTCCAAACAAGCTAATTAGAATTCCAATTCTATCGAATTCTATTCTGTGAGCCAAACACACCCTATGAGTTTGGGGTATGTAGAACAAGATTAGAGAATGCTTATGTTATGCCAAATGAAGCAATAATAGAGTTTCTTGAAGTGAAATTATATGATAAGGAAGGGCACCAAGTCTGTTTAATGGCTACAATAGAATATACTAGTTTATGACCCACGTAATACGTGGATATTTATAATAAATATTATTTAAAATTATGTAAGAATACTATTATTATTCATCAATGATTGTTTTTAAAAGTTTATTTTTAGTTTAATATATTTTAATTTATATGAATTGAAATTTTAGTTTATATATAATATAATGCTTATATATTTTACTACAAATTAATATTTATAGACTAAAAATAATAGAGTTATTTATCTTTTTAAAAAGAACAATTGTATTTATATTTTATTATTTATAGATTAAAAATAACATAATGTATTTATCTTTTTAAAAGTGATAAATTGTATGTTTCTTTTATTTTTTTATAATAATAAATTGTATTAATCTTTTATGATGATATGTGGAAGTTTATTAACTCATGTGTTACATGAGCATTTAAAAAACCTAATTATTTTTTGAGAATTTAAACTTATAAACAAATACACAATTGCTATATGCATGTGATAGAAACATATATTTATTTTATTAAAAATTCAATTCAACTAAAACATTTATAATGTTTATCAACCATACCATTTTGTATAAAATCAATGTAGGCATGTGAGATTAGTTATAGGCATTATGAGATTAATTCAATATAAAAAATAATAAAAAAATGTGTGCTCGATTTAAATTTAAACGTATTAACATTTAACTCGTACAAACATAAAATTTAAAAGAAAATAGTTTATCTAATTATTAATACAATAAGATCAATTATTTTTTCTAAATAAGAAAAACTCAAACATGTAATCTAAATCCAGTTTATAAAAAAGTAACATAAACTAATTTTGTAAGAAGTAATAATAATAGAAAATTTTAAGAATAAAAATAGACTCTAAATTTTATAAATTAGTTTAAATTTTAAAAGTCAATATTTATTAATGAAAACATAAGAAGTATAAGAAGGAAAAATTGTATCTAATTTGTCAACATTTTATACTTAATATGATTTAACTAAAAAATTTATGTTATATTAATAAATAAATATCTCTTTTAAGATATTAATTATACAAAACAAATACAATTATAATATGCATGTATCAAATTTAAAGACAATATACATGTTTTAGTTATTGGTAACCTATTGGTTTAATTGCTTTTAATATAATAAATTGAAGTAATTAATGTAAGGAAATAAATTAGGAAAGAAAGATAAAAGGTTATTTATATATTTTTTTAATTAATTAAATTTATTATTAAATAGTTCTAAATTAGAAAAAAGAGCGGGAAAATTAAAAAGTAATCTGTTAAGAAGATGACACGTAGCAATGAGATGTTCTTATTTATTATAATATATAGATTCTGTGGATACAAACTGAAGCAATAGTAATAGTTTACATGGATATGAAATTAAAAGAGGGATACTGGTTACCATGGTTGTTAAGATCCCGATATTAATCTTAAGGTCTTACAATTTTACGATCATGATCAGCAAAAACGATTAGATCGTTAGTAAGATCTCTCGTGGGTGGATCTTAATCAGGATCTTCAGATTTATCGTAGGATCTTAAGATCTTGATCCGATAATTTCAAAAAATTATAATGGGTCGACTTTGTTAAATAAAGGTAAACATATAGCTTAATTATCTAATTTGTACATACCAACAATTTTAATATAATCCTGAAGTTCAATACTCTAAAACATAAATCTTTAATGATGTAACTGAATTATCAAAATCCTTAAGAAGTGTATTGAACTATAGTTATGATGTTTAGATTTTAAATATTTTATCAATTTGACATAAAAATAAAAATTTGATTTTAATTATAACACATATAAAAAAGACAATGTTATTTTCATAGAATCTTATCTTAGGATCCTGATGTCGATCTTACAAACTGATCTTGTGAAGACAAAAATGATCCTATCTTACTACCTTGCTGGTTACATTTGAATGCTAGTATACATACTCTCCCTTGTTTGCCCACAATAAGAATTACCAAAATAATCGTGTTGGGCAGATCTATGTCAACTACCAAAGCTACGATTCGACTCAAACAATCACTTTTTAATATCACATATGAAAACTACAACAATGTTCTTGATAGATTGTCCCACCAAACTTGCAAGCGCAAATGAAATCATTTTTTGCCGTCGGTCCGTTTTTGTAATTATACTTTTTCTAGTCTGATTTGGTAATTTCAACTTTTTGGGTGAACTATATTGGTAATTATGACAACATAAGAGTTTGAAAAGATCTATTTTGGTCATTTGATGTTTTGAATTAGCTCATTCAGGAAATAAAATCAGAAAATGTATTACCAAAATGGATCGTTTCAATACTTTAATTACTAATGGACTATTCCTAAAAGTATAATTACCAATATAGACCATATCAAACGATAAATACCAATATATCCCATCCAAAAAGTTCTATAATTACTATAACAAGACCAATGATAAAAGTAAAAGGCATTCTAGCGATATAAATTACAACAAACATATATTATATAGTATGTGCAAAGTCTGTTAAGAAAATTGTAGTATGTGCAAAGTCAATTTTCATACGACATACACATAATAAGATGAAATAAACTAATATAGGGAACTGAACCGAATACAAAAAAGAAAAGGAATAAGGAAACAGAAATATAAAAAACCAACAAGTTCAAAATCCTGATATGAAACAGAAGTTACTTAAATAATAACACAAAGCCCTTTATTCCGTGCTCTTTAAAACACTAGTCAAAAACTAAACTCTCAATAATTGGATTCAAAATACTAATGAGGATCTGGTAGCCAACTAGTTACACAAAAGTGGATAAAATCTATGCTAAATATAAATTTGCTTTAAGATCTGCTGAGTAGAAACCTATATTTGTGTACTATTAATCAAGGACAGCATGAATTTAACATACTTGTCAACATATTCAAAGGAAATGGTTCACTTAATATCAAGCATTTCTTAATAATAAGTCGGCCAAGAATAATATGTTACTTATCATCTTCAATTAACTTCAGTAACAAAGATCTTACACTATGAGCAAGATATAATCACCCAATTACGTGTCAAGGATGTTGATGAGCAAATTAATCGGTGAGACAGCTGGCAAACAAGATAAAGAACTAAACCTTTGATAGCGTTATCGATCTTGAATGCGTGCTAAACATGTGTAACACGTAAATGCAAACTAAAAATAGGCGTGTTCTGCTGAGATCCTACGTGAGCATTAGGATAAAGCAATGAATTTCTGAATTACGACAAAAATCCAGCAAGTCATGTTAAAATTTTCTATTTATAATTCACTTGCAGTTCAGCACCTTATCACTACCCTTTCTAAAATTTCCACTTCCCTAAAAATAAAAAAATAGGCAAGAGATATTAGCATGCCATTTTAAGTATTACTATATAAACTATTTAACATCCATATGTGAATAACATGCACAAAGAAACAATAATCTATATCAAAAATATTGACACAGAGAGGTGGAGATTTTAAGGAAATTGCCTGGAATAAGCCTAATAATATTTTCATCTGCGTTGTCTTCCAATTCCACACACTTATGGGCTTAACAAACATTTTTACTTTAAAAGCGATTGAATATGCAAGTAAAACACTTGAGATATATTACCTTAATTAGAAATAATTTACTTGAATGTCAACATCATTGTCGGCAGTAAGGCCAGAACTCCAGCTAGCGTGTTGATGCTTCATAGCACATTTGCTTGCACGTAGCCTCTCTCTCTCTCTCTCTCTCTCTCTCTCTCTCTCCTGCCTCCTTCCTTCCCTCATTTTAACGGTTCACTCAATGCACCAGGATCTTCCACCTAAGCCCAGAGCCATGTCACCCGTCTTCGGCTGAAGCTTGAGTCTTTTCTATTTAAGGCATAGCTTCAATCTTTCTCAGTGCCCTGCTCCTTCGATGCACCTCCTAAATCGATCAATTGCCCCCATATCCTAAGTGCATCCTCTCTATCTTTCTCTTAATACAAAGCTTGACCATGAGAAATTTGTTTCGAACAGAGCCTGAGATGAGAGCAGCCTATGATTTTACAGGCAGTTTCAGTGATGTCTGGCGGCAAATACGTGTTTCAATGGTGATGCCACCACTGACCATTGCAATTTGTATATGTGCGGTGATGTCTATAATGATGTTCATCGAAAGGGTCTACATGACTATTGTAGTTCTTTTGGTAAAGTTCCTGGGCAAGAAAAAGTACATGCAGTATAAGTTGGAAGCACTGAAAGAAGATCTAGAGCAGAACAGAAGTTACCCCATGGCGTTGGTTCAAATACCTATGTACAATGAAAAAGAGGTATACATGTTTCTCATACACAAGAATATAATATGACTGTTCGGTGCATAAACTTCATACTATTACTTATTTTAGTTTTCAAAGAACGGATAGAGCAGGAAATTTATTTCTGTCAACTCATTATCAATTTCAACATTATAAAAATTTGGTTGCTTAATTAATGGTGACAGAAATAAAAATATTGCATAGATTCAACATCACAATATTTCACATATGACATGTCATTTTACAATAATCAGTGTTTATTAGAAGAGATGTTGACTAGAAACAAGTGTTCTCATCTTGGTAATTACTATGAATATCCAACCACATTTGCTAATTTGTGATTAGAGTTCTTGCTTAACCAGGTTTATCTTTTCAGTATTGAAATTTCAATGTATCATAGAAGCACGCACACACACACACACAATACTAGCAAGCATCTCCAACCCTGATTCCATACGTAACTCGAATCTTAAATTTTAATATTGGAGTTAGGTTTGGAGTCACTATCTTAAAACTTTATCTTTAATACTTAATATTTAATAAGAAATCACAAATCTTCATCTTTAATATTCGAATGTGATGAACAAATGAAATATATATATTGTCACTTGTATAGTTAATGAAATATATATTGCCAAATATATACTTCAAAAACAGAAAACTGTTCAACATAAAATCTATAACAAAGATCTTGTGAAAGACTTTTAACACGAGCCTAATATATTTGCAAATTAACCACCAGATTGCACTAGTATAATTTCTAGTGTATATACACACACAAACACATATATAAAAATTTAAATATATGTGAGAAACATGACAAGTGAATTGATACGGTAAATTATAACATTGATTTACAAATTTGTAAATCTACTCAAATTCGTAACATTATGAACCAATGTTACAAATTTACTGAATCAACTTGCTTCTCACATTTCTCACATCATCCTAAGCCTACACACACACACACACACACTCCCATATAAAATAAATACAATCAGAAACAACCTCATATCTTTTTTTGTGTCAAGACATTGAGCATTTCTGCATTGGTCCTGCTACTATATGATGTTCTCCTCCAAGAACATTATAATATGAACCAGTATTCCTGTTATCTCATCTAGTTTAATAGTTTATTTCAAAGTATCATTACAAACTACCACAAGACTGGTAAAAATGAGTGACATGCATTTTTATCTTTTCTCCTTGCTAAAATGTTGATTGAGTGCTCGTGTCAAGTGTCAACAGAAATCATTGCATCTGTAGAACTGATATCATCTACAGTTCAGAAACTAAGAGAACCATCATCTAACTCACATTTTTATCAGGTCTACAAGCTCTCCATTGGAGCTGTATGTTCACTTAAATGGCCATCCGACCGTCTCATTGTCCAAGTTCTTGATGACTCCACCAATGAAGTCCTAAGGGTATCCCTTCAACTACACATAAAAAAAGTTTAATATTTGATATAAAGTTCAAATTCAGCAACAGACTCACTAGTTGTATGTAGGCACTGGTGGAGTTGGAGTGCAAGAAGTGGATACAGAGAGGAGTGAATGTCAAATACGAGACCAGGAACAACCGAAATGGATACAAGGCTGGTGCTCTCCGTGAAGGTTTAAATAAGGATTATGTGGTCGATTGCGAATTTGTTGTCATCTTTGATGCAGATTTCCAACCAGATGAAGACTTTCTTTGGAGGACTGTACCTTATCTTCTTGAAAATCCAGAACTTGGATTGGTTCAGGCTCGATGGAAATTTGGTAATGCTTACTCGTTTCTCTCATATGCCTCATTTTGCATTTTTGCAACTTTTGGTACCCAATTGAGATTTTAAGCAACTAAAGATAGACAAAAGGTTTCGGTTCGATTTCATTTGCAGTTTCGGATATATTATACTAACATAAGTTCTCTGTAGTAAACGCGGATGAATGTATCATGACTCGGCTCCAAGAGATGTCATTAGCCTATCATTTCACTGTTGAGCAAGAAGTGGGTTCTTCAACTTGTCAGTTTTTTGGGTTCAATGGTAAGCGTATTTTGAGGGTGATTCCAGCATGTCAAATTAGAGAAAAAATAGCTTTACGAGAATTCTCATGCAACTGATATGACAATAGGGACTGCTGGTGTTTGGCGTATAAAAGCTATTGAAGATGCTGGTGGCTGGAAGGATCGAACCACTGTGGAGGACATGGATCTAGCTGTTAGGGCCAGCCTCAAGGGGTGGAAATTTGTCTTTGTGGGGGACTTAGAGGTGTGTTCTTGTTCCATATCCCATAATAACCTTTTTTGTTCAATCAACGAATATCTCTACTGAAATAAATAGCTTAAATATTACGTAGGTCAAAAACGAACTCCCGAGTACCTTCAAAGCTTATCGATATCAACAGCATCGGTGGTCATGTGGTCCAGCTAATCTGTTGAGAAAAATGACCAAGGAAATCATCTTATGTGAGGTACAATGCATAAACCTTTTTCTTAACTTAAAAGCTTAAGTTTGGCATTTAGATAATGATTGAATGCATCTCTTGCCTTGTGCAGAGGGTGTCCATCTGGAAGAAATTCCATGTCATCTATGCATTCTTCTTCGTAAGGAAGATAATAGCACACTGGGTCACTTTTTTCTTTTACTGTGTAATCATTCCAATAAGCATCATGGTTCCTGAAGTCCATCTCCCAAAATTAATAGCAATATATGTTCCAGCAACAGTTACCATTCTGAATTCGTCATGCACCCTAAGGTAATGAATCTCAAGATAGACATAAAATGACAATAAGCTAGGAAACTACATATTAATAGCTAAATCCTATTTTGCTTGGCACAGGTCATTGCATCTTCTTGTCTTCTGGATCCTGTTTGAGAATGTCATGTCTTTTCATCGATCTAAGGCAACAATTATTGGACTCTTAGGAGCCAACAGAGTTAACGAGTGGGTTGTGACTGAAAAGCTAGGGAACACAGCAAAGCAAAAGAGCATTGTCAAACCGTTAAAGAAACCACGATCACGCTTTGGAGAAAGGTAATTGCTAGCAATACTTGTCATCACATCTGATTGAAAACTAGGTCAACACCTGATGAATGAGTAGCATCTTTACCACTCATTATCTTTTACCATGTGCATATTATTTTATGCTAATACCTTACATGACAAACAGGCTTCACTTCTCAGAGTTGATAATGGGACTGTTCCTTCTATACGTAGCCATCTACGACATGCTCTTTGGGAAAGATCACATGTTTGTTTATCTGTTACTGCAATCGGGTGCTTTCTTCGTTGTAGGAGTTGGGTATGTAGGTATATCCGTCTCCAACTAGAGCAGCACACTGGTTGATAAAGTTTTTATAGATTTGTGTTCTATCTAGCATTATATTAGTGTCTATGTTCATGAGAAGGTTATAGGGAACTGTGCAAATGCTTAAAGATAGGAGGTTATGCTTAAAAGACTACAAGAGGAGCAGGTGGAAGAACAGCACTGCAGATGGTGGTGTATTTAGTTAAATCGTTAGCATGTATTCCTATATATAGTTCAATGCTTTCTACAAAAGTTGCTTGACACAAGACTATGGTGTATCATGAATAAAATATATGATACTGCAGTTTACTCGATGCTAATAAAGTGTTCATATGCCAAATCAACAACAATGATTCATATAAGTGACTAACTGCTCTTTCTTATCATTGCCTGAAACTACAGTATGTACTTGTCATGGTAGAAACTTTCGGGAAAGCTGGTAAAGTTGTCTATTTTCACAAACAAATGGTGGATGAACCCCCCACCCACACACACACAAAAGAAAGAAAAACCAACCACCTCACTCCATTAGTCCATTTAGAAAAGAAAGAACATGAGAGAAAAGAAAGAAAATGGGTCCTCACCTATAGGCGCTTCAAGAGGCCAATAATTCAACCCTGCCCAGCAGTAGATATAAGCATGATCAAGGGTGAAAAAATGCCAAAACAAAGTTGTTTAGACTTTAGATAGACAATTAGAAATAAAAATTTCAAGGAGTCACTTTTTGTGTGAACCCTTTTCATTTTTTTTAGTTAGAGTGTGTTTAGTTAGCAAAAACCCTTTTCATTTTTTCAAGTGAAAACTGAAAAGTTGTTTACTTAACAACAATTCCTTAAATTTTCATTTCACTTTTCAAAATACCACTTTTTATACCCTCTCTTTTACATTTCATTCACCTACCCTACATTTACTTTCTCTTTCTCTCTTTTACTTTTCCATCACCTACCCTATATTTACTTTTTATATTATTTTTCTTAATTTTTTAATCACCTATCCTATTTTTCTTAAAACTAAAAACTTTATCATCTAAATAAGTTTTCACTTTTTATAGAAACTATTGTTTTTTCTTGAAAACTATAAATTGAAAACTGAAATTGAAAAACGACTAGTTTTCGTTAACTAAACACAATAGCTTTTAGCAAAGGAGAGCCTCTATCATCACTATAAGAGTTGCAATCTCTAGGGGCTTATACTTATGAACATCTCTCCTCTGCAAATCGGATATTCTTTTAAGGACCAAATATTTTTTTGATTTTGTTGTAGGAGAACTCATTCTCAATTAAACCTAGCACCACTACCAAAAGATGCTTCTTCCTAATTTTGTTTGGATCGATTAGACAATAGTACCGTCTCTGATGTTTGATTGCTTGCTGCCTGATGAAAAATTCAACACCAATATCATAAAATTGCTATAGAAATAGGAATTTTATAGGCTTGTAAGTTGTAACTACGAGTCTGCACATTTACCAAATTTCAGTGGAAAGTCAAGAACCCCTATAAAATGACAACTATCAAACTTCCACTAAAACCTGGCCACAACTTCCAATTCACAATTTTGGGAAATTGGATCCATCAAGCAGAATGCTTCTTACCATGAAATAGTTTTTAAGCACAAACATGTGAAAGGTTACAAGATTACTATTACACATAATGTGTAAGGAAAGAAGCCATGACCTTCCCTAATCCTTCAATGCTTGCCAATGTGGCCACACATTGAAGGATGGAATTAAATATGATAAAACATATGGGAATAGGTGATAAACACTCTACTGGTTAAAGGGAAAAGTGAGACAACAAACTTGAGATGGTGGTCATCTCCGATATAGGGACTTGAATGCCCCAAAAGACTTGTACCTCTCAAAGATTCCTACCATTATCAATCCACAGGCATCAATCCCCTGCTCCCATCAATACTATGAGAGAGAATAGCTACCAGCATACATGAGAGACAGCAACAAATGTAAGAAAATACATAGCACGCACGTACAGCAACGACGAACAAAAAGCAATAAAACAAGAGCACGGAGTATTACGGGGCTCAGTCTCAAGAATGACATGCGTCTACGGCCAGTACTAGTGAAAATCTTTGTTAATTTCAAATCAAGGTTACAATTATAATTGGATCAATATTTATAGGGAACTACAACTGAAAAAGGATATCCTTAGTGGATCAGGCTATTAAAATAAAATTTCTTCCTAGGGGGCTGACCTAGACCCGGCCGCTCTTTCAGGAGAAGGAACCCATGCTTAGGTTTCGCAGCGGCCAATAAACCTTGGGCAATTAATCAGTCTTCACAACTCAACAACAAACACTAGAATACCACATACAGATACAGAACCTAAAATCACAACCACTTATCATTTCAAAATATCAAATGAACACATTGATCATCATCCTTCAACATAATGAGCTTTGAACATACACGGTACCAATTTTTCATTTAGTAATTCTGGTGAAGGTTGCCTCTCCTTGAGCAGCAAACATATGATATCATAGTATAGATCAACATACAATGTTTTGAACTTTAAACGTATCTAACAAAAGGGAGAAGAAAACACAGAAAACAAATTCAGAGAAGAAGCATTACTAACAGTGATTTCATTAAGCTTACCGGCCAATACAAGAACATTAAGGCGATCATCAAATTGTTGTCTAGGTTAATTACCGTAAAATCGCATCTTTGAAAAAGTAGAAATACTCACAATGTATGAACGAGATTAACGGCGCTTCAAAGGAATAGGTCCTTCTGCTATCATTCATCGATGATACAATCCTCGCTCATTCTTTCTGCTGCCCATTCATCTGATCTGATGATCAATTAATTAGTCAGAACTCGGAACAATCGAAAGACAAAACTGACACAGGACAAGTCCATTTTAGATGATAAAATTTTAATTTAGAAAAAAACATATTAATAATTATAAAATAAAAAAAAAATAAGATAGGTGAATAGAAGAGTGAGAGAAAATAGAGCATATAAGAAAACATCTATCTATCTATATATCTGTCTATCTATATTTATATTTATATATATCTATATCTATATTCTATATATATATATATATATATTAATAAAGAAAAATAACTATTATTACACGTCGCTACCTTGGCTCTCCAAAATTTCATTTTCTTGTTTGTTTTTCCTAACATAACTCTCTCAAGTAACTCATTTGATTTATTTTAAAAAATTTAAGATATTAAATGAAAAACTTACCTAAATTAGTGTTTCCATACATATAATTTAATTAATTGGTTTAATATTAAAATGATAATGTTTTTCTAATTTATTCCTTGTAACCATAATTTTGGTAACTCAACATATTTTTAAAAGTATTTTAAACTTAAATGATAAAAGTTATGTCAAATCATTAACATTGTCTTCACAATTCATATAAGTATATTTCAATATTTACTTTTTATATACATTTTATTAAAGATTATATGTGTAACACCCTCGAACTAATCCCCAAAGCCACGTAAATAACACGTCAACGCAATATAATATAAAATATCCCTAACTATTCCCAAAGCACATACGTGGAAACTCGATAATTTTAAAACTTTTAATTACTGAATTAAGTCACAGAAGTCTCCGATCAACTACATAAATATCTGAAGTGTGTCCAATAGTCCCCAAAATATAACTACCTTTACAACAGGTAGCTAACTCCTCGAGTATGCGAATGTAAACCTACTTGGGTCCAGTAGGCCTACTAGAAGTCCGATCACCTGAGACACACACACAACACACACGGAGTCAGCTAACGCTTGTGAGAATGCAAGTGTTAGTGTACGATTATTATAAAAGCTCGATAAAAGAAATAAACTCGATAATAAAAAGGTTCAGCGTTATCTACTGAACATGTATATGAGATCCCACAAAGTAGCTCAGATAGGTACTCAACTCGTGTGGACGAATCCATGTACCCAAATCCCTAGACCGCACAAAGCAGTCGTCAAGACTCAAAAGAGAATCGGGAGCGACCCGACCCCTGCCCAGCCGTACGGTTTAGTAACTCGATAGCTCGTGTGTCACAAATCTCATATAGTAAAACACAGTTCACAATAAAGCTCGATAATACATGTATGATAATATCTCGATAAAAAGCTCGTAATAAAACTCATAATATCTCGTAAGAAAGCTCAGTAAAAAATCATGCAAGTATTAAATAAACAGTCGTACAAGTATCTCAGAAAAACATGCAAACTCACCTGGCCCTGAAATCTCTTTCCTTAAGTCTCGGTTCCCTGCCCGTATCCTGACCCTATCAACTCGAGACCCTAGAAACACAAGGGAATAACTCAATATCATTAACCCATCCCTAAATAAACGCTTAAAATATATTTATTTTCCTGAATTCTCACGCGGCCGTGTAAGATTTCTTACGCGGTGATGTAGCAGTCTCCTTACGCGGTGGTGTAGAATTTCTACAAGATGGTGTGACTGCAACCCACGCGGCCGCGTAGCTCATGCTTTACACCACCCTGTAGCTTTTTACACGGGCTTGTAAACGAATATCTACGCTGCCGCGTAGCTAGGGATGGCAATGTTCACCCGATCCAATGATCATCCACCCGATCCAATCCACCATTGGTGGATATGGACAGAGTTAAATGGATAAATATCGGATATGGAGCGGATATGGATGAATATTGGATAGGATATGGACAAAGATTTTTCATCCATGGACAATATCCATTTACCCGATATTAATTTATTTTTACATTTTCATGTTATGATATTATATAGATCTATATATATTTGTAATCTTTTATTGCATAATTAACTAATTAGATTTGAAAATGAAATAACTCATATTAATTTGTCATAACATTATTTATTTATGATAAGAAAATGAGCCAAAGCCCATACCATTAGCTTAATCTAATATTCTATTTAACCATCCTTTTTCTTGATAAACTCCATTAAACATCTTAACTTCAAAATTCCAAGTTCTAATTAATTTGAACAATTTGACCTTCGATTTATAAAGTGATCTCTATTAAAAAACCTAATGATTGGTATTATAATATTTATAAAAATTTTGTGTTTTCTTTGTATTTGTTTTAAAGTATATTTGGATTAATCTTTTATTTAAATCAAACTATGTATTGCGAGTGACGACAATTGTTAAAACAATACACTATAGTAATTAAAAAAAGGTTTTTCTAATATCCAACGGATATCCACTTATCCGTTTCATCCAGTGGATATGGATATGGATGGATGAAATTAATTTGAATGGTTATGGATATGGACGTGGATGATGAAAAACTTAATAGATATGGATATGGATATGACTTCATCCAATCCATATCCGATCCATTGCCAATCCTACGCGTAGCTAACCCTACGCGGCCGCGTAAACTTTTTGACAGCTTCGATTTCACACCTCAAAACTCGATTTTGGTCCGTTTTTGGCTCACGAATTTGACCAAAAACTCAATAAAACACATATATAAACTTAATTTAATCATCTCTAACAATTAACAACTCAAGATTCAAGATTTAGACCTCAAAACTTAGTTAAACTTGGTGGAGAAGATGATGACCAAACTTTGAACTTCAGCTCCAAATAAAAGCTTCTTCCTGCTTCTAGCTGTTGGAATCAAACAAACACATGCACACACCTTAAATCTCTGAAATGGAAATTGAAATAATGAATCAAACACCCAAGTAGCTCCAATATTTATACATTTTCGGCTTAACTCGGTCCGATACCCGATATCCGATCCCGCTATCACAAAATACAAACTTTATATCATCGGGTCCCAAATTAAATAATAATCACCAAAATGATAATCTTTTATTGAAACTTAATTCCGTCATCCGGTTAATCCAAAAATCTTATCACGTGACACTTCCACGTATAACTCAATAATTTGTCCAACTCAATACTAAAACTTAATTTACTCCAATGAAATAATTCCACATATTTGTCCCAAAACTGGGATGTTACATAATGTATCCGAAAAAAATTGTTTCCTTCAAAATTTTCTAATAAAATTTTACTTTTAATATATAGTTAATTTATTTTTATTGAAAATATTATATATTTTTTAATATTAAGTTTCAATTAATTATGTAATCTTATATATATTAAAGGAGAACAATATCATGTGTCGCTCTCCAGGTATACCAAATTTTATATATTTATCTAAAGTTCAAACCTCTATCAATCAAACAGAGTTTTTAAGATTTAAATTCTAAAAATCAAAAGTTGAATATCTTCTTTAAACACGCGCATAATATGTAAGAAAGTATTGCTAATTTGCTATTGTAAAGATTCCATAAACGTAAATTAACTCAATAAATCTCAAGTACAATAGACAAGTATTGTCAATTGTGCTTTTTGATCTCCATTTCATAATTATAATTACCTTTAAGGCAAAATGTTTAGTTACCAAATTTTGATATTATTCTTTTAAGTCACTCAATTTTTTTTTAAAGATCGAGGTTAAATCACTTTAGTTTTAATTTTGTTCTAATATTGTAAAATTTATAATTATTTTTATCGAAATCCCGTTACTTAAGGATATACGTTTGTTTTGCATCCTGACCCAACATACTTTTGATATTTTTCGATTAATTCATTGTACAAAAAACGTTTCCATAAAAGTCCTTCAAATTGAAATTTTTACGAATTGTGTTGTCGTATGAAATTTTTTAAAGATTTTTCAGAAGTTTTTCATAAGATTTTGTTAAATTAAATGACTTTTATGAAAACATTTTATGTGTAGTGATTTTGACGAAAACATTTTAGGCTGAGAGACTTTCATGGAAACATTTTTGGTACAGTGACTTATTCAAAAAATACCGAAAGTGCGTTGGTTTTTTACATGATTTTTCCTAAGATCTATATCATTAAATAACAATCTAAGGTATTTATATTATGTAGGTTATTGTATATCAAAATCCCTTTATTTAATAAAAATAAAATATGGGCTGATTGATTGTATAAAAACAACTATTTTTCCATGTAATGAAGTAAAGTTTTGTCCTATAAAAATGTAACGTACTTTCAAACACTTTTTAGAAGAAAAATAAATTGGTCGTGGTCATTTTAAGTCGTAAAATTGTCAATAATATAAAATCGTAAAAAATGTCACTGACAGTAATAATAAATTACCTTTTCTTAAAAAGCATAATAGATTGTCCAAAATAAAAATTCAACTATGAAGGACGAAGAAGTTGAGTGGCTATGAGCATAATTTTGAAGAAAAAATAAACTTTATTGAAACATCCACACATGCCAATCTAATCACACATCCACCCATGATCATATCGACCCATCATACATACATACATACATAACATCATGATCATCATGCATGCAACACATGCATGATACATGCATGCCCTCAAGTTCATATATTGAGTAATGACAAAATTTGGTTAGCAGTCATGAAATTTCTAGAATAATATATGTATTTTATCTAAACGATTCCCATTTTTAGATATTAATTAAACATTCCCATTTTTAAAATACATGCAAAATAATTCAAATTTAAAACAGCTAATATTTATAAAGTTATAATATAAAATTTATCAAGAAATATAATACAAAATTTAGGTTAGCAAAGAGTCATAAAATTTTATTTTTGTCAAAAACAATATTGAATTCATTTTTTTAAGACCAGAAATGATCATGTAATTAGGGATGACAAAAAAAAACCGAACCCGACGGGGCGGGTTTCCCCGAACCCGATTAAGTTAAACGGGGGATGGGGCGGGTATGGTATTGGTAATACCCGCCTCTTATACCCGATTGCATAACCCGTTTAAATCCCCGATTACTTTTAATAGCAACATGCTATTTATATTGTATATATATTATATATAAAAGATGAATATTTTTATTTATTTTATAGATTATACATAAAAATTATTATGTATAATTTAAAAAATTATTTATTTACATATAATTTAATGAAATAATGTATTTTTCGTTATCATTTTATAGGGATACAAATTTAATTTAATATTAGTATTGTAATTTTAACATACATGGATGTTTTAAGCTTAAATTATGAACTATGTGATTAAATTTAATATCATTGATTTATAAATGGGTTACCCGATTCCCCGCGGGTTTCCCCGCGTTCCCGATGGGGATCCCCGTTTAATACCCGCGGGTTTTTTAAGCGGGGACGGTATATTCATTCTCCGCCCCGAACCCGCCCCGTTACCATCCCTACATGTAATGTTGGTTGTCAAAAACGGATTATAAATGCATTTCTTACCTTCTTATTTGGTCTAGATTATTGTATTCATAAAAATAGAATATTCTCTCCAGAAGTAGAAAATAAAAATTGTTTTAATTCTCATTTCTCAGACTAATACAAACAAGAGAATTGTTTCCAATTTCATTTCTCTACTCCTATATCCTTGTACCAAATACGCCCTTAAGTCTTAACAGATCTACACGTAAATTAGGACGTGCAGTTGTTCAAAATCAAATCACATCTCACCAAATAAATTTAAAAAAATTGAAATTAATTCGGTTAGGACTTGATTTTTTCTTTTTTTATTTTTATAATATAAAAAATATGAAACTGGATCACACTAATATCTAAAAGTTATAGCATAAAAACAAAATTAAACAAAATTAAATGATACTGATTTTGTTTAGGTTACATTTTTGGATTCTGCGTATATCCACACAAGGTATGTTTTAAAATACAAAACTAATAGGACATGGTCTTTAATATATATTTCTCTGAAAGAAGGAATATTATTATTTTTTATAAATCAATTTCAAGTATAATATTTTCTAGATAGAATTTCACAAAGTGCCAACTCCCTATAAATACCTTCCATTGCCTCCAATTTCTCAGAATTTATAATTCCTACCCTCTCCACCATAAATCTATTCTCAAATCTTGAATCCAAATGGATGAGGTTAGAATTTACAAAAATAAAAAAAAAAAAAAAACTTTGCCTTCAATTCAAATTATTTTCTTTTCCAAATTAATAACTTTTTCATATGAATTTCACTACAGAAAGATGACATGAAGAAAGAAGCTAAAGAAAAGAAGATCGGTGACGATGGCGGCCCGAAGATAATTGACGATGGCAGCCCGAAGAAGGTTGACGATAACCCGAAGAAAGTTGATGCTAGCCCAATCACCATTGTTCTAAATCTCGACTTGCATTGTGCCGGTTGTGCTAAAAAGGTCAAAAAATCCGTACGCTACTTTGAAGGTATAGAAAGTTAATTGGATCGAATCGAATCATGGCGCAAATTAATGCGTTTTAGTTGGTTGTGTTTAATTTGTAATCATGGTCTCAAAACAGGTGTTGAAACTGTGAATGCGGATTCGGCTAGCAACAAGCTCACGATAACCGGGAAACTACTCGATCCCGTGGATATGAAGGAACGAGTCGAGCGTAAAACTAAGAAGAAGGTCAAAATTTTATCTCCGAAACCGAAAAAGATTGATGATAGTGGTGATAAAAAAGGCGATGATAATAAGCTAAAGGAGCCAAAATCCATCGACCAAAAACCCAAAGAGGTATAATATTGATCGAGATTTAACTAATTATTTATTTATTTTTATATAAATTACTATATATTTTTATTTTAATCTTATTGGTGGTTGATTATTCTGTAGCCTCAAGCTACTACTGTGGTGTTGAAGATTCCGTTACATTGTGACGGTTGCATACACAAAATTAAACGGATCATCTCAAAGATTGACGGTGAGTTAACTCCTGAATTAATAATGTTAATTATCCATATCCATATCCATAATTCAAGTCCATATCCATGATCCATAAATACTAATAAATAAGTAACGCAATCTGACATGGGTTAACCACTCCTTAGATCTGTTATGTGTCGACACAACCTTTTGCCATATGTTATTTTATTAAAATTTAATTTGAATTCCAATCAACTTTGATTAAATCTAATCAAAATTATTTTATATGTTGCTATAAATAGTTGTTTTGTAAAGGGACAATTGTGTAAAAACTCTCTAGTTGAACAAATTTTATGATTAAAATCTCTGACCATTATTCATTATACATAAAAAATTCCAACTGTCAAAATCGACCGGTAAATATTTTTTCTATGCAGGTCCCTGAGACAAGACAACCCATTATCTATTTTGGTTTTGTAAGCTCAAAAACGTTCATTTAAATAAACATCAATAAGAGTATTAATTATTTTTATATTACTAAAAGTTTTTCCCATGATGTATATATTAGGTAGCATTATTGAATTCTAGTTTTTTTTTATTTTAAAAATAACCAACATGCTATACTTATTTAAGTTTTATTTAAAAAAAAGTACTTTTGAGCTTACATAACAAAAACTTTTTTAGTAGCAATAAAAACTTTTTGAAGAAAATTTTTAAAAATAATAATTTTACACATTTGTAATTAATTAATGTTTTTTCTTATTGATCTATCGGGTACAGGGGTAGAATCGGTAAAAGCAGATGGCAACAAAAACTTGGTCACAGTAAAAGGAACAATGAATGTGAAAGAACTTGTACCATACTTAAAAGAGAAATTGAAAAGAAATGTCGATATTGTCCCTCCAAAAAAAGAAGACAAGGATGATGAAAAAAAAGAAGAAAACAAGGTTGAAGATAAAAAAGAGGAAAAGAAGGTTGAAGGAGTTGATGATAAAAAGGAGAAAGACACCGGCAACAACGGCGACAATAAGAAGGAAAACGATGTAGGAAAAGAGGTGGATCACGACGGCGGGAAGGTTGAAGTCGTAAGTCATGACGGTGACAAGAAAACGGAGAAGAAGTCAGACGACGAGGCAAAACCGATAGATGGTGGTGATGGAGATCAGGGGAGTAAAAATGCCGATATGGTAAATAAATTTGAATATTATAGACATAATCCATATGTATACACGATGCCCGTGTATAATCAGTATTATCATAATCAAGATTATGGCGTATCAGTATTTTCGAATCATGGCTACACAAATGATCATGATTATGTTAATCATGGGTACGCGATGGAATATACGCCGCTTGGACCTCCACCTCCTCCGTCACCTATGTCTATTCATGACCCTCGTGCTTCGGAGCCTAATATATTCAGCACAGAGAATCCTAATGCTTGTTTAATCATGTGAGATCGAAATGATACTTTTTATCGAATTTTGGTGGTAATAAGCACGAGCATGTAATATGTACGTAGATTATTAGCTTGATACTAATTGTAAACTGTTAATGATCGTAATAATCGAAGATTTTTACCCTTATAAAATGTTTAATTACATTAATTAGACAGTTTACAATGAATAAATTTTTTGTTAAATTAAGTCCAAATGTAACCATCAGGGCTTGTCCTGGTGGCCACCAAGTTTCCATAAGGGGCTTGGGGAGGGTTGTTACCCGGGTTCGATCCTCACTTGAGGCGGATTTTGGGGTTTTTCCATTCATGTGAACTAATCTAACTTTGGAGATTTTAATCTAACTAGGAGATTGTGGTGGGGATCGAACAAGGATCTGTCGGCACTTGGGCCTAGGCGATATCCACCACACCAGCCGTTCAAAAAAAAAAGTCCAAATGTATATTAAACAAGTTTACTATCTTATTTACGCACGTGTGCACACACACACACACACATATATATATATACATACACACATGTGTGTACAAACATATTTTTTGTTTTCTTTCCGTCCATAAACTAAAAAAAATCAATTTTGCTTTATTTACGTTAACAATCTATGAAACCAGGGACCATACGAAATATTGGGCCTTGGGCGGTCGCCCCTTTTAAACGCGCTCTGGCCAGCCCTTATAAACATGGCTGGCATACAATACGTCGCTGAAATCCACGATAAAGGTAAAAACGTTTTTTTAGTGTAATAAATGTCTTAGCTGCCATTTATAATATTTTGATGTCATGTGTTATCATATTAATTCTTATTAAACATACAAAGAGTTAGGCAGTTACGTTGAATCATTGATGTGCATCATTAATTACACATATAAATTTTATTAAGGGTGTACAAAAATGTAATGGAGTCTGGACCGTAAAATTGATGAACTTAATCATAGGTTCGGTTTTAGGTTCCAAATTTTAATAATTTTCATTTATTGATCTGGTATTCTGGTCTGGATTCGATTTTGTATTTTTTGTTTAGATGATTTAAGAAAAATCAGGATCAAATTAACTAAAACTAGTATCGTTCAATCCGGTAACAATGCCACTTACATATCATTATCATGCATTCTATAATTAAGATTTAATTTTGGTTTTTAACAGAGATGGTACGTACGTATATACAATTTTTAAACACGTTACTGTTCAATGAATAGTAAAGCGTTCAGGCAGACAACTCAAGTATACAGATAACTTATTTTACTACCATGTAAACTAAAAAAATAACTTTTTATGATATAAAAAATTTTCATACAACATATTGTTGTTTTTAAAGTTACAATCTTCAATATATATGTTTTACAAATATTCGAATATAACTATGATCACACTATTTTTTATCTATCATCTAGTGTAAAACCAATTATTGTCCAAACTTCTTTTATAATAACAAATATTTTGTATAAATATATAATGTTTTTGTTTTTGAGTTATAAAGCCGGTGGTCTGGGTTTGGGGAACCTTGAAGCAAAAAACTTGGGTTTGTTAGGCAAGTGGGTGTGGAGGTTTCATGTGGAAGAAGAGGCTTTATGGAGGAAAACAATAGTCAATTTTTATGGGAGATCAGGTGGGTTTGATGATGAAAGGTTTGTAAGGGGTTCTTATTCGGTCTGGGGGCACATTTTAAAAGGGGTTGCATCTATCCGAAACATAGGTGTGGATTTAAAGAATGCCATTGTTAAAAAATTCGTAAATGGGGTGGGTTCAAGTTTCTGGAACACGAATTGGGACTTTTGCGGTTTGGAGTTAAAGCATCTCTTTCCGAGAATTTATGAGTTCGAAAGTAATCCTGATTGCTCTTTTGGTGATCGGTGGTGTCGGGTTAACGGTGTTTTCATGGGGCAGTGGGCATGGCGGGCAGCACCTAGAGGTAGGGCCTTGGCGGAATTAGCAAACTTAGAGGAGCTTCTTCGTTCTCTTCCGCATGGTTCTGGGAAGGATTTCTGGTTTTTCAAACTTGGTAAATCGGGTTCTTTCCAAGTGAGATGCCTCTCCAAAGAGCTTCAAAGTTTTATTCTAAATGAAGGGAGTTTCAAGCTTGATTTTATTTGGAATTCATGGGTTCCAATTAAAGTTAATATAAATGCTTGGAGGTTTATGAGGAACAAGTGGCCGACTAAAGAAAATCTTCTAAAGTTGGGCATCCGTTTGGACGATGATTGTTGTTTATTTTGTAATAATGAAGCTGAAACCCATCATCATGTTGCTTGGACTTGTCCAAAGGTCAGGGGCATTTGGCGAAAGATTAGTTCTTGGTGGGGCATCCCGTTTCACTTGGAAACCTCTATGGAGGAGGTATTTTCAGCTAAGAATTTCAATCTTAATTCTCCATTTGTCAAGAAGTTGGTTCAAGGAATGTGCTATTCTGCGTTATGGGGAATTTGGAATTGGAGAAATCGAATAAGAGTTTTGCAGGGAGACAGTAAGGTGAAATGTGCTAATGAGGACATCTTTGCAAAAATTCAGAATGTTAGTTTGCTTTGGCTGGAAAGTCGATGTGGTAGGGGGTCTTGGAAGAGAAGTGATTGGATCTTGAATCCGATGGCTTGTGCTTTGGGTTCATAGTTTTGTTGTGTCTTTCGTTTATTCTTGTTTGGTTCTTTTGGTTTGTTCTAATGTTGGTTTGGCTTCTTCTTGAAGCCTTTTCAGTGGCAATAATATTAGCTTTTTTAAAAAAAAAAACCTTTAAAATTAATATATTTATGAAAATATAATCGCTGCAACACGCAATGTTAAACAACCTCATTTATAATCATATAAAAACCTTTTATTAAATTAGATATCATATTAAACATGCTAAGAAAGGTAAAAAAAATTTATATACTAATCTATTAAAACCATCCATCTGATCATACTTAATAATTCGATCATCATTAAAGGCGGATTTTGAGGTATTCCCTTCAGGTGAACTAATCTAACCAAGGTTGTCAAGATCGAGATCTTACCTATGATCGTTTTTGTCATTGCAAGATCGAGATCGTAGGATCGGATCGGGATCGTAAGATCCTACCGAAATTAATTATTATATATCACAGTATTGTATCATAAACAAAAAAGAGTAATTTCCATAAAAAATCATGTTCATAAAGAAAGTAATTCTTTATTCAAAAGAAAGCTAGTCATTTTCATAGAGGATTCAAACTTTAAAGACAACACTAAAGAAAGTCATTTTCATACATTCATTCACAAGTCATAAAAAGTTTGAAATACACGTCGTACGATCTTACGATCCTACTAACGATCCTACGATATTGCTTACGAAAACAAACCGTATGTAGGATCGGATCGTCGTTCGATCTTACGATCTTACTAACGATCCTACGATCTTGCTTACGATTTTACCTAAAATCGATCCTGATCGAAATCTACTTGTAGGATCGTACGATCCTACGATTTAAATCGCGATTTCGATAACCATGAATCTAACTATGAAGATTTTAGTCTAACTAGGAGATTGTGGTGGGGATCGAACCGGGATCTGTCGGCACTTGGACCTAGGCAATAATCACCACACCAGCAGTTTAAAAAAAATATTGTTTTTAAAATTCCCGAAGGCCCTTCTATTTATAAAACAAAAACCATGCCTAAAAAACAAACAGGTTTCAATTTTCATGGATTAATTAATTCTAGTATCTTCGATAGATAACGATAAGTTTAATATATTAATCAAATACAAATCCAAAATATGTCTACATTATCATCATCAAAAGTCTGGCCTATAAGCATCGATCAATCCATCTTCATGTGAATTCATATCGGAGTTACTTCATGATAAAGCGATAATGTTTGATTTATTTTACTAACTTAATTGTATTATGATATATTGAATTTTCTCTCTTAATAATTGATCAGTATTAATTTATTACTAATTAATTAAGAATTTCAATTCAAACTAAAATTCTACAATAATAACAAAATTCTTCACGTCACTTAATTAATTTTAAAGTGATCATAAATTCACAATGATTTTTAATTTTCTAGAATGAATTTTTTTTAAATATATATGAGACATTAATTTATAATATTATATTAATCAATTAATTGAAGGGTTTAATATAAGAAAAAAAAACCAAAATGTTTTCATATTTTTTGCGATTTAGTCTCTCCGTGTTATTTTTTCTCAAGAAAGTCCTCAAATTATTGTTTTCAATCCGGTTTTTGGGAAACTTTTGTTTTTTTTTTCCATAATCAACCCTGATTTTTTCCACTAAAAACCAACATGTTTTCACTATTTTCCTCTGAAAAGTCCACAAACTTGAAGATTTTTTGAAAAAAATAAAGATTAATTCCAAAAATCACAAACAAATATATTACTTAAGGATTTTATTGGTAAAAAATACACGAAGGGACCAAACCGCAAAAACGTGAAAAATATGTTGGTGTTTTCATATTAAACCCTTAATTAAAATACGTACGTTTGCATTGCAATATTGTGAAAATTAAGGCATCATGCATGCCATGCAAGATGACAAAGAAAAGGACCAGCTGTACGTACAAAAGCATAATTAAGAACCCTCACACCACATTTACGAAACAATAATATATTTTTATGTATAACTAGTATAATACTGTACGGAATAATTAAATAACTTGTTTTTTATAATTCTACATAAATTCAAAAATTATTATAAAAACTACATATAAAATATCAATATTATACTACTAAAGTGATTATTGAAGATAGGGTTAAGTATTATTTTGACCATTTAATTTTTAAATTTGTCTCATTTAGCCACTAAACTATTTTTTGTCTTGATTTAACCACTAAACTTAAGTTTAGTGTCCTATTCTGGGGAAAATGAATAAAACTAATGGCTAAATCAGTACAAAATACGATAGTTTAGTGGTTAAATCGAAACAATTTTCAATGGTTAAATCCGTAAAAAAAAGTTTAGTGACTAAATATATGTGCAAAATATAGTTCAGTGGCTAAACGGGGATAAAAAAATAGTTTAATGGCTAAATTTAAAAAAATCTGAAAGTTGGATGGTCAAAATGACACTTAACCCTTGAAAATATATAAAGTAACTATAAAAACATAAAAAACATGTTGGTTTTTTTTTATAATAAACTCTAAAAATATAGATAAGTATAGATAACATAATATTTAAATTAAAATAATTGATGTTAAAACTATGATAAATGAAAAAATATGTCACGTTGAGAACAATGGTGACATATATATATATATATATATATATATATATATATATATATATATATATATATATATATATATATATATATATATATATATATATATATATATATATATATATATATATATATATATATATATAGATAGGGTCAGGTTCTATGGGGCACCTGTATGCATTGTGCACTTTGGGAACCTGTATGCACCGTTAGATCTTGAATTTTAATGGTTCAGATTGTAGTGGCAAAAGGGTAATTAACTTGAAAATGGGTGCACGGGTGCATAACTTCTCGCGCGCGGAAGGGCAAAATCGGAAGATGCTTGAATTCAGAAAACATTCTATCCGAATTTAAACAGACATGATGCATCTTCATCCAATTTATTGGATTCGTCTTCAAACACGATGCATCTTCATCCAATTCAATTTCAAACATGATGCATTTCGACCATATTCATCATCGTCTTTGTTCCATCATTATGCATCACCAAAATCGTGATGCATTTCGGCCATATTCATCCTCGTCTTTGTTCCATCATTATGCATCACAAAAATCGTGATGCATTTCGACATTTAAACGTGTTAATTTCGTGATACATCTCTGAAATTTAAACGTGTTCATCAACGTCTTCAATGTGTTCATCATTATCGTGATGCATTGTTGTTGTACATCATGTTTAAAACAACAGCGATGGTGGTGCTGGGTCTGACGGTAGTAGTAGTGGTTGTCTTGTGAAAACTGGTTGAGAGAAAGAGAGATGGAGAGAGGCTAGCCATGAAAGAGAAAGGGAAAGAGAGAGAAAAGGGGATGAATTTATAGGAAGGTGGTTGATCATTTTATTTAGTTTCCTAAATAAATGATAAATATTAAATTAAATCTTATAATTTAACGATATATTATTAAGCATTCCCAAAATGCCCTTAATGCACCCTTTGTAAACAAACAATGCATTTTTGGTTCCTATTTGGTTCCCGATGCATATGGTGCCCCATAGAACCTCAATCTATATATATATATATATATTCAAGATCAATGAGGTACCATGTTAGACTGTGGTACCGGGGAACCATTTATACCCAATCATTTATCATTAAAATCATTAAAATATAATATAAATTTTACTAAAATTCTTTCCCACATTAACTAATGTTGGGGTAAAAATGATATCAAAAAATTTAAATTAGAATCAAAGATTCCGTGTATCCCATGAAAATTTCCATTTTAGTTAATATCATTTATTACACCCATACTGAACATGTGCAATGATGGCACTCCATAAACCACGATTGAACATGTTCAATACCGTCTATATTGGTTTATCACCAAAACGGTTAACAACGACAAAAAAAAAAACTCCAACTGCACATGTTCAATAACGTGTAAATGAAATTGAACCTTCACGAACGGTTTGAAGAAAATAATAAATACATTTATTTGACACATCTGGTTGAACATGTTCACTAAAACCCATTTTCGAATCCAATTGAACATGTGCACTAAAACTCATTGTCGAATCCGATTGAACATGTTCACTAATACCCATTGTCGAATTCCATTGAACATGTTCATTAAAATTCATTTTGAAATTTATTATAGATATGTTATGGAAGTAAATCTCTATAATCAAGGGAACTATTATATTATTAGTTGTCATCTATTATTTAATATAAATCTATTGACTATATTACCCTTTTAAACTTATAACCAAACATGGGTGGACTCCGGTTTCCCAGTCTAACATGGTACCTCATTGATTCCGATATATATATATATATATATATATATATATATATATATATATATATATATATATATATATATATATATATATAACGACAAACTATCCAACTCCTACTCCTAATTCCTAAACTACTCATTTGCCCAAAGACTTACTTTGTCCACCTAAATTTTAATTTGCCTCCGACGATAGTCGAACCCGTAATCTCTCACTTTACATATTACTTCTCTTACTAAATGAGTTAAACCTCATTGGTAAGTGGTGACAAATATTGTCGTCATTTTTTATATATAAAGATTTTGAAAATTGATCCAATTATTAAATAACTACTAATTGGATTTCAGGAATAAAACAAGGTAAATTCTTCATACACCATACTCTATTTTCTCATACACCACACCCTATAATTTTGACCAATAATTTAACTAAATTAGAGTTTATGATTGGTTGTATGTTCCTCTTTTTCATTGAATAAATAATTTAGTAGCCATGATTATGCAATGATTATATATAAAGGTGGTGTATGAAGTATAACCCATAAAACAAACAAGATTGCAGCAAAGCAAATGACAGTGACAAGGCGGGAAACAAAACTTGCGGTAAAATCGACAGTAGACATAAGCGGTGGTGGTGGGGTAAAAGACGTCAACAATAGAATTGATTTTAGTAATAACATCTTTATCATCAGGCTTTCTCGTGGATTTCGGAGGCCTTATGCTTGTTAATCACAATATAGACTTTTGAATATTTTAAACAGTAAATCGATCATTTTGACACTCAATTTTAATAAGTAAATTGAAAGTCGTGAACAACAAAAAAATGATTCGTAAGAAATTAATATGAATAATACGAATCAAATTAAATTTGACATGAATTTCATTTTAATGCATCTACTTATGCACAATGTGTATGCATCAAATGTGAAAAATTTTTACTGGCCCGAACTTAGATTTTTATTATGACCGTCAAAACCTATGAAATTGGGGGCCCTGTGCGGTCGAGCCTCCCGCACACCCTTAAAGACGCACATGTTTATCATATATGAAATTTATTAAAAATACATGATCCTTAAATTTATATAAATAGAACCAGATTAAATGAGTACCATATTGACACATCTTTCGCAGGATACCGGAGTACTACTCAAACAATAATTTTTTTATATACTTTTTTAACATAACATTGTATAAAATAACATCATAAGGGTATATAATTTGATTTTTTTAAGTTTTTTAACAAATAAAATTAAAAAAAAAATCCAAGGAATAAGCTATTATGTGAATGTATCATTCATTCAAACACTCACTTATAAAATATACATTTAATTAAAAATCTTACGAATGAGATATCATGTGAATGTATCATTAATAGGTGTGAGCGACGGGTACCATTTTCTGAATCCGAACCGGTACCGACCGGAACCGAATTAATATATTCGGTTCGGTATTCGGTTTGTAAATTAGCTAAAATTCGGTATTCGGTTTTTAAATTAGCTAAAATTCGGTATTCGGGACCGAACCGGCACCATATAAAATTATACGGTTCGGTATTCGGTACTTTCAAAACTAATAATTCGGTTTCGGTATTTTCGGGATTGGTACCGGTTCATTAATGTATTATCGTGATGTTTTTTCTTAATATTTTAGTTTTTTATAATATGAGGAAAATTTATCCGAACAAATCTTTGGCAAGCCTCGGTGTAACTGGTATTTACTTTATTTGGATTCTTCACAACAAAAAAACTTTTGGAGGAAAGAACTCGGTTGGGATCCTTTCTTTGAAGCTCAATGTTCATCGTTTCATTGGATTTCAAAAAGGGATAAAAAGTTTGCTTTCTCTTGGCCGGAATGGAATGCCTTTGTTGCTTTTATGGTCCGTTAAATGTTGTATTATCTAAGATGATTAATGGCTATTGGTAGTTTTTTGCTTGGTGTTTTCGCTTCTGTTACGACTTATCCTCTCAGCTTTCTTTGGTGTTATTGTTGCTGCTCGTGTTTTTCAATGGATCTTGGGTTGTTTTCTTTGGCTTGAAGCATTGCTTTGCATCTTATTGACCATTCTCCTGTCCATTCCTTCTGCATGACTAGTATATATATGTCCATGGTGTTGTGCATCTTCAGGCTGTTCATGATGTTTTTGTACTTCAGACTGTTTTAGTGCTTGTTCGTCTTTGCTTCCTCCCAGATTTTGTTCCGTATTTGCTTCATGTGCCTCCACTAAAGTGAAACGAATGCGTAACAGGAATGACCTCCATCATACGACTACTATGGTTTAAACATGCATAAGAAAAATGTAGGAAGATACAATTTATGGTTGCGAAGATTAGTAACATATAAAAAGTATTTATAAAATAAAAACGATAGTCATATCTTAGTACAATAAAGGATTATGGTAAAGACCTATGATTGCCGGTCAACGGTGCTATGTCAGTGTGCTGCAATCCTTGTAGGCTAAACAAGTACCGTAAGTCAGTAACAAACATCAAATTACTCTTTAAGTATGAGGGTATGGACTCTAATAGCCGCGCTCCAAGCTTTTCTAGTTGAGGTCATGCTCTCATACAGTCACAGGAGCTTCAAGTCTAAACTCACACTGTCTTTCTATTTCCTCTTAGGTCTACCTCTCCTCTCCTCTCCTCGTGCATTCCACTGTCACAAACTCTACTTTTCGGACATGAGCTGTTGATCAATTGATGGTTTTCTTTAAACATGTCAATACCATCTTAACCTTAATTCTCTCAGTTTTTCAGAAATCTTTGATACTCCCAATAAACATGTGCTACTCCTTTGAACATGTCCATACAATTTTTTTTAGCAAAACTATATAATCATTTGAAAACTCAATAACGTAATTTACACGCCAATGCCAAAATTACAAGATAAAGATCGGGATTTTTTTCTAACATCGATTTAGACATGAACCATGATTCATACACACAACATCCACATCCACATCCACATCAAGAAAGAAATTATTCGTAACAAGTTTTAATTCATAAATAACATTATCATAATAGAACTAAGAAAAGATTACCGAGAAACAAAAATACAAAAAAAAAATAATATTAAATAATTAAAATAAAAAAATTTATAATAGTTGATTGTTAAAAAAATAGTGATGATGATGTATTTTAATGAAAGCAAATTGCAGCATATTCACATTATCTTGTCGTGGTAAACATTTCTATTGAATCCATAATTCCAAATAGGACATGATAAAACGGGGCCCCAATAAATTAGTGGGTTATGATTCATGAACATAAAACATAAAATGCAATAAATATTTTTAGACTAGTACAAAAAGTACTAATAATTTCAAACAAAACTATAGCCTTTGCCGCATCAAATTTGAAAAAGCAATTTTGACTTGAAGGCACAATTTGGCAAATTTTATTACTCATTTGAACAATTTTTTTAGGTTTTAATAATTGTTGGGAAAACATAGGTCCTATATAGTAACCCTTCTTTTGAAGAAAGTATTCGACAAAAATGAGGAATTTTTCAAAACTAAGTGCCCATTCCACAATACAATGAAAAATCAAACGAGAAAGTAGTTTTTGTAAGGAAACGGAGCACACACATAAACAGAGTTTACATGGTTCGGTCTTAAACCCATACTAAGATAACATAGCAACAGATTGATCTTTGACGATATTAGTCTTCACAACTTAATAGTTTCAAAATCGGATTGAATAAAAAAAACAGACGAATAACTTAATTGAACCAAATTGATAACCAACAGGTTCGCCTTAAAGATTTCGGAGGCCCTGTGCACGTAATTACAAAAGTAGACTTTCAAATATAAAAGTTTTAAACAACATTGATGAATGACAAAATATTATGCGTTCATATTGTATTTCATGATATTTTTAATGTTATATAATTAGTTTAGAACAAAAAAACGATTAAGAAAAAATTAAGTGAAAGTAATAGGAAATAGGTGTGTAATTTTATTATAGTTTCCATCTAGGCTGCAATCTTTTTCTATGTGTATTTGAGCCATGTACTTTTAAAGTATTTCCGTTTGATAGTTCGATGACCTGAAAAACTAAGACTATCGGGTTACCGCATTCAACATGTACTTTTTCAATGTTTTGATTTATGCTATGTATTTTTAGAAATGTTTCGATTTAAGCTGCGTATTTTCATGATAGTTTGATGATAAGCAGCTAAGAAGAAATTTCAGAATACAAACAAAGACAACTCAGTTAAAACCATGTCTCAAGACAGGAAAAGTCTTCAATAATTCCGTTGTTGAATCCTCCAGGGGCCACTTTTGATCCTTGAGGTCAAGAATCATTTTAAGGGGATGACAATGATACATATGTGACCCAGTAAAGGCCCAAGTCCAGTAAATGTTAAAGGTGATGAAATTCGTAAGAATTACAATTTGTTTATAACGAGTTATTGAACACATGCGTGTTATTACGGGGTCTAAAATATTAATTACAAAAATAAAATAAAAACAAATGAATAAAAATATTTTCAAACATTTTAAATAACGAAACACAACTGAATCAGGATCGAAGAGTGAAATTGGAAAGCTGATATAGATTCAAAAAGCAAGACAAATGATATGGTTAGTTGGTTCTTATCATTGGTATTCTAGATTTTGCAATGCTAAAATTACTAACAATGCATTATTACCGGAACCATAATTGATTAAATATTCATAACCATAATTTGAAATTTTGACATTGATTATGTTTAATCGTCAATTTAATTTGTTGGTTTTACGATCAAATCAAATAAATTTATAACGGTAATGTCTCTCTTACATCGATTAGAGTTTGTCAACGTTATAATAGTAATGTTCAATGTTATACATGATCATATTTACTAAAAAAATCTAAATATTAAATATTTACATTTTAATTATAAAACAATTTCATTAGAATTTTGTATTGTGCATTTGAATAATAAGGTCTTTTTCATACAAATAAACATAACAATAGTTTCAAAAGATTGATTTTTAGTTGAGGCTTAAGAAACTCCTATACATTTAAACTGAAAAATCAAACAAACTAGTATAACTATACACTACTTTGTCCTTAATTAAAGAATTCTTCGCCACACCATCTTACTTCTATTCCTAAACTACTCATTTGCCCCAAGTGGTGACTTTAGATTATACTTTCTCCATCTAAATTTCAACTTGTTTCCGACGGGAGTCGACCCCGTGCCCCAAATGTGATATATAAAATAGTGTAAAAGAAAAAAATCAAATCAATTATACTATTTTGTTCAACATTATTTGTTAATTGATAGATAACCACATGATAAAATAGATTATAAAATTATAAACATGGTAAATACAAAATTAGTCAAAAGAGAAGCAAGAAATCCATTGAATCGGGATGACATTTGTCCAAAAGAGAGTCGCAACATTTTCTTCAAATTCACATGATGTTGATGTTTGTTTATGTAGCAAAATTTCACTCATTTGTGAATAGGTCTTTTTTTTTTTTTTTTTAAATAAGTTTGAGACAGTGAGAAGTATGTGACTGCATATGTCTTCCAAAACCTATAAAATATATAATACTAAACACAAAAACAAACACACACGTATATAGCGGTTGGGTTCAGGTAAGAACCCCTCAATTTCATAAGAACGTAAGAATCACTAAAAATGCACAAATTTGTACATCAAATGCACAAATTTAAAAATTATAGAGAAAATTACTGATTTGGTCCCTGTGGTTTGTCCATTGTTACTGGTTTGGTCCTTTAAGATCAAAAATTACTCCGTTGGTCCTTATGATTGTAATTTTGTTTCATGGAAGGTCCTTTTAAGAAACGGCCGTTAAGTGTCAAGGTTAGTGAATGGGCATTTTAGTCTTTTACCTTCTCTCTCTCCTCTCCCTTCTTTCTATTAAATAATCTAGCCTATTTCTTCATCTTCTTCATTTCTCCTTCTCACCATTTTCTTCATTTTCTCGTTCTCCATGGGTATCAAGGGGGAGTCTATCACATGGGTATCAAGGTGAACTCCCTGTGGATATTGCAAGGCTTTCGAATCTTCGAAACCTGATTATTTATGATAATTGATTGAGTGGTCGAATTCCCAAGAGTATCGGCCAGATGACAAGTCTTGAGGTTATTAGAGCAGGTGGGAACAAAAATCTTGGAGGAGAGTTACCTGAGGAGATTGGAAATTGTAGTAATCTGGTGGTGTTGGGTCTGGCTGAAACCAGCATCTCAGGCAGCCTTCCGGCATCCATTGGTAACTTGAAACAGATTAAAACAATAGCAATTTACACGTCTCAATTGTCAGGAAGAATTCCTGATGAAATCGGAAACTGCAGTGAGCTAAAAAACCTCTATTTGCACCAAAGCAACATTACTGGTTCGATCCCAAGGAGTATTGGGGAGCTTCGAAAGCTCGAGACCGTCCTACTATGGCAGAATGGTTTAGTAGGGACAATCCCAGAGGAACTCGGCAGCTGCACCGAGCTCAAAATGATTGATTTATCAGAAAACTTCTTAACGGGACAGATTCCAACAAGCTTTGGAGGGCTCTTGAAGCTTACAGAGCTGCAACTATCAGTCAATCAGTTATCAGGTAAGATACCTCAGGAAATCACAAACTGCACTGCTCTTACTCTTTTCGCAGTTGATAGCAATCATTTCTCCTTCTCACCATTTGCAATATCCACAGGCAGTTTTTATGAGGGCAAAGCATTGTGTTGATCAAATGGAAAAAAAAGGAAGAAGGAAGAAGATGAAGAAATAGGCTAGATTATTTAATAGAAAGAAGGGAGAGGAGAGAGAGAAGGTAAAAGACTAAAATGTCCATTCACTAACCTTGACACTTAACGGCCGTTTCTCAAAAGGACCTTCCATGAAACAAAATTACAATCATAAGGACCAACGGAGTAATTTTTGATCTTAAAGGACAAAACCAGCAACAATGGACAAACCACAGGGACCAAATCAGTAATTTTCTCAAAATTATATTTATAACTTAAAACCATTATTTGTCTTAGATATTAATAACTATCATAATATAACATCATAATTATCTTTAAAACTTAAATTCAATAATTATATACTAAATGCACAAATTTGACCATTAAATACATAAATTCGTACATAAAGTTAACAAATTTATGATGATCTACGTAAATATATATATGTGAAATACATAAATTTATCAAATACATAATTTTATGCATTAAATTCACAAATTTTGAAGTAGTTCTCACGTTATCACGGAACTAAGGGGTTTTTACAGGAACCCAACCATATATGTGTGTGTGTATGGTTGGCTTCTATTGATAACCTTAAATATCATGAAAACTTACGAACCCATTAGAGTCTTTAGATAAAAAAGAATTATAACTGAAAAAGACAAATGATATTGTTATAATTATTTAGACTTTTTACAGTGAGAAATCTTGAAAATGTATGCAAATGGTATTTTAAAAGGAATATAATCTGTTTTTTTCTCTCACTTCCTTTTTTCATTTTCTTCTTTTTCTCTGAATTGATTTTTTAATAGAATGGTTTTTATAAAAAAGTTTTTTTTTCGTGTATAAAAAATTATTTTACTGCTAAAAATTTAACGTCTCTGTATAGAATATTATGTAAGATATGTAGATTGTTATATGATTCTATATATTTTTATGTAGATTAACATCACTATTCATAATTTGTGTAGAATACATGTTATGTGTTTTATACATTTAATCTGAAGAATGTTTATGAAATTATTTAATTATGTTTAAATATATTTTTCATGGGTATAATTTATTTATATATTTAAAACTACCCACCAAATCCAAATATATATGGCATTATACTTTATATTTTAATAATTTTAGTCCCATCCCTACTCGAAAAGGATTACTGAAGTAATTGATTTGACGATGAAAAGCATTTTAGTAGCTCATGCACAGTTTCAATTTAATTATTTTTTAATAATCATGAACGCATCTATAATATTATTTTAAGTACACACGATATGCACAATCTATATGTGGACCAAATATCCGAACCGAACCGGTCCCGAGTAACACCGATTGTAAAGTAATGGTCTGGTCATCGAGTTCAGATTTTAGCCAAATTCGGGTTCGGTCCGATAAAACACCTAACCTTCGAACTGGAGTAAGTTTTTGAGTTTTTGTACACCAAATACTCGAACCGAACCGATACCGGTCCCGAATAGCACTGACTGTAAAGTAATTGTCCGGTCCTCGGGTTTAGATTTTAGCCAAATTCGGGTTCGGTCCTAACCGGGTTCCGTCTGGTTCGGTCCGTGTTTGGTCCCGATAACACCCCTAATTTAGTATATAATAATCAATATCCGTGACAATGCAAACCACGATTTCTTGTTCGGTCTCCCCAAATCAGTAAAATAGAAATGCAATATCTGAGAACATTATTAAAAAAATCATGAAATTATCTTATTTGGTGTTTAGTTCGTGTAATGAAATTCGATTGAATTGAAATCTAAACTTAGTTTGTTTAGAATTTTTGGTAACTAATGTAAAAGGTTAATCGAGATTGTGAAACTGTAGATACCAGTTTGATCAAGATTTTATGATCAAATCACGAACTATGCACATGCCTAGATAAAAGTCTTACGTGATAGCTATGTCAAAACAAAATAACTGGTTAAATTTACTACATGACATTTATGTTAAACTTATATTATCATCATTCACATCCAATAACATTTATTTGATGTTTAACATAGATGTCACCCATGGCCGGCTCAAGAGGTGTGCAAACTGCAAAGTGTTCACTTGCACATGGCACACAAATGTGGGGGCCTCAGAATTCTGGTTAACATAATTTAGTTAATATTGGACTTAAATAAAGATTTAAACCTTTTGTACTTTGTAATTTTTTTGTGGTTTAACAATCCATAATTGTTAAAAACATCAAGCATTAACAAAAATAGCAAATCAAAATGGTAAAATCATAACTATACTAAGTACTAATTAACAAAAACAACTAAGAATATACGAAATATAAAAAAAAAATAGAAAATGTCAGTAGCTTTTAAAGGAACAGTAGTAGCGCATTCACACAAAAGGCAAAATCATATAATTACTAACTAGTAACTACTAATCAAGAGTTAAAGACATTAAGAAAATATCACACATTCACACCCAAAGAGCAATCGTGCGATACGCTTACAAATCTATAAGCAGCTTCTGCCTTCGCAAGCTCGCAAAGTAGCAGTTGACTAGCCGGCAGCAAGAGAGAAGAGAGAGAGAACGATCTATGGCTTGAAGAGTTGCAGGTGAGTAGTAGCTTAGCAACGAGAGAGAAGAGAGAGAACGATCTTATGGCTTGGTATTTGACTGCACACTTTTTACCTTGGTTTAATCGGGCTTTTGGTCCACCCCATTCTTATTTCATTATCTGCTATTTATTAAAAAAAAAAAACTTTCACCGCCTTTGACTTAGAGACCGACTAGGACCAACTAGGCCGATCTTTAACTGATTTTGACCGATTACGCCTAGATAGACCGATTATGTGCAAATTGCATCAGTAACTGGCCGCCAATCGGTGCCAATTTTTACAACCCGCCTATTTGGTAAGACATGATTCTTTGATTCTAATGTTTTTAAAATTAAACGAATATTAATTAGCCACACAAAATTAAACTTGTGTATCACATACATACAAAATTACTAATTAAAAAAAACTAAAAATGGCTTGTACGATATCCACTAATATATATCTTATTTTAGTAGAAATTAGGTCACGACAATCCATTTGATGAATGTGGTATAATGACAAATACTTATAATTTAAATTAAATTGAGTGATAAAAAGGCCATCAACCTAACTTTAAAGATATAAATAAATTATTAGGATAATACAATTTATTTTTTTGGATATATTATGTTTATTTAAATCATGAATTTTTTTAAACATTTTATATATATGGAGACAGAGTTCGAATTTCATGTTTAAATTTATTTATAATGAGTATGTTAAGAACTCGTACATGCTATATGTAAATACATGAAAAAATCTAAGAAAAGATATCGTTAGTTTCTTTAAACCTTTTGTAATTATGGTTTGTTTTGTGAACCTAGCTAATGTCGTTTTGCTATGAACTTTTGCATTTTTTTTTTCTTTGTTTTTACCATATGTCAATTTTTTAATGTATTTATATAGAGAACACACACATGTATAGACTTGGGTTCAAGTGAGTAACACCTATTACGCAGCGCACCATAATGTATCACTCTTAAAAAAAATTGACTTTTTTTTTTTTTTTCATAAACATGCTTTAATTAAGATTACACAGATTATATATTCATACACATTCAAACATTATAAATACATGAATCATGCATCACATAAAAATTATATACACACATATATATACGGGGTTCAATGGAAAACCAACATGCATCGGAAAACATCCATGCACTACCACAAATGCATCACAATTTTCATGTGATGCATCATTATTTCCACATGATGCATCAAATTCCCGCGTGATGCATCGACTTTCTGTGTGATGCATCACCTAATCCAATGGCTATAAAGTGGTTCCCCGGTTTTCCGATGCATATAGACTTTCCATTGAACCCGCCCCTATATGTGTGTGTGTGTGCTGGTGAGAATTTTTAACATGCACCGTTAATATCATCAAAACATAGGATATTGCATGCCATTGTGCAACATATATTATTAATACTACGTTATTGACTCATGCAACACATGAGTATGTTTATTAAATAATTACATTTTAAAATTTTATAAATTTAAGATATTATTATAAAAATAATGCATGTTGATATTGAACTAACATAAAAGGTTATACAAAATATGAAATTAGTTTTATTTATTGTAATTAAAATAAATAAATAGTCATTAACATATTAAGCATTTAATATTTAACTTTATTATCTATATTAGTATTCTTTCATATTTAGTAATACGAGATTTATATGAAAACATTAGATAGACCAAACTATTATAATATCATATTTATTTTGTAGTAATTTCTGAAAAGTTTTTATTATATATGTATATGCGTGACATTTAACATTTTACATTAAGATTATCATATTATATACAACGAGTTAATAAAGATTTGCGCGTTGCTGCGGGATCTAAAATATTAATTATAAAAATAAATATGACAAACAAATGAAGAAATACTTTTCAAACAATTCAAATAACGATACACAGCTGAATCAGGACCGATGAGTGAAATTGAAAAGCTGATATATATCAAGAAGCAAGTCAAATGATATTGTTAGTTGGTTCCTATCATTGGATTCTAGATTTTGCAATGCTAAAATTACAAACCATGGCTTATTAAATTGGATCGGAATCAGAATTGAATAATTAAATATACATAACCGTAATTTTAAATTTTGACATTGATTAGGTTTAATCGGGAATTTAATTTGTTGGTTTTACGATCAAATCAAATAAAGTTATAATGGTGATGTCTCCAGTACATCGAGCTTGCCAACTTTATAATAGTTATGTTCAATGTTCAACGTAATCATATTTAATAGAAAAATCTAAATATTAATTACTTACATTTTATTTATGAAGCAATGTCATTTAAACATTGTATTGTGCATTTGAATAATAAAGTGTCTTTCATACAATTAAATATAACATAATAATTTCTAAAGACAACTCTAAACACATGTATAATTTAAATCATAAATTTAAATATGTAAGAAAATATTCTAACAATAAAATGCTAAAAAAATAACTAAACTAAAATTTATTAAAATAAAGAGGTAAATAAAAGATAACATTAAGATAAAAGTGTGTTATGAAAGTTTATGTTAAAAAAAAAACAACCAATGATGATTGAAAATGTGTCAAATTTGCAATGAGCTAGCTCATTTGCAAATTGTATGTATATAATAATATCTTCCAAAAATGATAAGAAAATTACGATTATCTTCATAATTTCACATTAAAATTTACACTTTGTTTTATTTTCTTATGAAGTTAAATTTATCATAGCTTTGACTATGTGTGTGCACCTATAACAAATATGTGTGAGTCTGTGTGTACATTCTCATTTAATATTAAACGAGTTTGTTTAACCTGTGCGTTGCAACGAGATCATAACTAAATATCAAAAGAAATATCATTTTGAAAATAGTTCAAACGTAAAAAATTTTATACTGGAGTATAGATAAAAATAATGCAATTATAATAATATATTCAATTTTTTATAAAATATAATATAAAAGGTTATGACATAAAAATAAAACTTATCTATATTAAATATAAAATAAAATATTTGGACAATTTCATACCTGTCTGCTTAATTAAAATAGTTCAGACAGTAATACATTTCATATCAGAATGTAGATAAAACTAATGCGATCAAAATGATATATTTAAAGTTTTATAAAACATAATATATCAAAATTATTATTAACAAAACAAGAATGTTAGATATTATTTTATATATAGTAATAAAATAAGTCAATTGATTACCTCTCAGGTGGAGCTGTCTGGCTGCGAGGTTCATTGTTTATTGAAGTATTGAACAGTATCGTGGTTTCCATTTGAAAAAATATTTTATATTGGAATATTGATAAATAATGTGGTAGAAATTATATTTTTGAATTTTTATAAAATATAATATCAAAGGATATAACAGAAAGATAAAACAATTATATAATTATATATAAAATAAAAATAGGTCAGTTGCATATTTGCCTGCTTGATGAAAATAGTTCAGACGCTAATAAATTTTATATTTAAACATACATAACAAATGTGATGATAATGATATATTTAAAGTTTTGTGAACATAATATGTCAAGA
This sequence comes from Centrapalus pauciflorus, assembly GCA_020465985.1. Classification (NCBI taxonomy): domain Eukaryota; kingdom Viridiplantae; phylum Streptophyta; class Magnoliopsida; order Asterales; family Asteraceae; genus Centrapalus; species Centrapalus pauciflorus. The sequence goes on from JAANYP010001790.1 coordinate 1,184,458, forward strand.
CTTATCACGGAAATAAAGAAATATTATATATTGTATATACTGTAATAAAATCAGCAAGCTGTCTATCTGTCAGCATGAGCTGTCTGGCTGCTTGGTTTACTATTCATTGAACAGTAAATGAGTTATCCGAAAAAATATTTTATATTGAAATATAGATAAAAATAATGCGATCATAATGATATATTCGAATTTTTTTATATAATATAATATCAAAGAATATAACAGAAAAATAAAACAGTTAATTATTATACATAAAATAAAAAAGTGAGTTGCATGTATGTCTTCTTAATGAATATAATTTAGATGGTAATAAATTTTGTTTTGAAACGTAGATAAAAATAATGTGATTATAACGATGTATTGAAGTTTTATAAAATATACTCTATCAAAAGCTATCGTAGAAATACACAAAATATTGTATATCTATATCTATATCTATTAATAAAGCAAAAAGATTTTGACACATGTCACTTTTTCGTGGCATCTCAATTTCATTTTCCCGCCTATTTTATTACCATAATTTCTATTCTAATGTTTATCAAAGTAAATTAATAATTCTAATTAATTTTTATAAATTATTGATAATATTTTATTTTCATATTAATTAAAACATTTAATAAATTTACATATATAGTTAAAAATCTATGGATCAACATTTTAATACCTTCAGTAAAATTTTTATTTATCCGTATATTATGTATTTTAATTTATAATTTATATCGTTTAGATAATTTATTTTGAGTTTTAATATTATTATTTTAATTATTAAAATTTTATAATTGTAATATACTAATTTAATTATGTATTTATTCTTTTTAAAAAATATTATTTTATAAATATATCTCATGTAACACATGGGCAAATAACTAGTTATATATAAAGTAATAAATAAGTCAGTTGTTTACTTGTCCGCTTGAGCCGTCTGACTGCTTGGTAATCTATACCCATCAAACAGGTTTTCATTTAAATATATCGATAATGTTATACAATTAATAATTGGAGTTAAAAAAAATTTCAACATTAATATTATAATAATAAAAAGGGTTAATTGCGTCAAAAGGTAATCTGTAGTTTCAGTTTTTTCAATTTGGGTAACATACTAATTTTTTTTCTAATTAAGGTAACATAATTCCAAATCAAGTCAATCAAGGTAACCATATCGCATTGAAAGGTAAAAATTACTGACGTGACAATTTCTTTGTCCAGTCAGCATTTTTTTTACAGGAACTGACAGTTTAACTGTTATGTGAAGTGCACTATTTTGTGCAATTTTAAAGTACTTTTTGATAATTCATTGCTATTTTAAGCAAATTTAAAAATAATTAAGTAATATTATAAATTAAAAAAAACTGATGATTGGATAAAGAAACCGTCATGTCAATAATTTTTACCTTTCGATCTTATACGACCTTGATCGATTTGATTTGGAAAGTATGTTAACTCAGATAGAAAAAAATTTAGTATGTTACCAAAATTGAAAAAACAGTGACAATAGATTACACATTATAACATAATTAGCCCTAATAAAAATATCGTTTATTTGATAATAGATTTCCTTAGATTATATCAATAACCATTCAATGCATATCTGTTATCATTATTTCATGCTTTTGTTAATTTATACAACGTAGCATTCATTTTTTCTCAAATCATACAACTATATATAATTTGTTTATAACTTATGCAATATTATAAGATTTTATTAATTATGCAATGGTTTAACCTGTTATTAGAATTTTTTTCATTACATAAATCGATGACAAATTGAAACATATCATTTCATTATACTAAATTAGAAAAAAAAATGAAACATTGTTACATAAATATGCATTTAATGTTGTTAAACAACATATGATATATAATTGTGTATTGGTAAATACAATTTTGTTTGTCATTTGCATAATTCTTAGAGAATAAGATTAATAATTTTAACAATTATTGTATATTTTTAATTCATTACTAATACACTTTATTTTAAATTATATATATATATCATTTATTGATATATATTTATATATATTATATCATTGATATTATATATATATATATATATATATATATATAATATATATATATATATATATATATATTTATTTATTTATTTAAACCAAAAACTAGAAACTCAATCAAAAAATATATCCACACAAATTTAAAAACCAAAAAAAAAAAAAAAACCAGAATTATCCGAATATATTTTCTGTATATCTTTCTACGAGGGTGTTTGGTTTTGCGTCATAAACGAGATTTTTAGCTTATTACGTTACAATAACGCAAATAATTGGTTTAAAGTGTTTGGATTGCATACGTTAATAAATGATTATTTGCGTTTAGCGTTAATCATGTCATGATTTTTAATAAGTTAAAAAATGTAACTTATTTGATTATTTTACAAGTTAAAACGCAAATCTAAACGTTTAAAAAATTGATATTCATGTATATAAACATCTGATGATGGTGCATGTCACCTCATTACAATGGACACTTGACCAAATAAATTTAAATTGATGACATTGCGCAATGGTCTGACTCAGCTCTGACTATGACCATTTGACTTTATGTTATGTTTGTTGCCATTTTATTATGCATGCATGTGATGTGCATCATGCATGTATGCATGTCCGATTGCCCATGCCCATATCATCACATCATTTATATGATAATTACATTACTAAAAACGAACAAAACAACCCTTCTTAATTTTTATTTCTTTTCAGCCGTTTAATATATAGAAATTGCTATACATACACATTTTCTTCTTAAATTTTATTTAAAAACTAACAAAACAACCCTTCTTTTGTTGGTCAAAATAGTTGGTATTTATATATTAGAGCAAATTAAATACATAAAATAAAAATAATATTTACAGTCTTTATCGATTTTTTAAACAAGTTTGACATATACGTATAATAGAAATAAAGTTATAGTTTTTTTTTATCGATTGTTATAAGTAACCGGTCATAGTATGTTATGTAATGCTAAAATCGGTTAAAAATACACTAAATAGTTGTTTTTTTCTATGTATATGTTAAAGTTTGTTTCAAAATCTATAAAACTATAAAATATCATTTCTATTTATGCAATGTTGAGATAACTTTTATCAAATTTTAGTTATGGGTCAATTACTAAAAATAGTAACAACTTTTTGATTTTTTATCATTTATTGCAACATTATTTATTTTCTATCACTAATAGTATCAATTTTTGTATTTTTTTCATATGAATAATATCAACTTTTGTATTTTATATACTTGATAGCAATAACTTTTGTATTCTTTTTATCATTTATAACAACAACTTTTTTAAGTTTTGTTATAAATGATAACAAATATAAAAGTTGATGCTATTAATGATAAAAAAAAATAAATAATGTTTCTAAAAATTCTAAAAATGCACAAAGTTTTTTCTATTTTTAGCAATTAGCCTTTTAGTTATAGATAATTGTGGTGAATATAAACGACATTTATAACTTTACCAAAATTTAAAACAAACTTTGACATATGTGTACAATTGAAACAATGTTTAAAATTATTTTTTTTATACCAATTTTACCAATGGTAAGATGCTATAACATTTTGGTTGTTAAAATGGGTAATATATTATAACTTGGTTTTTATTACATAAATATGTCAAACTTGTTTTTAAATCTACTTTGAAACAATGTTTAAAATTATTTTTTTTTAATACCAGTTTTACCAATGGTAAGATGCTATTACATTTTGGTTGTTAAAATGGGTAATATATTATAACTTGGTTTTTATTACATAAATATGTCAAACTTGTTTTTAAATCTACTTTGAAACAATGTTTAAATTTTTTTTTAATACCAATTTTACCAATGGTAAGATGTTATAACATTTTGGTTGTTAAAACCGGTAATAAATTATAACTTGGTTTTTATTACATAAATATGTCAAACTTTGTTTTTTAAAATTAGTTAAAAATTAATTAGATAGTTGTTTCTAGAGTTAAATGCATTTTTATGCAACTACGTGTATCATTTTACCAATACATGCAACCAACTAACTTTTTTTTTTTAAAATCAAATAATGCAATCAAATTTTAATTTTTTATCAACTTATGAAATTAACTTATTATTTGTTACAATTCTATGCAATTTACATATTAAAAATATTCATATGATTTATTATACGATGAATTTATGTATTTTTACCAAATTATGAAATGATAAATTATATTTATTAACTAAAAAAATAAAAAGTAAACGAGTTTTGTTATCTAATATGTATTTTTCTTAAAGATCATAGTTTTATAGCAATATTTACAAGTTAAATGATTATATTTTATTTTCAAATAATATAGATTAAGTTTAAACAACATTCTATAATTATATGTTTGATCCAAGTCACTATTTATATGCGTAATGTTTATTTTATCTTTCAATTAAAATATAAAACACACATTGTTTGATGATTATATATTTAAATTATTGTTTTATTATATGTAATGTTATGAGTCAGCTATAAAATATAGAAACACACACGTTAATACGAGAAGACGCCAGGTAGCATCACAGTTGACGATCAAGTAACATTATTTAATCATTTATTAGAGATTATAAATAGATTATAGATATAAGTTAAGGTTTTTTAGTCACTAACCATATATGGTAATCTACTCGTTTAAAAATGTATAGTTTTATTTTATCACTGATGATCGAATATTTATAATATCATTATAATATAACAAAATTAATAAGACTAAAATTATTTTCAAATTGAATAAATACAAAACTTATTTTGAAATGATTTGGGCAATAATTTCATGTGGAGTGTAATTGAAGTAACGAGATTCTTTTGGGGTTAAAGCATTCACACTCCAAATTGTTTGCATACAGTATACCAAGGAGCTTTTTTGTATTGAACGAGTGAAACACCCCGCGCTTTGCGGCGGGTATAATAATCATTAACAAATAATTTAAGCTGAAATATATAATGTAATAAATTTAAAATATATTTTTAGTCAAAATTAATAACATCTATTATCACATATAAATTTAATGTTATTATTATTTAAAAGGGTCAATTGCTATTTTTATATTTTCTAAAACAAATTTTAAATATACTACATTCATTTTGCTAAAATTTATAATGATAATAATACAAACAAAATATCAAGAAAATTTAATATGTGAGTGAGTGTGTGTGTATGTGTGTGTTTAGGTTATCGTGAGAAGCCGAATATATAATGAGAAATGTGAGAACCACTATGATTCGTTAATTTTGTACATTAATTCACTTATTTTGAATTTATGATTCATATTTATAAATTCTAAAATTAATAAATTATCTCAAAACATTGTGAAGTTGATTCACTTAACTTAGAATTTATGATTCATTATTTATACAATAAAAAAATTGTGAATCAATATGTAAAAATGAATCACAATGCTTTTAACATTTCTAGAGATATATTTAGCATCTCATTTGATTCTAAGTTTATATTTTATATATATATATATATATATATATATATATATATATATATATATATATATATATATATATATAGGGGAGGGTTCTTTTAAGAACCATAAAAAATGTGGGAACCTAAGAACCTTTTATGGCCTTTTGATTAATGATAATCAATGGTTAATATATTAGATGGCAATTTTGTAATTATTTTAAACTTTGATAGTGGAGAATCTTGAAAATGTGTGAAAAGGGTATTTTGGGAAGAAAAAAAAATATGTTTTTTCTCTTTCTCTCTCTTACTTTTTCTCATTTTCATTTTATTTTTCTTTTATTATAATTGATTTTTAAAGTAAAAAAACGTTTTTTATAAAAAAAATTATTTTTTCTATATAGAAAATTATTTAATTGCTAAAAAAATAACGTATTTTATATAGAAATATTATATGTTATATAGAATATTTTTTTTCTGTATAGAATATGTTAACGAACATATTCTATGTACAATCTACGTAGAATGTCATGCATTCTACGTAGAATGACATGCAATCTACGTAGAATGTCGTGTAGAATGTCAAATATCATATATTCTACGTAGATTACCTGATAAAATATATCAAAAACACATTGAAACAAAAAAAAAAGATTTCATTTAGACATTTTATCAAACACTTGGTATGCAACTGATATAAAATATACCAAAAAGACATTGAATAGTAATGTTAATCTACATAAAAAGATATAGAAATGTATAAAAAACATAAAAATATATGAAATATATAAGAAACATAACATTCTACATAGATTATGTGTGATTTTTTACAAGTAGTCTTGTATTATATTCTATTTAGATTATCATTTAATCTACGTAGATTATCATGTAAAACATCCAATAACTATTACAATCATTATAAATCTAATATCTTACAAATAATCTTCATTATAAAACATGAAAAATGAATCTGTCATATTCTATGTAGAGTATCGACGAACATATTATATGTACAATCTACGTAGAATGTCATGCATTCTACGTAGAATGACATTCAATCTACGTAGAATGACATTCAATCTACGTAGAATGACATGCAATCTACGTAGAATAACATGCAATCTACGTAGAATGGTATGCAATATACGTAGAATGACATGCAATCTACGTAAAATGTCGTGTAGAATGTCAATTATCATATATTCTACGTAGATTATTACATGATAAAATATACCAAAAACACATTGAATAGTAATGTTAATCTACATAAAAAGATATAGAAATGTATAAGAAACATAAAAATATATTATATATATAAGAAACATAATATTTTACATAGATTATGTGTGATTTTTTACAAGTAGTATTGTATTATATTCTATGTAGATTATGATGTAATCTACGTAGATTGTCATGTAATCAACATAGATTATCATATAAAACATCTAATAACTATTACATTCATTATAAATATAATATCTTACAAATAATTTTAACTATAAAATATGGAAAATGAATCTGTCCAATGTACGTAGATTGTACATAGAATATGTTCATCGATACTCTACATAGAATGTCACGCAATCTACGTAGAATGACATTCAATCTACGTAGAATGGCATTCAATCTACGTAGAATGACATGCAATCTACGTAGAATGGCATGCAATCTACGTAGAGTATCGACGAACATATTCTATGTACAATCTACGTAGAATGTCATGCAATCTAAGTAGAATGACATTCAATCTACGTAGAATGACATACAATCTACGTAGAATGACATGCAATCTACGAAGAATGACATTCAATCTACGTAGAATGTCAAATATCATATATTCTACATAGATTACATGATAAAATATAACAAAAACACATTGAATGTTAATGTACACTTACATAAAAAGATATAGAAATGTATAAGAAACAAAAAAATATATATGAAATATATAAGAAACATAACATTCTACATAGATTATGTGTGATTTTTTACAAGTAGTCTTGTATCATATATTCTATGTAGATTATCATGTAACACATCTAATAACTATTACATTAATACATATTTAATATTTTACAAATAATCTTCATTATAAAACATTGAAAATGAATCTGTCATATTCTATGTAGAGTATCGACGAACATATTTTATGTACAATATACGTAGAATGTAGTGCAATCTATGTAGAATGACATGCAATCTACGTAGAATGACATTCAATCTGCGTAGAATGTCATGCAATCTGCGTAGAATGTCCTGCAATCTATGTAGAATGTCGTGTAAAATGTCAAATATCATATATTCTACATAGATTACATGATAAAATATATCAAAAACACATTGAAACAAAAAAAAGAAGATTTCATTTAGACATTTTATCAAACTCTTGGTATGCAACTGATATAAAATATACCAAAAATACATAGAATAAAACTGTTAATCTACGTAGAATAACATGCAATCTACGTAGAATGGCATTCAATCTACGTAGAATGGCATGCAATCTACGTGGAATGACATGCAATCTACGTAGAATAGCATGCAATCTACGTAGAGTATCGACGAACATATTCTATGTACAATCTACATAGAATGTCATGCAATCTACGTAGAAATGACATTCATTCTACGTAGAATGACATTCAATCTACGTAGAATGACATGCAATCTACGTAGAATGTCATGCAATCTATGTAGAATGTCGTGTAGATTGTCTAGTATCATATATTCTACGTAGATTAAATGATAAAATATACCAAAAACATATTGAAACAAAAAAGATTTCATTTACACATTTTATCGAACACTTGGTATGCAACTTATATATAATATACCAAAAACACAATGAATAGTAATGATAATCTACAAAAAAGATATAGATTTGTATAAAAAACATAAAAAATATATGAAATATATAAGAAACATAACATTCTACATAGATTATGAATAGTAATGTTAATCTACATAAAAATATATAGAATTATATAACATTCTATATAGGCATATAATATTTCTATATAGAATACATTAATTTTTTAGCAATTAAATAATCTTTTATATAGAAAAAAATTTATTTTTTTATAAAAAACATTTTTTTAATATTAAAATCAATTCTAATGAAAGAAAGAGAAAATGAAAGTGGAAAAAAAAAAGTAAGAGAGAGAAAGTGAAAAAGAGATGCATATAATAAAAAAGGTGGAGAGAGAAAGATAATATTTTTTATTCCAAAAATACCCTTTTGATCCAAGGGCTCTAAAAGGTTCCTAGGTTCTCACAATATTTAAGGTTCTTAAAAGAACCTCTCCCTATATATATATATATATATATATATATATATATATATATATATATATATATATATATATATATATATATATATATATATATATATATATATATATATATATATATAAAATTTAACAATAATGAAGATACTATTTTAACTACAATTACAATAATAAAATAATTTAATAAATAATACATATAAAGTTATCTATTTGATTTATGAACAGTGTTATCTATCTATCAAACAAATTAAGTATATTAACTAATATTGGATGATATATAAATGTGTAAATTTAAAAGTAAGATTAGGGATGTGTGTATTTTTCTATTCAAAAAAAGATTGATAATATACAATATGTTCTATGATAATAACGACTATTTTTTCTTTATATAGAAATAAATTTGATGATTCATATTTAAAAAGAAATAATTTCACTATACTTTACATGTATTAAAACTTATGTGTAATCTTATTTATTTTTTAAAAAGCTATAAAAATAGAAAGAAATCAAAACATAAAAAAATAAGAAATTTTTTTTCAAAGCAATAATAATTAATAATAAGTAAATTTAAAATTGTATTAAATAAAGTAACAAAATTTAAAAAATGACTTTGAATTCAAATTTGTATTAAATGTAAAACTACAATATTTAAATATCATATTAAATTAGTATTAGGTAAGATATAATATAATATTATTTTTTATTTTATTAAAACAAATTAATAAATAAGTTATACAAGAAAACCTTAAAAACAAAATCAAAAAATCAAAAAATCAAAAAGAAATAGAATGAATAGGTTATGAATAGTGAATTTTTATCTTGATAAATGTATATATACGAGTGAAACACCCCGCGCTTTGCGACGGGTATAAGAATCATTAGCAAATAATTTAAGCTGAAATATATAATGTAATAAATTTAAAATATATTTTTAGTCAAAATTAATAACATCTATAATCACATATAAAATTAATGTTATTATTATTTAAAAGGGTCATTTGCTATTTTTATATTTTTTAAAACAAATTTTAAATATACTACATTCATTTTGCTAAATTTTATAATGATAATAATACAAACAAAATATCAAAAAATTTTAATTTGTGAGTGAGTGTGTGTGTGTGTGTGTGTGTGTGTGTGTGTGTGTGTTTAGGTTATCGTGAGAAGCCGAATATATATTGAGAAATGTGAGAAGCACCATGATTCGTTAATTTTGTACATTAATTCAATTTTATTTTGAATTTATGATTCATATTTATAAATTAATAAATTATCTCAAAACATTGTGAAGTTGATTTACTTAACTTAGAATTTATGAATCAATATGTAAAAATGAATCACAATGATTTTAACATTTCTAGAGATAGATTTAGCATCTCATTTGATTCTAAGTTTATATATATACAGATAATTTAACAATAATGATGATACTATTTTAACAACAATTACAATAATAAAATAATTTAATAAATAATACATATAATGTTAATATTTGATTTATGAATAGTGTTATCTATCTATCAAACAAATTAAGTATAGTAACTAATATTGGATGATATATAAATGTGTAAATTTAAAAGTAAGAATAGGGATGTGTGTATTTTTCTATTAAAAAAAAGATTGATAATATACAATATGTTCTATGATAATAACGACTATTTTTTCTTTATATAGAAATAAATTTGATAATTCATATTTAAAAAAAAATAATTTCACTATACTTTACATGTATTAAAACTTATGTGTAATCTTATTTATTTGTTAAAAAGCTATAAAAATAGAAAGAAATCAAAACATAAAAAAAATAAGAAAAAAAATTTCAAAGCAATAATAAATAATAATAAGTAAATTTAAAATTGGATTAAATAAAGTAACAATATTTAAAAAATGACTTTGAATTCAAATTTGTATTAAATGTAAAACTACAATATTTAAATATCATATTAAATTAGTATTAAGTAAGATATAGTATAATATTATTTTTTATTTTATTAAAACAAATTAATAAATAAATTATATAAGAAAACTTTAAAATCAAAATAAAAAAATCAAAAAGAAATAGAATGAATAGGTTATGAATAGTGAATTTTATCTTGGTAAATGTATATATATATATATAATATAATGTTTCAAGGGAATTAAATTTGTCTGGTGTTTTATTAACAAATAATAACAAATAATGGAATGAAAATTAAAATTAAAATTTTTTGGTGTTTCATGTTTGGTTGGTACATTTATCAAAAGAATTGATATATAATTATAATAAATGATCAAAACACCCATTTCATTAATTTTTATATACTATTCCATCCATTTATAGAGTATCTATATGTATAAAATGAATATCTAAACTACCCACACTAACTATCGTACGAACAATGAATCAAAGCAATTAATGATGAATCAAACCAACAACACAATTGTATAATGATTCAAGCACTAAATGAGATGCATAAGATTTATTTATAGCAATAAATGGTGAACTATCTCATAATCGAATAGCAACATATGAAAAGTTTATAGGAGCAATATCTCCTACTCATATGTCGCCCGTTACTCACGATCAAGAGAGATCGATATCAAGAACCCATATCCAATATCGAATTAGTCTTCCATCCCAGATCTTGAATAGAGGGACAGAAGGAGATCGAGAAGAAGGAGATTGAGAGACAATGTGAAATCGACAACATGCCAAAGGAGATTATTAGAATAAGACAACGAAACAAACCCTAGCATTTTGCAATTTCCACTTTCTCAAGGTATCCTCTGCATGAATGGTTCTTTGCTCTTGCTTGTTTTCTCAAGAATTAGATATGTTGGAAATGATCTACCCACAACACAATGAGCTTGCAAATGTTTCCATAAATATATTTTATGTAATGAATAGTTCAAATGTTAAATTGTAATTGATTCAATTTAATGGGATGAGAAATAACGGAAACGAACTCTGAAAACAGACGATGAGCATGTCTTATGAGGCGTTTGGTTTGCTGGAATCTAATGGAATCTGGCGGAAAATGAATGAATTTTTCATTCTGATGGGTTGTTTGGTAGTCCAAAGGAATGAAATGATCATTCCACATTTTAAAAAAAAAATCCCCCCTTTTGAAGGAATGATCATTCCATGGCAAAATGGAAAGATTTTAAATTCCATTCCTTCAAAGCAATCCTTTTAACAACAGGTCTTCTCATTCTCAACAAACTTTAATATTTGGATTCAAACAGATTCCATTCCTTCCAGAATTCCATTCCTTTGACAGATTCCATTCCATCATATTCCAGCGAACCAAACGCCCCCTTAGGGTTTGCAAAAGAGAATGATAGATAGTCTTCCATATTTAGATGGAAGATTTCAGCCAAGGAAAACCCTTGGACCGACCTCACTAAAAGTGTAGAGCTTATATATAAAACATTCAGACACCTCTTTTGCAAAACACATGAAAAAGAATCGCTTAGATCCTTTTGGAACACATTCATATGAGGGAATGAAAATTGTATGCCCAAAGGAAATCTAAATCCATTCCTTAAACTACCAAACATGACATGAAAAGAAGTTTTCTTTCATCATGTTCATTCAGTCTCAATCTTACCTTGACTTGAAAAAAAAGATAATTGCAGAATTATAAACAAGCCAACTTTATTAAATACAAAATAAACAAATGAGTTAATTTTTTAATTGCTAATGAATGTAAATTTCATAAGGACCTCAAAAACAATACTTAAAAAAGAACTTTTAATGATATAATTAAATTATCAAAAAAAATCGGGTAGTGTCATCATATTCTCCCTCCCATTTCGTCACCCGAGTCTATCGAGTCACTACATTCTGTTGAGTCTCCAAATTCTGTAGATAACTCCGTCAAGTTACCAAGTGTGTCTTCAAGATGGAAGGCTATTTCGAAACCACAAGTTCAAGATTCCAACTCCAAACCTAGGAAACAATAACCAGTGAAATTCCTTTACATGCACAAAAGGTTGAAGAATCCATCATGAATCCCATATATAGACAACCTTGATCTTCCCATTGCTAAGAGAAAAGGTAACAAATCGATCTCTCTATCTCATTTCTCATTATGTCTCCCTAAGGGGTGTTCTGTACGGTTGAATGAAATTATATGTTTATATGGCGTTTTAACTAATATAGTTACGAAGATTGACATAAAAATAGAGAAAAAAAAACTATTAGTTCACTTCCTTTCCATGTTTTTTTTTTCTATTCACGTGACGAGGAAAGGAGATAAATTAAATTTATATTAAATTCTATTCTCTATACCTTGCCATTGAAAATCAAGTCTCTCATCACATCATAAAAAAACTTGTAAACCTCACATAATTCCATTCTCATGATTCCATCGTACCAAAGGTTCACTAGATGCTTGTCACCTTCCCACAAAGAGTCCATCATTAGTCTAAATACAATAGCTACTCCCACTAATGTTTGAGGCTTTATCGAAAAGGGAATGGAGGTGTGTTGGAAAAAAGTAAAACTTGGGAGGTGGTAGTGTAAATGGATATTCACACACTTAAGTACAAGGCAGATGGATCTCTTCAAAGACACAAAGCAAGGTTGGTAGCCAAAGGGTACACTCAAACTTATGGAGTGGACTACCAGGATACTTTTGCCCCTGTTGCAAAGATGAACATAGTAAAAACTTTGTCATTAAACCACAACTCTTAAACATTAAACTAATTGTTCACTAGTTAAAACCAAAATATAACCATAAATCCAATCTCAAATGAACCATAAACTAACTAAAACAAACTCTCAGTTCTCCATCCAAACTAAAAGAATTTGGAAAACCGTAATTACATTATCTAGTTTTCTCTATTTCTTCCTTCAAATGTTCTTAAGATCCTTCAAACAGACCAAAAGGGACGGAGGTTTCAGCAGGTCGAAGGTTAGTCACACTCACTCTCAAGGGATTACTATTGTCGATTTCAGTTTTAACTAATTTTAAAATTTTCATAAAGGCGTCGAAAATGGAGTTAAAATGAGATCGAGCGGAACACATTTTGTGGATGTAATTCCATTTAAAGCCATGGGCCTAACACTATTGATTAATTGAGTAAGCATGCAGTGGTCTACAAAGGGGAGAAGCAGGTCCTGCAACTCCCCCATATTTAGTAATTCTTTTGCAGAGCAGTCATCGACCATTGATGACCAAACTATCAAGCTAGCATAGTTAAGGTAATAAGGTGATGCTTGCCATCACCCTTTTAGTTCCCAACCATATTGGAACTCTAACGATGACATCGGTTTGTGGAAACAGGGATAGACAACTACTCGGACCAACAAGCAACCTGAAAAGAAGTAAGGTACTCCTTAACTAATACCCTTCACTGCAGAAACAGCAACATTATAGGGGTTAGTTGATAACCCAGTCAGACCATCTTCCATTGCCCATAGGCTGAGAAGGCATGCATCTTGTAAGCCGGTATCTAGCTATTCTCATGAAAACACCCTAGCGGAAAATGTTTAGACGGTAACCCTCTAAATGAATGCTTCTTCAGATCTGACATAGGTAGTAATGAGTGTGTTGTTACTCCATCAGTGGTGTGCAATAAATGCCCGAGTGTATTCGCAAATGAGAAAGGGTCTTTGCACATTTTTGGACTTATGTGGGAGGCAAGGAAGCTAGTCAAAAGAAAAAGGGTAGGATAGAACTGGGTAGTTGGAATGTAGAATTGTTAACAAGGAAGTTGATGGAGCTAATTGATACCCTAAGCACTAGAAGAAGAGTTAATATTACATGCGTTCATGAAAGTAATCGGGCAAGAGAGTTTAGATGAGGGGATTCAGGATTCATGATCATGAGTCATAGATAAGACCCTAAAACAATGTAGTTGAAATTATAGATTAGACCCTAAATAACGATTGCTATTCATGTAACTTTGCTAGACCTTAAATAATTTGTAAGGTTGTAACAACTTAATTTATAACGTTGTAACAACATTAAGTTGTAAAAAAGCATTTCCGCTTGTCAACAATGGTTATGTCAGACATACCAACAAAGAATCACATTATACATGGAGAACAATTATGAATGGAAAACTGTATATGTAGTTCCAGATACCTTAAAATGGATGCAACAAAATATTGGTAACATAAACAGGATCATCATGTAAATCTAATCCTTATCAAAACATTTTACCATCATAAAGACATGCCATTACCATAAAAGTAATTCATTATATCATCAAGGATGTCTACCATCATCACATTTACAAAGGTTAACAAAAAAAGATCAAAAATTTTCGTGTAATTCATTATATCATCAAGAATACATAAACAGGATAAAGAATTATCAAAACATTTTATCATCAAATCATCATATCATATAAGAGACTAAGACATGTACAGAGGGTAACAACAGGAGCAATTGTATGCACATCCTCGTTGCTTGCAGCCAGCAAGTCATCATGTTCTGGTACTAAAATCAGAATCCTCAAACTACATAATTTCATTTCATCAACTATTAATCCAAATGCACCTCACAACATGTCGTCTTGATCTTAGAAGTCAAAATAATTCACTTTTGAAGTAAAGCAGAACACATACAATCAAATCCACAAAGTGCTCATTTTCCATTATTCAAAACAAGCAGTTTCGATGCTTAAACAAGCCGATAGCATGCATCTACTTAAGAAAATCATACATACAGTTTAGACCCGTAAGAATAACAAATAGGTTAATTCTTGTAACATTTTCTTGCCTTAGATTCACTGAAGCATTTAATCAAACAGTTGAGCGGCGTTCAAACCCTGTCCCGGGATCCTCAGTGGAAGGATGCACATCAAGCCCAGTAACCACCGCAGACGGTGGCCCCCTCCGACACCGCTCCTGCATCTCCCCAACCTTATCAACACTCCCCGAAAATAAAGCTTCCACGGAACCATCTCTTCGGTTCCTAACCCAGCCTTTTAAACCCAATTCCGTTGCATTCTCTATGGTCCAGTTTCGATAAAACACCCCTTGGACCCTCCCTTTAATCACCAGTTTCACCTGTGATCAGGAGCACATCTGTGTTATCCATCTCATCAAACACGCATGCATATGAAGCTGATGAACCTCGTAATTACAATAATTGGGAGAGAAATTGGACTGACCGTTTTGATGGGTGTGGATGAATCAGGTGGAGGAGCAGGGGAAGCTGAGGAAGACATGTTAAGGAATCGGAGCGGAGGAGAATGAGGGTAGACCGGAGGATGGAAATAAGTAGGTATTAGAGAAATTGGGAATTGGGATCCGGCAATCTGATTGTGATGAATATGATTGCGTAAAATGTGTAGATGGTTGTGTAGAATCTGGAATTTCATAGTCGGTGCGAGTGTTCCTGCTGCCATTTTCAAAACCGTGAGTGGTAGAATACATCTTGATTCGGTTTTTGTGGAGGCAAAGTGAAGAATTCTTTCGTGCAATCTTACATTATTAGATTTTCCCTCCAATATCATGTATACCCAGCTAAAAAAAAATCTCACTGTGTCATTTAAAACTTGATATTAACATATTTACCCAATTTAAAATTTTAATATCATATATACCATTTAAAACTTTTAAATATATACGCACCAATCTATTCTTTTTATTTCTTAAACTTCATGGTATTGCTTATTTATTTTTGATAAAGGGTTATATGCCAAAAATAACAATAACTTTTTGTAATTTTACCGTTTATACCAACATTATTTATTTTTTATCATTAATAGCAACAAATTTTGTATTTTTTACCGATTATACCAACTTTTGACCTGAAAACCTGCTATAGCAGGTTACCATCAATTAATACCAACAACTTTTATCTTTTTACCAATAATGCCAACAACGTTTTATATTTTTACCAATAATAGCAACGACTTTTAACTTTTTACCAATAATAAAAACATATCAATTCAAATTTTTTCTTTATCTCTAACTAATCATTACTTTAAAGAAACTAGAATTATGAAAATCGAAATACAATCAAATAAGTTCATAATCCATTTTTTTTTAAATTTTGTTAGAGATAAATCAATTGCAATGTGTGCATATAAAAATATAAAAAGTATGTTTTCTATAGACATTAAAAAATGAAGATTATTTTGATGTGTCATATTTTCATGCATAGCCGGGTTTTATAGGTATGATAGGGTCGACCATTTAAGTGTAACATAACAACGTGAAACTCAAATCATTTTGTATAAGATGTCATAGAAATATAATGAACACATTATGCTACATTTGTATTCTTTTTTGGATAAGTAGTTCTTTATTTATTTGATAAATAAAATGGTAAGATTAAAAAGTTGCATCCGTTTATTTTATTAATAATTATATATGATTTAATAATCCAATTATTCTAATATGAGTACAAGAGCCTTAAGCTTCCAACCAAATATAAGTAACTGAAACTCATGAATTCTTACAAGTTTTGTTGGGAGAAGCTCAAGGATTTGTTCCAACCAATTTAACAAACTCAAGGTATAATTTTTCATGCTTTAATAAGTATGGAAGTCTCATCATGTCCTCATCTTCTTATGTTGCTATTCATATCATGAAATAATGCAAGAACTACATAAGTGTGTTTACAAATGCTAAAGAATAAATAGTAATCTATTTAGAGGGATTATGGATAATTGAATACAAGAAATCTACTAAAACTTGGGTTTGGAAATCTTTGAATCAATCAAAGAATTTAGTTAGTAATTTAGTTGATTTCTTGAAGAATTGAGGCTAATCAATCTGAAACCGAAAAAACCGAAAAACCGAAACAAAAAAAAAACCAAACCGTTTGGACTTTGAATTTTCAAAACCAAAAATTTCGGTTTGGTTTTGGTTTAGAGGTCAAAATAAACCGGAAAAACCAAACCGAACTGAAGTTTTATAATTTTAAAATTTATAAATACTATTCCTTCGTTACATTTCTTCATTTATGTTTTTTATTGAAAGTTTTATCTTTTCAATGTCTAAATTTCATATGAGACTAAGACTCACTTTGAATATTATGATGATTATTATTGTTGTATTATTATGGCATTTGTATGTTGTCGTGATTTTGAATGATAAAATGATTTAATATCTAAATCTTGTTTGTGAAAGAATGCATTAAGTGTTATATATTTTGATTTTATGTATCCATATATATGTTTATTCCAATATGTATGTGTGTGTGTGTAACACCCTCGAACTAATCCCCAAAGTCACGTAAATAACACGTCAACGCAATATAGTATAAAATATCCCTAACAATTCCCAAAGCACACACGTGGAAACCCGATAATTTTAAAACTTTTAATCTAGTTTCTTTAAAGTAATGATCAGTTAAATATAAATAAAAATTTAATTTGACATGTTTTTATTATTGGTAAAAAGTTAAAAGTCGTTGCAATTATTGGTAAAAATATAAAACGTTGTTGTTATTATTGGTAAAAAGATAAAAGTTGTTGGTATTAATTGATGGTAACCTGCTATAGCATGTTTCCAGGTCATAAGTTGGTATAATCGGTAAAAAATACAAAAGTTGTTGCTATTAATGATAAAAAATAAATAATGTTGGTATAAACGGTAAAACTACAAAAAGTTATTGTTATTTTTGGCATATAACCCTTTTGATAAACTCAATAAACAGGTTTAAAAATGGAGAAACAAACATTTGTTAGATACATGTTTATGTATCTATTGAATTTGGGAGAACTTTATATATATCATTGTAAACTTTAGTTATTAGGGTTTAATATGAAAAAAATCAACATGTTTTTCATATTTTTACGGTTTAGTTATTTTTTACCAATAAAATCATTAAGTAATATATTTGTTTGTGATTTTTAGAATTTTTCTTTATTTTTTCAAAAAAGTCTTAGATTTTGTAGATTTTCGGAGAAAAATAATGAAAACATGTTAGATACATGTTTATGTATTGAACTTTTATTAAAGGGAGAATTTTATATATATCATTGTAAACTTTAGATATTAGGGTTTAATATGAAAAAAATCAACATGTTTTTCACATTTTTACGGTTTTAGTTATTTTTTACCAATAAAATCATTAAGTAATATATTTGTTTGTGATTTTTAGAATTTTTCTTTATTTTTTCAGAAAAGTCTTAGAGTTTGTAGACTATTCGGAGAAAAATAATGAAAACATATTGGTTTTTTGTGGAAAAAGACAGGGTTGATTATGGAAAAAACAAATTTTTTTCCAAAACCGGATTGAAAACAATAACTTGAGGATTTTCTTAGTGAAAATAACACGGATAGAGTAAATCGCAAAAAACACGAAAAAATGTTGGTTTTTTTCATATTAAACCCTAAATATTACGCATATATCATTACAAACTTCGTTATTACATATATATCATTTAAGCCTTTAAATCTCACGTATATATCCAAATAACTATTTTAAATTTAATTACATCATTTAAGAAAATATAAAATATTATTTCTTAATTAATTTATTATTGAATTAAATTAGAAAATAATATTTCTTTATTTTTTATAATTTATTTTTGTTGGGATTTAAGATGGTAGGTTAGGTATTTAAATTTTTTTTAAAAATGATAAAATAAATTTAAAAAATAGTCACTTGGATGTATACGTGAGATTTAAAGGTTTAGAATGATATATATAATAAGAAAGTTTGCAAGGATACATGCGTAATATTTAAAATTTATAAGAATATATCTGAAATTCTTTCTGATATTAAAAAGAATTGATTATGTGGTTATTGTTTTATATATTTTTTAAGTGATGGGAGATGTTTCATCACTAACACCATAAATAAAGGGAACAAGTATAGATATGCATCTCTTTCTTTGTTAATAAAACAAAGTGAAATCTTATTATAAATTTGTGTTAAAGAAGAGTTTTTCATCAACTTTGGATTTATATAAGTATAATTAATAATTATATGTATATTGTGCATAATTAAATAGTTTTTACATGAACAATATCATTTTTACATTATTTAACAAGTATGTTTGATAGTTAATATAAACAGGGTAAAGTGATAAACTATTTTGTAATTCTAATTTTTTTTTTATTCATTCACAAGAAAACAAAACCCTTTTCTTTCACTCATCTAACCTCTCTTTTACCAATGGGGTTTAGCCCAATTGGTATGAGAGTGATAAATAAATGTGAGGTCACGGGTTTGACTCCAGCCGGAAGCAAGTTTGAATTTAGGTGATGAAACTAAGTCTAAAAGTCTTTACCACTCTTCTTTATACACAACTTGGATATCATTCCCAGGTTGTTGAGTTCATCTAGGTGATTTGTTGGTATCATGACGTTCTAAGAAACATGCAGTAGATGCCGAATATAGGCCATAACATCTACCCACTTGCGAGGTTTTGTGGTTACCACATTTGTTGCGAGACTTTGGATTTCTTGAAAACAATCCAGCGTTGATGTTTTGTGATAACACATCGCGTTTCATATTGAATTGGATTGTATATTCATATGAGAGAGAGTTGCTCATACATAACACAGTAAAGCTAATGCCAGTTCGACCTCAATTACAATTAGCATGTATGTTTACGAAGTCGTTGATGTCTTTGATGTCCAAGATGACCCTCAAAGATATCTTTGTAGGCTCAGTGGCAGACCCAGCCATCGAAGGGACCCGTTGTGAGCAATACGGTCGTGTGCTATGGTCAACATAGACTGCCCGTGTTTAGTTTTAATGTCTATCATACGGCAGTATAGTTAGCCATATATTTTTACATGGCTATGTGAGATGGGAATCCGTGGGATTTTGAAGATCAGCATTAATTATGAGAGTTGTTGTAATTATCTAATCTCTTCAACACATTTTTAGCATCCAAAAACATGGGATAATTGCGCAAAAACCTTAATCCTGTCAGTTTTTTGTGATTAAAACCCCAAACTACTTTTTGTTGCATAAAAAACTCCGAACTAACTAAAAATTAATAAATCAAGGTTTTATCAATGGGTAACTGGTTGAAACCAGTTATTAATCTTACATGAACCGGTAAATAACGTGGAATAAATTTTAATTGTTGAAACCGATTGCCAAGTATTATACCTCATTTAAACCCCCGTTAACGGGATTACATCATCAACGGGGTTTAAATGACGTGTAATACTTGGCAACCGGTTTCAATAATTAAAATTTATTCCAAGTAGGTTATTTACCGGTCCACGTAATTAATAACTGGTTTCAACCGGTTACCCACGGATAAAACCTTGATTTACTGATTTTTAATTAGTTCGGGGTTTTCTATGCAACGAAAAATAGTTTAGGGTTGTAATTACAAAAAAACTAACAAGTTGAATGTTTTTTTGTGCAATTATCCCCAAAAACATCTAGAAATGTCAGAAAGCTTTCAGAACTACAAGCTAGCAGATTGTAACCCAAAAAAAGGGAACCATGCTTCTAGACTTCCAGCCTTTGTAGATTTTCGGGACAAGCAAGTTAGGTTTAACAATACATTGTTTTGACCGTTGTACCTCAAGAAACAGATGCCAAATCTTTCTAAAAGGCATTGGTTGTTCATTAATTGTTTCATATTTCCGCCATTAACGTTTATGTCATGTAATTTTGTTTCAGTTTCATATGTAATCGAATGGCAGTGTTCTATTGCGCTAGCTTTTGTCTATCAAGATATTACCTCTTAAACGAGTACAACTAGAACTGAATGGTGTAACCTTTACGGGTATATTTGGATTCATGATGTTATGAATTATAATGACTTACAGGTATAAATGAATTTTATTATGTTTCCCCTGTGCCACCTATTTTACATCTGCGCAATTGTTCGGTCCAACGGGTTCTCGTAAACAATTTGATATTGCCATAACTGCAGCTTCAACAGATGCATCCTCTCCCTGTTTCATTTTATAACTTATTTGTTAGTTGTTGTACTTCGGGAAGGAAAAACATAGGACAAGAAGTATTTTTACCTTCTCTTTCCAATAGAACATATTTCCATATTTTCCTGCCAAGCGACTCCAAAAGCTACGTGGTATATCTAAATCCACAGACTCCCCCACATTAAAGTTCAAAATATTCCCTGTTTAGTAGAGAAATGATACATTACTCACTTAGAAGAAGAAGCAAAGAGTAGATGATAATGCAGATGAAACCCTTACCAAAGGTAGGGTCGGCAACAAAAACTATAGTTCTATCATCCACTTGCCAGAAATCTCTGATTGCTAGCCCTGCAGAAGTTTGATAAATTTCATGATTAGGCTAAGATGATCAAAATACTAATGCCTTAAAAAGACAGTTAACAACTTAACATACCTGGTGTATCGGGGTAGTTCTGTGCTAGAACTCGGAGCTTGAATCCAGTATCTTTTTCAATAGAATCAATTTCCTTTGCTAATCTTTGTTCCTGAAAAAATTACGTAACCAAAGCATAGTGTTTATCATCTTTTGTATTTTAAAGACATTTACCCTATAATACTCTTGATGTTCAAATATTACTAGATTAGATAATGCAAAAATAACTTGCATTAAAGAAATAGGCAAAAAGTTGTGAATTTCAAAAAGAGAGCTAGTCTATTGCTGCTATTTCCCTTCTGCTCGAGGTTCTACATTCTATTTCTAGTTGTGAGAGTGAGACACATGTTTCTCTCAATCGCTAACTACATAATGTCAGCCTCATTAGTCGTTCAATTCCAAATTAAAGATGGTTCTGGCTTTTTCTCCTCAAAAGAATCATCGGTTTTAGGATCCAAAACTGATCAAAATTCCCTCTTGACTTTCTGAAGATGTCTAATTTAAGAGCAATCAAATAGCCATTCTCTTGAAGTACTCTTTAATCTATCTTTATCTTCGTATGAAGGAATATTACAAATTGCATAACACACAAGGGTAGATACAGAATAAAATGTAGTAATCTAAAGCAGTAAATCAAAACCCAAGACAACTAACAGTATTTAAACAACCAGATTTTGTTGGAGGGTGATGAGGGCATCATGTAGTATGAGAAGGGACACCATCACTCCAATAACAAAGTTATGTCTTTCGTTTTTAAAACTATACATGCAGCTTCTAATATAAAGATCGCGATATATGGCCTTGTTTAGGATGTAATCCAGCTTAGTTGAACAAGGTACAATACCTGACCAGCTGAGAGGAAACCAGCAACATCAATTACAGTGGTGAATTCTTTGGGAAGTAATTCTGGCTTATTAACCCCAACTTTTGCCTCAGCAAATCCAACTCCTACATAGTTTAGGTTTTCGTTCTTTTTATGCTCTGCAATCTGATTCAAGAAACAGAAAACAAAAGGCAACTCCTAACAAGTTCATATTACTTATAAACCCTTAAATCAGAAGGAATATGAATCCACAATCCAACCACATCTTTAGGAGACAATCAATACTTCTAATAAGCATCAGAATGAGCATCCTAATTTGTATGTAATATTGGTAGGCTCGTTACTTAGAATATGATAATCAAAAACTGCTAGCAGCTAGATACCCTTTCGGTTTGAATAATCAAAAACAAATGCAGAACAGAATGTCACATAAACAATTTTCTTAGTTCTTACAATCGAAAAGGTAAAAAGTACATGATTAAATACCTGAAAAGGTTACAGCGAGAGCTAGGGTTCCGGAGAAGGCAAAATTCAGAGAATTGGATTTGAATTTAGAAACCAGTCGTCCAAAATCTGATGAGCTGGGCGTCGAAAGAGATTGATGCGACGACGCAGATGATGATGCAACTACATGAGTGAAACTCGTTGAAGCATTTGGATATCGGAAGGGAGAATGAAGTTGAAGAACCGCCATCATTGCTATGGAAAAGCTCGACTGAAGATGGTGGTGTTTTGTGGATAGAATTTTATTAGAGAAGATCGATCATCACGGTTGAAGGCTCTGGAATACCGTAAGCAGAATTTGCAAAGAATACAAAGTAATAAACAGCCCCTCAAGTTTTCCAAAATTGCCACTTATTTTGATAAGTTATAAATTTAACATGATCAAGGTCATTCATCAATTTTTGGGGTCTGAACGAAAACGTATAAGAGGAACTTACACATATACACGTACATAAATATACACATAAACACACGCGCAAACACACACACATTTGTGAGTGTACAAACATACTTTTAGTTTTCTTTCCGTCTAAAATTTAAAAAAATCTACGTTGAAAATTTATAAAATTTCCTATGACATTTTGGACCCTGAACGGTCGCCCCTTTTGGGCCACCCTGCATGAAATATATGAGTATTGTCACCTCATTGGTTACTTTTAGTTTGCGAAATATTTGTAAAATGATGAAAATATTAAAGGAATTGAATTTTGATAAATTCAAATTTTTAATGGTTTTGGTTGGTAGGAAACCAAAGGGAAAAACCCTGGCTAGGATACCCATCATCGTTTATAACTTTATACCGCACTTTCTACAAGACGCTTTCAGATGCTTCCCCACGCATAGGTTGGAGCTCGATGTTGCAGAATGCACTCTCCAGCGATCATTTTACGATCAGAATGGTTAGTTTTCGCGCCCCTAAGGAACACACATTCCCCTTGCTTGGAATGTTTTCCCTCATTTTTCTTATTTGCCGTCCCTTTTGATAGTCAAATGGAATTCTTGTTTTTTTGGCCAAACACTTTTAGACCGCCATACCCATTTGGACCTAGTTTTTCAAAGCTTTACCATCCTTACTCCATTCAAGATATGTCTAATTAAGGCTCATCAACCGAATTTATCAAAATTACTTCTTCATTTTAGCCAGATTGTTAGAAGTTAAAAGAGTCACGTCAAGTTCCAATTAAATCTAGATTAGCTTTTAATCTTTTAACCATTATCATTTGATACAATTCAATTTAATTTATTTAACTATTGATTAATACATATCAAATAACATTTTAGGATTCATTCATTCTGATCAATCAAACACGGACTTGTTCCATTACTTTAAACAACAGCCTCTGTCTTTCTCATATAGGACTTTTTCTATTGTTGTCACAATCATGGCCTCTCGCTTAAGTCGCATGGGTCATAATACTATGTTAGGCTGTTAGTATATGGTGTGTAAAGATGACATTACTACTGCATCATGGCTGATTTCATAAAACACTTGAGGGTCACACCGATGAGCACAACTGAGCAAATGCAATTAAACTATTGAATAAATGATATTGGATATTGTTTATGACACGAAATTATCATTGAGATTAAATTAATGTGTGATTAATTATATCTCAAAGTACGGGGACTGAAAGTGCAATATTAGATATTGTAGTAATTTAATTGTCATTGGATGATAATTAAATAATTATCTAGTCTTTTATTTATTATTGGATATTAAATAAACGATTGATTTATTTGAATTATTATTATCATCTGTTATTTGATAATTTGATGAATAACTATAAACAAATAAATAGAGATAATTATAAATAATTATCTAGTCATTTATATATTATTAGATAATATATAAAAGATAAATATTATTTAATGGATATATAATTATAGAGATAATTATATAAGGTTTAAATAATAAAGATAATTATTAAGATATATATTATATTATTATATTAAAGCTTTAATATATATATAATATATCTATTTGGTCAAAAGTGGATATATATATATATATATATATATATATATATATATATATATATATATATATATATATATATATATATATATATATATATATATATATATATATATATATATATGTATATATATATCCACACTTGTAACCACCCAATAATTTAAAAAGGTAATTAACTTTGTGAAACAATTATAATTGTGAACGTAGGTACAGTATTATGAGTTAATTACCAAATATTAGTAATGATCACTATTATTGAGACTTGAATGATTAAAGAAAAATAAAATGTTGGGTTGTACTGAAATGACAAAAATAGGTAATGTACTTTGTCATTTAAATGATGGTTAGTATGACATAAGAATCGATTAATGTGGTGTTTACATGTATTTAGTATAATTATGTCAAAATACTAATTTGGGTATTTAATTGTTAAATAAATGCAAGTTATGGCATTTTGGTTTGTATTTTATGGAAATTAAATTGAAAGAGTTAGTGTGAGGGGGGTATAGTGTACATATGTGCAAAGATGGAGGGTTGGGGGTGGCCAAAGGCCAAACCCCCTCCCTTTTCTTCTCCCAATCGACCACACACACACATATGCACACACTTTATTTTTCCTTGCAATTTTGAGAGAAAAGATGGAGAAAATCTAGGGTTTTTGTGTGGTTGATCAAAGAGTGAAGATTGAAGGCTAGAAAATCATCTATTGGTGCTATCTTTTGAAGGTATAACACTTCTCCTTCATCTTGTTCTTCATCTTCTTTGTTGTTCTTCAAGTAGGAAGAACACAACCCTATGTGGGTTTTTGTGATAGAGTTAGTAAATGACTCCAATATCATGAATATGGTAATGTTTATAGTTTATAAAGGTATTTGAGTCATAAATATGTGATTTATTGGGTGAGTATGGTGGAAACCCAAATTAAAGCTTTGTTTGAGCTTCAATGGTGGAAGTGGAAAGAGTGGTGTTGATTTAGTATGTTTAAATGTCATTTTGTGATTCAAATATGTTAAGTGGTAAAATGATATTGAGTTGAGTCAAGTGGAAACTCATTTGGAGTTGGATTTTGGTGAACTTGGGAGAAACCCAAGTTGGAGCTTCTTTTGAGCTCCAATGGTGTATGAAAGATAAATTGCATCTAGATACATGTTTTTATGATAAATTGTGAGTCAAATGTGTTATTTAGGGCCATGGAGTTGAATGAAAGTTAGTAGGAACTCAATTGGAGTTTCGAAGACTTATTTGTGTATTGGCCATTTAAGAACTCGGTTTGAGCTCGTACGAATTCCATGGAATCATGGAATGGTATGTTTTGGTGTTAATGTGTTTAAAATGTATTTATTTATGTTATTAAAGTGTTTTCATATGTTGGGTAACACAACACTCGTGCAAGAACTCAAATTGGCGTTTTAGGCACATACCGCACACCAAGTGTTCGGTGAAATGCCATAACGAGTTCCAAATCATTTTGGGATTGGGTTTCAATGTTTAGAGGTATGTTGGATGTCTAAACATAGCCCAAGTATGTTTAATAATGCTATGGGATTGTTTAATATTGATTATGAGCTCAATTGGAGCTCGGTGTTGTCGGTTGGAGCTTTCGGTCGTTTTCGGACTCGTTCGGAGTCCGTATGAGCTCCATGGAATCATGAATTGTTATGAAATGATTTTATTATGTTTAGAGAGGTTTAAATGACCTTAATATATTGATTATATGGTTGGTAAAGTCTATTTCAATGGTTAGAAGCAAATATGGGAGTTTTGGAGGGTTTTGGTGCATTTTTGGGCATTTAAGTTGCAGTCTGTGGGGGGGGCAGCCTGTTGGTCGCGCCTCTACCCCCTCTGGGTCGCGCCTCTACCAACTTTCTGTCCCCGAAATTCATTTTCCATGGTTAGGGGTCGATGCTCGGGTCTTATGCGTCCGATGCACTTCTAAATTAAGTGTTTAAAGGGTTTGAAGGCCCTAAATCAATTCCGGAACTCCTAGGGCCTCTATTGGACTTAGTACTTTCGGTTTGATGTCCCAACACCCTTAGGACTATATTAGGGTCTTATATTGTGTTCGGGAACTTATGTGTTCGCCTTATGCATGCTTATAGGCGAATCGATTCGAAAAAGGCTTGGTCGCAAGTCTTAGCCATTCTCGAGGCTATTGTGGCGTGGTTGGAAGGCTTTGAAATCTTAATAACCAATCACTGTGAGTTCTAGTATTAGATTTTCATAAAGTCATATATGATGTACTTGTTGCTTTATGATTGATCATTCGTTGTTGATTCATACTATGGCATTATACGATTGTTGCTTATTCGTCCATTTCATCAATGCATGACATATTCGTATACTCGAGGCATCTTGGACCTCATTCGTTGATTATACCTTTCGTTTGGACTCACCTGGATATCCATGGATCATTCCCGGCCCTTTTGAGGTTGGATGCCGACGTACTTGCACTGTCGGAAGTCCCGTACTTGCTAGGGACAGTCCCGTACTTGCTAGGGATAGCCTCGTACTTGCTAGAGGCATCACCACACCCGTACTTGCTAGGGAACCCCGAATTATGAAGGGGCATGTGGTATTTGATCACTCATCTTGTGCATTTGACTTATGCCGTTTGGAATCATTATGTTGATCATCATTGCATCTATATACCTTGTGTTATATCTAATCTAGTAACTCACTCAACTTATGTTGACTCGTTAGTTGTTAACCTTTTTCAGGCTGTCAATGGTAAGGGCCTAGCCGGTCCGTCTAATTGATTTCGGTTGGGGCTAGCTTGAGTTTCCCGCCTTTTTGTTATGGCTTTTGGATCGCTCGGGTGCGCGATTAGTGGACTCCCTTTTTGGCATATGCTTGTGGATGAACTTAGCTTTAACCCATGGTTAGATAATCTAGATGTTTATAAATTGTAACCCATTTGCTTTGATCCATGATACCCCACACTTTGCTCATTATTAGGTGACAAAGTGAGAAGTATCATGTTGATGGCCTTTGAATATTGAAAATTTAAATTTGACGCAATTTCCGCAAAGTATTATTATATGAATTATTGTTAAATGTGTGTGAAATACCCTATTTAGTTGTGAGGGTGTTTCAATTTGGTATCAGAGCCTGTGTTCATTGACTGAGTATAGTCGACGATACTCAACACTGAACGCGGTTGCAGATGCTGGTATTGACCCACCTAGGCAGCACTAGTAAAACAATCTTTAAATTGAAATCGGCCTAGGATGGGAATATAATGGGTAGACCGTAAGTCTATATATATGCATTCGTGTATATCTGTAAATTCTCGTAATTTAACTGATATGAGTAATGATTGATTTTTGTTTAAAAAAAAAAAAGATATTTAATGGACGAGACTCGTGTTGTCTCCTCTAATTGGCTTATTTATCGGTGGAATCCTATCATGGGATATAATGACATAATTGTCATATTTGGAGGAGTATTAAATAATCCAAAGAATGAGAAAGCATGAAAGGTATATAATTTCTTGTGCCTAATTCTATAGATCTTGTGATCTAAGACTATGATTATGAGTGACCCTCCTTTTATGTAAAAAAAGAGTGGGTCCTGAAAATGTTTTATACTAAGTTATGTATAGATATCTTATCAACATATAAGATCATTTATGATACGTGTGACCTTATAATGGTTCTAGAATGAAGAAGAATCGAATAATATGAGAACAAGTGTTATTCACAAGTAGGGCCACGTTTTAGGGATCTTGGTCCAGACTTTATATAGTTAATCAAATTGTGACTTTCCATTAACGAAAATGAGAAAACGTAAAAGTCGATGACCTTATAGCAGATATGAGTTATGAGAAGTTTTTTTATTTGGAATGTTAATATATACGATTACCCTCATCATTGGTGGGTTGATCATGATAAGCTTAAGTGTATCAACTCCACAATAGTATGGAAATGTCAAATGGAAGTGTAATGACATTTATATTTGATCAATGAGATAGTTGGTGATATATGTTGTGAGCGATCATACGTGAATAATATCATGACATGAAAAGTGTCGTAATTAGTCATGAATACCTATGTGACTTATTTGAATATGATAAATATGCGTATGCTATGAGATACAATTAAATATGACTCATTACAAGAAAGTGGACACGTTTATTTGTCAGGTGAACATTGGTAGTAGATTGTTGTTGTTATATGCAAATCATGTTCATAGAGATATATGTGTAATGAGATAGTATTTGGCATGTTACTCGTGATTCTGAACATCTAAATTGTTAATTGATCATCCTGATGGCAACTCTATTAATTGTAAATGTATGCTTTGTTTGCGCTAACATGTTTTAACATGAACTATATGAATCGTGAGTCTGTTAATGAAATCTCAACATGCATAATTACGAACTGAAACTTGATTGGAATAGGCTACAATTGCATCTATTGATGGATTGATATACCTGTTGCATTTCAGTTGGGACGGATCATAATAGTTGTCATACGATCCTTGAATATGAAATGAATGCTTACTAAGATCTCACTCTATGAATGGATTGGAAGCTAGTTAATGATGATGCATACTTACATTGTAACTATGTCGATTCAGAAGCAAGTAGTTTTGTTTTGCTAATATACGAGGGAGGTAAATACTCTATGAGCTCTAAATATTGATAAACGCTAGATTATAATACATATTATCGATGTGTGTCTTTAGAGATACCACAACTAATGTTTGGTTGCCTGTAATACTCCACATAGGAGAGAAATGGTCATGGGACGACCTATAATAAGGGATGTTAGTACCCTCAAATTTGATGGAAAAAAAAAATGTGTTGAAATTTTTTTTTTTTACTTTGTTAAGTTATGATGACCTAAAAGTAGTTGCATCTTATGGGTATAAAGTTGAATTGACCCTAAGGTTTGAAATCAGAGCAATGAAGTAAAGTCACCATTGAAGGTACACCATGCAATTGAGAACAAGTAATTATAAATAGTTATTTATACGAAGTGTGAAGCATGGATTGAAGTGCGACAACATAAATAATTAAGTATTGATTGGTGTCATGAGATGGCTATTAAATAGGAGTTGTTTAGAACAACCGTCTAACTTAAATGTGACAATATGTGAATGATGATTATTAACACATTTTGTATTGTATATTGTAAAAAGTTATGCTAAATGGAAACTTTATTGACATAAAGTAGTAACTGGATATTTGATGTTCTCATAATTATATAGGTTAGATTAAAAGAGTATTCGTGATGTGACCCATCTATACGTAATGGATTGAAGTTAATCTACGTGTTAACAAAAATTTTGCTATCGGAAAGTAGTAGACAATTGTCTTGACAATAAAGAAAATATCTAATACTCAAGTTGCAAAATATGGAGCATTAGTATGAAATTGTCGAGTGCATAAATTTCATTTAAACGAATCAGTTAACATCTTAGACCTGTTGCTTATGTATTTACTTGAATGGATAGCCTGAATATGAAATCAAAATATTGACCTTAATGGTAGGATACATACCTGGTAACGTAGAAAAGCTAGCAGTATTTTGGACAGACATGATAACATGTGTATGTATATCAATGATGGTCGGTGCACATGTTTAGTCCCTTAAAAGTGCATATCTATCTTAAAGTGAAAGATAACATTACTGAATGCCAGTACTTATGAAAATCACTAAAGGCTAAGTGACTAATTGATACATGTAGTATTTGAAATGAGCTATATCCCTTAGACGCTCACATTTGCATTTCTATGATTCTTGAACATTAATCCAAGGTACATATACCAGGTAAACTTAATTTGAACTTAATACAGATTGTCTCGTATGCGATGACTTTATTGGGTAAATGAGTGAGCTCATGTTAAGACGACTTGTCTATGGTCATTTGATATGCCTTAACTAATGATGAGGTTTGGCCTCGTTTTATGAGACAAAACAAATAAATATGTGGTATGGTCACTACCTTGGATAAATACTTAAGCGCGAGAGGCATTTTATGGCCTTAATGATGAGTAGACAAATGTGCTTGCTTTCGAAAATGACTCGATGAGGAGTCACTAGTATATGAAGTTATGTCGGATTCTGTTATGCACTTGTTGTACGATGAACCGCCATGTTTTAATATCTCTATACAAGGGGTATCAATTATATATATTGTAGACTGTGGCAAGTAATGAGTTTGGTTAGTGGAATAGACCAATATAGTTGATCGAGCCTCCATGAGTGCTCATTTTAGTGGGGAAAGATTATCAACCCTGCAAGCTTGTTAAAATCATATGAGTCTTATTAGTAAAACTTGTCCACTGAAAGTGATAGTAGTGTAAAAATGTGATATGCTAGAATGTGACATAAACGTGTAAATGGGTTTATCTGAGTTATACTACTGTATAATGGATGATATAGCGATTGGTATGAAGAGCATATAGCAGTACTTGATGAATATGTCTCTATATTGATAACTTGAAAATAGAATAATGTGGAATATGAAGTTGAAAATATGTTATAACATCGCAGGAAGTTAAAAAGAGATTAAAAGAAGCATACTTATGGAATCACCTACATTGATTTAATCTAAAATTTTGTATAATTAGTAATGGATACTAATGTATGTAGTTACCCATATTTGACTTTGGGAATAAATAGTTGAAAACCAATGCATTGACGTCCCGGTACCCAACCAAGTATTGAATTGAAAGGTCTCTAAGTTGAGAACTAAAGGGATCGAGGTAGTGTTGGTTCGGTGAATTTTGTAAACATCATCGTAGACCTTAATTGACTTCTGGAACGAAAGCCGTGATGAAGGCTAAATATCCGATAGTGTTTGAGTCAAATTGATTCCGTGGGCGGAATCCTTTTAAGTGGGGAGGAATTGTAACACCCCAATAATTTAAAAAGGTAATTAACTTTGTGGAACAATTATAATTGTGAACGTAGGTACAGTATTATGAGTTAATTACCAAATATTAGTAATGGTCACTATTATTGAGACTTGAATGATTAAAGAAAAATAAAATGTTGGGTTGTACTGAAATGACAAAAATAGGCAATGTACTTTGTCATTTAAATGATGGTTAGTATGACATAAGAATCGATTAATGTGGTGTTTACATGTATTTAGTATAATTATGTCAAAATACTAATTTGGGTATTTAATTGTTAAATAAATGCAAGTTATGGTATTTTGGTTTGTATTTTATGGAAATTAAATTGAAAGAGTTAGTGTGAGGGGGGTATAGTGTACATATGTGCAAAGATGGAGGGTTGGGGGTGGCCAAAGGCCAAACCCCCTCCCTTTTCTTCTCCCAATCGACCACACACACACATATGCACACACTTTATTTTTCCTTGCAATTTTGAGAGAAAAGATGGAGAAAATCTAGGGTTTTTGTGTGGTTGATCAAAGAGTGAAGATTGAAGGCTAGAAAATCATCTATTGGTGCTATCTTTTGAAGGTATAACACTTCTCCTTCATCTTGTTCTTCATCTTCTTTGTTGTTCTTCAAGTAGGAAGAACACAACCCTATGTGGGTTTTTGTGATAGAGTTAGTAAATGACTCCAATATCATGAATATGGTAATGTTTATAGTTTATAAAGGTATTTGAGTCATAAATATGTGATTTATTGGGTGAGTATGGTAGAAACCCAAATTAAAGCTTTGTTTGAGCTTCAATGGTGGAAGTGGAAAGAGTGGTGTTGATTTAGTATGTTTAAATGTCATTTTGTGATTCAAATATGTTAAGTGGTAAAATGATATTGAGTTGAGTCAAGTGGAAACTCATTTGGAGTTGGATTTTGGTGAACTTGGGAGAAACCCAAGTTGGAGCTTCTTTTGAGCTCCAATGGTGTATGAAAGATAAATTGCATCTAGATACATGTTTTTATGATAAATTGTTAGTCAAATGTGTTATTTAGGGCCATGGAGTTGAATGAAAGTTAGTAGGAACTCAATTGGAGTTTCGAAGACTTATTTGTGTATTGGCCATTTAAGAACTCGGTTTGAGCTCGTACGAATTCCATGGAATCATGGAATGGTATGTTTTGGTGTTAATGTGTTTAAAATGTGTTTATTTATGTTATTAAAGTGTTTTCATATGTTGGGTAACACAACACTCGTGCAAGAACTCAAATTGGCGTTTTAGGCACATACCGCACACCAAGTGTTCGGTGAAATGCCATAACGAGTTCCAAATCATTTTGGGATTGGGTTTCAATGTTTAGAGGTATGTTGGATGTCTAAACATAGCCCAAGTATGTTTAATCATGCTATGGGATTGTTTAATATTGATTATGAGCTCAATTGGAGCTCGGTGTTGTCGGTTGGAGCTTTCGGTCGTTTTCGGACTCGTTCGGAGTCCGTATGAGCTCCATGGAATCATGAATTGTTATGAAATGATTTTATTATGTTTAGAGAGGTTTAAATGACCTTAATATATTTATTATATGGTTGGTAAAGTCTATTTCAATGGTTAGAAGCAAATATGGGAGTTTTGGAGGGTTTTGGTGCATTTTTGGGCATTTAAGTTGCAGTCTGTGGGGGGGGCAGCCTGTTGGTCGCGCCTCTACCCCCTCTGGGTCGCGCCTCTACCAACTTTCTGTCCCCGAAATTCATTTTCCATGGTTAGGGGTCGATGCTCGGGTCTTATGCGTCCGATGCACTTCTAAATTAAGTGTTTAAAGGGTTTGAAGGCCCTAAATCAATTCCGGAACTCCTAGGGCCTCTATTGGACTTAGTACTTTCGGTTTGATGTCCCAACACCCTTAGGACTATCTTAGGGTCTTATATTGTGTTCGGGAACTTATGTGTTCGCCTTATGCATGCTTATAGGCGAATCGATTCGAAAAAGGCTTGGTCGCAAGTCTTAGCCATTCTCGAGGCTATTGTGGCGTGGTTGGAAGGCTTTGAAATCTTAATAACCAATCACTGTGAGTTCTAGTATTAGATTTTCATAAAGTCATATATGATGTACTTGTTGCTTTATGATTGATCATTCGTTGTTGATTCATACTATGGCATTATACGATTGTTGCTTATTCGTCCATTTCATCAATGCATGACATATTCGTATACTCGAGGCATCTTGGACCTCATTCGTTGATTATACCTTTCATTTGGACTCACCTGGATATCCATGGATCATTCCCGGCCCTTTTGAGGTTGGATGCCGACGTACTTGCACTGTCGGAAGTCCCGTACTTGCTAGGGACAGTCCCGTACTTGATAGGGATAGCCTCGTACTTGCTAGAGGCATCACCACACCCGTACTTGCTAGGGAACCCTGAATTATGAAGGGGCATGTGGTATTTGATCACTCATCTTGTGCATTTGACTTATGCCGTTTGGAATTATTATGTTGATCATCATTGCATCTATATACCTTGTTATATCTAATCTAGTAACTCACTCAACTTATGTTGACTCGTTAGTTGTTAACCTTTTTCAGGCTGTCAATGGTAAGGGCCTAGCCAGTCCGTCTAATTGATTTCGGTTGGGGCTAGCTTGAGTTTCCCGCCTTTTTGTTATAGCTTTTGGATCGCTCGGGTGCGCGATTAGTGGACTCCCTTTTTGGCATATGCTTGTGGATGAACTTAGCTTTAACCCATGGTTAGATAATCTAGATGTTTATAAATTGTAACCCATTTGCTTTGATCCATGATACCCCACACTTTGCTCATTATTAGGTGACAAAGTGAGAAGTATCATGTTGATGGCCTTTGAATATTGAAAATTTAAATTTGACGCAATTTCCGCAAAGTATTATTATATGAATTATTGTTAAATGTGTGTGAAATACCCTATTTAGTTGTGAGGGTGTTTCAACACTCGTACAAATCGTGAGGGTGGTTGGTGAAACAAACACACACAGTGTGTGTGTGTGGAGCAATTGTTGGCCGAAAAAAGGAAAACCACACACATTGGTGTGGTGTTTTTCTTGTTTTTCCACGTTTTTCGTGTGTTTGATTACATACCTGGCGCCGCTCGATCGTGTCATCACCGGTGGATACCGAGAGCATCTCATTCGTGTATTCTTGTTATAGAATATAAAGGTACGGATTTTTACTGCTTTATTATTTACTTATCTTATGTATACTTGATGATCCGTGTATGGAATTCGTAATTTTTTAAAAGTTTCCGTTGTGCGTTAATATGATTAATGTTTTTGTTTTTATGAAAAAGCATACGAATTCCCGACAGTGGTTTCAGAGTCATCTCAAGTAACATAATGAGAGTATTATTCAAGTATTTATGTCCAACGTTTTTTAAAGTTTCGATTTTTAATAATTAAAAGTGTTTAAACGATCGAAATCGATAATTAAAACGTTTAAGGTTTTGATTTGGCTTGGAGAAAATCGACCAAAGGTTTTGGAAACCACATGGTGATTCTCGGCCAACCTTGGAGTTTTTCGGAACTCGGGATTTTGAAACCTTAGTTCGTTTTATTAAGTTGATGTTTGATTGTTTAAAAGTGTTTAATTGATTAAAGTCGAAAATTAAACGTTTCGGTTCAC
Source organism: Centrapalus pauciflorus (assembly GCA_020465985.1). Lineage (NCBI taxonomy): Eukaryota > Viridiplantae > Streptophyta > Magnoliopsida > Asterales > Asteraceae > Centrapalus > Centrapalus pauciflorus. The sequence goes on from JAANYP010001790.1 coordinate 1,220,182, forward strand.
GAAATCAAACCTAGAGATTTCGGCCATGGGTTGAGACCCATGACCTCTCAGTTGTGATGTGGTAACCAAGGTGATGGATTATTTGTTTCCGCCATGTCGGTTAATTCACGGTTAAACTCGAACGATTAAATTAAATGCGTTAAAATCGAATTAATAAATCAAAAGTGTTTGGTTATTAATATTTAAACATTTGTGACAAAATATATGTAAATATGTTTTCGATTTTATAAAATTAAAGTGGAGACTTTATCAGTTTTTTATAAAATTCGCAAATCGTTTTAAATATTATTTGATTCGATAGTTAAACGATTAATTGGAATATGGAATTCGAAATAATCAAAGTGAGTTGATTAATGGCTTCGATTAATTTCAGCCGTCAAATGGTTTACTACCTTACTTGTTTTTGGTTCATATGGGTTATTGAACCCGAATATGAGTCGGTTAACTAAGTTGGTTCGTTTCCGTTTTCCGGTAATTCGTCGTTTAAATTAAATCGGTTTTAATTAAAAATTAAGTTTTAATATTGAAATTAAAATTAATGGTAATTTTAATTTATAAACTAGATTTAATTTATGCATTTAATATTTAGTTCCATAAAATGCATTATTAAATTAAAGAGAGTTTAATTTAAGGATTCTTTTTTTTTTCAAATTGATGAAATCGTGACTTTGAGTTTCATGCTCAGTCATGGTTTAATGTTTTGAGAATTGATCTCGACATTAACGTTTTTGGTAGAAATCGTTTAAAACCATAAAGAAAAGTTTTTGGTGTTATTTAAAGATGATCAAATTTTGGTAAATTGTTTATTAAGAAATTTGACATTTTTAAATAAAGTTTAGTTATTTATTTTGAAAAGTGTTTCAATTAAATAATAGTTAATTGATAATTATTTAAAGGAAGTTTGAATTATTTATCAATATTATTTGAAAATAAAACTATATTTATTAATGACTGTTTAATAAAAAGTTTCTTAAAATAGTAAGTTTAAGCTTCAAAGGTGTTTGAATTGTTAATTGTATTTTAAGAAAAGTATAGTGTTGAATCCAAAGATAATGCAAAGATGGAATTAAATTTAAAATTTTTCGGGAAAAAGTTTCTAATTACGGAAAGTGTTCCTAAATTTCGAGTTTACGAGCCGTATTAAATTTAAGAACGATATCGGACATAATTACTTCAATTAATGGTGGATTAATTGGTTTTGGATTTATTTTCATGTCAAGATGAAAATGAATTCTGGGTTATTTACAAGCTTTACTGCTTTATTTATGTTTGTGACATAGCCGAGCCTTGAGACCCCTTGTTTGTGATGGTTGTTTTTTTTTAATCGTGATGTTTGCTATTTTTATTATTGGTTATTTTTGGGAAGGCCTGCGTGCCATTGGAATCCCGGGTATTATGATGTAATCTTTAATAGGTTAGAAAATAGGCAAATGTATTTAGATTAAAATTATGTAAAAAATCTTGGCGAAGATGTCCATCAAGAAGGAGGTCATCTATCAAGGATGCTCGGAGAAATCATCGGATGCTGAGGCTAGTGGGAGCTGAAAGAGTTCATCCTTCTTGCCTTGTGTGTTGATTTTGTCCCTTAGGTTTGACCTAATTGGTTTGTCCGTATGGCTCTCGGAAACCAAATTAGTTTCGGCAAGGCTATGTCACCATGTGGTTGTATGTTTTATTTTATTTATGCATTATTTTATCTGCGTGGTTGTGGTGACAAAGTAGATAAATAAAATATTTTAAAACTACAATCATTTTTGATGAAAAATTAAAGTATTTAAAAGGAAGTTTAAATTGGAAACTTTAATTATTTTGTCAGGCGTTAGATATGACCTTTTTATGAAATTAGTTTTTCAAATAAAAGGAGATTTATTTTAAAATGTCATATGATCAAAGAGTTGAAATTCTTAAAACTGGTACATTAACTGGATTGTTTACCAGAATAGGTGGTGTGTGGGACAGTCTTGCTCGGGCTGTGGAATTTCCGAAAGGTTTAGAACCGAAAGGATACTGCCCGCAGACTAACCTGACTAGCCACTAGTTCTTGGTAAGAGACTGGTTATAAACCCAAATTCAAAATCTGACACAGCACACCGTCCATATAGTGGCACTCACGGTGACCGGTCGTCGTAAGTAGGTTCAGCCTTCGTTGGGTGCTTACGCCGCAAACTCGGAGAGCTGTGAGGTAAGCACTGCGGATCCTAAGTGAGACTTGGGCCAGTGACTTGCAGTTGTTATATGGTGTGTGTCAGTGGTGGTTCCTCAGTAAGACTGTTGCCCAAGGTGTGGATGAGATTAAACATGATCAATTTAAGAAATTGAAAATCTCATAAGATCTAAGAGTTACAAAGGAGTTGTAATTGGTAATAAGTTGCCTGCCTGAGTAGCTTATTCATGTAGGTTCAGCCTCCGTCGGGTGCATGAATAAGTAGAATGGTTCTTAGGATTAATAAATCATTTTCTAAATTTTGGGTTATTAATTTATTAATGGTTAATCAAATACTGATTTTTGAAAAATTGTTTAAGATGGTTGAAAAAGACAGAGGTAGAAGCGGTTTAATAATAACAATGACAATAACAGTAATAACAACAATGATAACGTCAATATCTTTTTCCCACTTGAAAATCCTCCCCAAAAGCATATGTTGCTACTTTGAGGTCCATTCGGGATATGGAGAACTCAAAAGAGGCAACTTCCTGAACTGGGAGTAAAATCTGACAAATGTTCTGAGTACAGGGTGAAAGTCGTATATTCTGGAAAGGGCACCAGAACCTGCTCCTGCGGAGACTGCTACAGTTGAGGAGAGAAATCTCCACAATAAGCACTCTGAGGATTCGGTCAATGTTGCCTGTCTAATGCTAGCGACCATGACATCTGAGCTGCGGACTAGCCTTATGGATATCTCAGCTTGACAGATGTATTGCCAGCTAAAGGATATGTTCCAGACTCAGGCTCGGACTGAGAAAGATATACTACAAGGGCTCTGAGCTCCTGCAGAATGGTAGAAGGAACAACTGTTAGATCCCATGCGCTGAAGATGAAAGGTTATCTGGATCATCTTAGCAGACTTGGGTTACCCGTGACACAGGACATGACCACGAATCTAATTCTCAATTCCTTATTGAAGGATTTTTTTAGCAATTTGTAATTTGTTACAATATGCACGGAGCAGATGATCAGTGGGCTGCATCGGATGCTATAGACTGCTGAGGGAGTGATTGAGGAGAGAATATAGGGAAAGAGACGGAAAGGAAAGTAAGTTTCCAAGCCGGAGGTTAAGGCTAACAAGTAGCTAAAACCTAGAACCAGAGAAGTCAAATCCAAGGATGATAAATTCTTTGAGTGCTAGGAAACTGGGCACTGGAAAAGGAATTGTCCCAAGTACTTGGAAACGGTCAAGGTTGACCGCATTGAGACTTCGTGTATCTGAATCAGTCACTTCTATTGTTCTTGGATATGTGATACCCAATTGAACAAAGTTTAATGCATAATGTCTGCAATGACTAAAATGAAGTGAAAAGAGATGACAAATTCAGTGGGAGCATAGAGACATCTTAGAGAATACTCTGCTGGACACTATTTTCATGTCATCAATAGTTTATCATGGTGTAGTATACAATTGATTGAATTTCTTACAAGTATTTTTGGGATAAATAAAGAATTTTTGGAGTTAAAAAAATTTGTTGCTTGAAATTCCTATTGTTTAAGATTACTAAACCATGATTATAGACTATTGATTCAAGTGGAACTTGAATAGTAACTTGTCAATGTTGATTGGACAAGCTAGTAGTCATATTCAGATAAAAAGGGTTACCATGTTGTTGTGTAAATTGTTCAAGTGTTCAAATGCAGTTTCATTGAACTTGTTATTCTTGAAAGTTAGTTCAAGAGATTATATGAGTTGGATAGTCATCTGTGATTATATAGAAACTAATAAAATGCAGAATTAAATGTAAAGGAGTTACATGGAGGTTAATTCACTTCACTTGTTAGAAATAATTAGACTTGAGAAGTCAGAATTGTTTAGACAAGAAGTAATCGCATTTTATAAAATTACATGTGAAATGTATACAACTTGTGTGATGGTTAGTCAAGTAGTAGCCTTTGACTTGTTTAAACACTCGTCGGCAAGCTTGACGGAATACCACAACGAAATGTTGTAGATAACCAGGTTCTGGTGGTTATGGATACATATCACAAATTTTGAACACAATGTTATTAAAGATATCTTGTTAAGATATAGATAAACCGCATACTGTCATATTCAAGACTAAACATCTAAACGTATCACTAGTAGCAATTAATCTGAATTGCTAGAGCTCCTAAATTTTAATCCTGGTGTCTTTATGAGTGATTTACCAGTTCCTCTAAAGATAATGGATATAAATTTGTATGGAGATTCAGATTGGATCTGAATAATATTACAAGAAGTTGTAATAAAGAACTAGTGTAATTTTTCAAAGATAAACGGTAATGGAAGTTAAGTCAGTTAACTAGAGAACACTCCCACTAAGATCATGTCTGAAATTAATTTTTCGATAGATCGTGTTACCGTTACATTTGATAAAGGAACAGTAGCATTAAATTGATGGAAGTCATGTTGTGTTTATTGAGATAAAGGAGATCAACATGATATCTTTAATGTCGTTCTATTTTGCATGTTTTAGAAATCCAAGAATAAATTTGAAGTTATTCTAAAACTATTCCATAGCTGCTTGTTGTCGTGGGAACCACAACGAGAATTAAAAGGCTACTGTGGTTTTTGGTTGATATTCATGGGTGATGAATATAGCAAAGGTTGGACCAAATTCACAGGTATTTGTTGCGAACAAATATTGGATTGACCCACCGATTGAGACCACTTTGTGGATCATAGTCATGAGTCGTCTCAAAAAGGTAATCCTTAGTACCTGAGATGTCTACGTACTTTAGTGCGAGTGCTGCTGTACATTTGGCCTAACCTAACGTCATCCGTAACTGGGTGATCATAACGGTTCGAGGCTGGTTGCAGTGGGAGTCGTGCTGGAGGCCTAGATAGTCAATATGGGATTTGCACCTTCTTTTAACTAAGAAGAGATATTTCTGGGCCCCTCGGCGATCGATACTGACAGAAATGCATGGCCATGCTCGGACAGAACTGATGTGTTCTACTCTGTCTGTTACAGTTCAGTATGAGATCAGGGAGTCGAGAAACATAATAGTGTTTGCTACGGTTGATCTAATCCATGCCTAGCTTTCACATTGAAATATCGCGATGCATGGGATATAACCTAAGTTTCTTTTTGGAAGGCTGTTTCAACAAGAATGCCCGAATGGGAGTCAGAGTTTTTATGACCTTGGTTGCCTAAAGTGTCTAGCCATGACCTCCTTTAGGCGCATGCTGCAGGACAGTATGTCGTCTTACACAAGTGGGAGTATGTTAGTATATGGTGTGTAAAGATGACATTACTACTGCATCATGGCTGATTTCATAAAACACTTGAGGGTCACACCGATGAGCACAACTGAGCAGATGCAATTAAACTATTGAATAAATGATATTGGATATTGTTTATGACACGAAATGATCATTGAGATTAAATTAATGTGTGATTAATTATATCTCAAAGTACGGGGACTGAAAGTGCAATATTAGATATTGTAGTAATTTAATTGTCATTGGATGATAATTAAATAATTATCTAGTCTTTTATTTATTATTGGATATTAAATAAAAGATTGATTTATTTGAATTATTATTATCATCTGTTATTTGATAATTTGATGAATAACTATAAACAAATAAATAGAGATAATTATAAATAATTATCTAGTCATTTATATATTATTAGATAATATATAAAGATAAATATTATTTAATGGATATATAATTATAGAGATAATTATATAAGGTTTAAATAATAAAGATAATTATTAAGTTATATATTATATTATTATATTAAAGTTTTAATATATATATATATATATAATATATCTATTTGGTCAAAAGTGGATATATATATATATATATATATATATATATATATATATATATATATATATATATATATATATATATATATATATATATATATATATATATATATATATATATATCCACACTCGTACAAATCGTGAGGGTGGTTGGTGAAACAAACACACACAGTGTGTGTGTGGAGCAATTGTTGGCCGAAAAAAGGAAAACCACACACATTGGTGTGGTGTTTTTCTCGTTTTTCCACGTTTTTCGTGTGTTTGATTACATACCTGGCGCCGCTCGATCGTGTCATCACCGGTGGATACCGAAAGCATCTCATTCGTGTATTCTTGTTATAGAATACAAAGGTACGGATTTTTACTGCTTTATTATTTACTTATCTTATGTATACTTGATGATCCGTGTATGGAATTCGTAATTTTTTAAAAGCTTCCGTTGTGCGTTAATATGATTAATGTTTTTGTTTTTATGAAAAAGCATACGAATTCCCGACATAGGCTTTAACGGATCACCATTCACCAACCAATAAAATGGTAAAAATCAATAAGCATCAATCTTTAGACTTTTAGTTAACAATTTAACATGTTATCAACATGTTTTATAATTTCAGTTTTTATCGCCAAAAAAAAAAATTTATGACATCAAGGATCATATGATTATGATCCTAGATTTTGAAACCGATGATATATTGTCTTGATATCATTTTTTCTGATATATATTTACTTTAAAATACTTTTTTGCATTTTTAAATTTGAAGGATCAAGAGGGCTTGTCATTAAAAGAAAAAAACCATCCAATCATGAACATGGAAAGTGCAACCCTAAAATCATCATTTTGTGAGTGCATGTGACAATGTGTGTATTAAGTATAGATTTTGTTTGAATCATGAATGGAAAGTGCAACCCTAAAATCATCATTTCGATGTAAAACACCATTACAATTGCTCGCTCACAGAGAAGCGTAATCATCCTCATGCTACATGGTAAAAATGATGTTTCGTGTAACCTTTCAAGAGACGATAAAGTAGTTAACTTGATTGTCTCGATGACAATACCGAGTCCCAATCCCAAATGGGAGGTATATGACCCACAGGTGCCGATTTTGTGTTTCAATTCATTCCACAGCCAAAATGTGAACCAAAACTCGCAACTTTTCACACCCAACCATTTTCTTCGGTTTTATTTTATTTATAGTAAGCAAAACCAACTGAACTTGACAACTTGTGACAGGAATAAACTCAAAACTGCTGCTTATCTTCCCATTTTCCCAACACCAAAGCAGACCCATCAAGTTTCAATCATCAAACAGTTGGCCCAATTAGACTATTTGAGAATATTGGACTTTACCAAGCACACAGCCATGAAATCAATCAACTTTGGTTATTTCCTCAAATAAAAGCAACCTAATTACTCGTGCTGCCTATTTGTCAAACCATAATTCTATATACTTCATATATATAAGGGATAACTGTGCAAAAAAAAAAAACCCAAGTTGTCAAGTTTTTGTGATTAAAACCTCAACCAATTTTCGTTGCATAAAAAACTCCGAACAAACTAAAATCATTAAATCAATGTTTTGGTAATGGGTAACCGGTTGATACCGGTTATTACTCCTACGTGGCATCCAGGTTGGCTTAATATGCCTACATGTCAATGCTTAGCTGTAATGTTTCATTGGTAGGGTTTTAAAAGAAAACAGAGCCATAAATTTGTTGACAACTTGGGGGTTTTTTGCGCAGTTTTAATCCATTTGTATGTATATGTATGTGTGTCTAGAGAGAGATTGCAAGTAACAAGTCAAAAATCAATTTAGAAGGCAAATTAAGAACTCATGGAGGAATCAGGCCAGAGCAATCTCACATGGCTAAAATGTAATAACATATTCGACAGTATCATCTTACTACACATTCTGAAAATCTTTCGTAATCGTAGGTGAAAACCTCAAGGGAAGTAAACAGGCCAGTTGTAGTAGTATGAATCACGTGCCGCTCTGCTCCAGTTCTCATTCCACTATAAAAACCAAAGAAAAAAATAATCAAATCAATCTTACGTTGACAGCAGGTTCTTAATATTACATTATACATACATCTACATATATATATACATGAATATAAATGTCTAAACATACCGAGAATTTGTATTTCTGTTTCTTTTGCAGTGCCTTCTTCCAATGGTATTGCTCAAATAGCATTTCATGATCATGCCAACTAAACATTAAAGCAATGTTAAAAATGTAACGGAATGCAAGATTGGACGAAAAACACAAAATAGATTCAAAACAGCATCTTTTTATTTAAGGACAAGCGGTTCCAACGAGTCGAAGCTGTAAAACTTAGACCTCTATTGGATAATTCAGTAATTCCATGCCTATAAAAAATAAAAATGGCCTCCTCTATTCAACCAAGCTGCTTGCTATTTGAGCACAATGCTTGACTCATTTTGATGATAAAATGCCATGGAATATTTCTTCAAATCTTCTTTACGATTAGATGGTAAAGACATTTATACGAATTCGAAACCAGACTTACCAAGTTTTTTTTTTTTTTGCTCAGTTGTTCAATAAACACAAAGCAACAGATTCATATATTTCATCAAACATAAATCATTTGTTAGTGATTTTAGTGTCAACTATCATTTTAGTTCATGGAAATAATAAAGTATGTCAAAGAGATCAATTTAGCTTTAATATAAGTTAGTAGGTGCGGGAGTGCACACTTGTATTAATCTAAATTGATTCCGGCGTGACAAAAATGGCAGGGGTCAAAGGGGGCGCAGCGCCCCTAGCGGGGTCCAAGGGGCAGCGCCTTTCGGTTAAGATTAACCGCCAGTTGACCGAAAATATTATCCATTCGGTGGTTTTTGACATACAAAAAGAGAATAATAACGTATTATCATTTAGACAGTTTCTAAGGAATTCGTTTTTATGCCAAAAACGAATTTGTTCTTCAAGTATTATCCCTATAGTTTGAATTTCGTGAAACCTTGGCATTTAAGGGGTCGAAATATCAAATTCGGAAAGTGAATTGGTACACGATTCTTGACGAAATTCGTGATTCAGAAACCCTATTTTCTAACATCAAATTCATTAAACAGAACAAGAATAACCTATAAACCTAGAACTAAGACGATTAAGCGCACGATAATAATTAGAAAACCTAGTTGATTAGGTTATATGAGAAAAACAGAATCGAAGAAAAGCATAATAAAAATGAATTAAAAAGGAAAATTGAAATGAAGATTGAAGAGATGAGTAAGAAGAATACTTGAATCGATTGGAAAGCTGCCAGATGTAAGGATTGGACCAAGTGATAGCGGAGAAAGCGATACAACCGACCCAAATGCTAAGAAACTTTTCAGGACCTGAGTGTGGAACACCTGGGTCTCCTCTGTAAGCGTTCCCAAAGTACTTCTCCATTTCTAGTTCTACCCTCTGTGACCTAGGGTTTGTGGGTTGGGGGATGAATATGAAGATGAACCTGAAGGAGGTCTGCCTAGTTATCTACTCTCTTATCTTCTGTAATTGCAATTTTGGCCCTTGTTTCTTTTGTCCTTTGCTTTTTGGTCACCTAGAGAAAATAGTTATTGAAACTCTGAAAATTGGGTGCTCTAGTTTATAACTAACAACTAGTTTATTATCCGTGTATTACACTTTAAACTGATTTTTTAAACTTTATATAAATTTAAAAAATTACTATAGAAACAACAAATATATTATTGTTAAAGTTATTATTGAAAATATATAAAACATGTAAAATACATAACTAAAAGTTAAATAATTACAAAGAAGTGGAAAAATTATAGAAGCTAAGAAAAGACCTAGAATGTAGACTCAAATTCAAAACAGAATTCCAGGATAATGGGCAGACATTTTATTTCTAAATTAATTTAATAATTTTTAACATAAAATTGTATATTATTACACGTGTCGTATTCAGGCTATGCGGTTATGCCAATTGGAATTCTAGCTAGGTATCAAATGACATCTATTTAATCTTTTAATAGAATAAATAGATAGATTTATAAAAAAAAATTAATTCCTGCTACTTAATCAATATCCAATATAATCTAAAATTCTTTTTAGTTGTTTATTAAACAATTTTAATAACACTTTCTAGAAAGAATCTAAAATTTAAATACTATGATATTAAAATGACAACCTTAGAAAATAGTTATTGAAACTCTGAAATTTGGGTGCTCTAATTTATAAGTAACAATTTAGAAATGGATATTTATGCAAAATAAAAATAATAAAAATAAAAATAATAATAATAATAATAATAATAATAATAATAATAATAATAATAATAATTTAATGGACCATTTTTGTGATTAAAACCTTAATCATTTTTCATTTCACAGAAAACCCCCAACTGACTAAATATTATCGGGTTATTATCGAAAAAACCATCCGAACTTTTATGATTTTCTCGGTTTAACCATTCACTTTTTTTCCCAACCTGAAAACATGTTGGTTTTTTTCATAATAACCCTAATGTTTTCCTTCCAAAAAAAATAAATTTTTCAATAAATAAAAGTGGGTAGGGCAGTATGGTCTTTTCGTCACCGCTTACCCTTACTCGTAATTTTTCACCTTCTATAAATACCACCTCTGTCTGGCCGTCTCTTTGTTATTTCTATGAATCAGGGCCGGGTCATTTCTAGGGTTTATCAAATAGTGGAAATCACGTTTTATGTTTGATTAACCGTACAAAATTGATCTTCCTGAGATCTCCAAAATCCCAATTTTCATTGCGCATTTGTCGAATTCCAGTCGAGGTTTGGAGTGATTCACTTCCAATTTCAAATTCCGACGAAGCAAACGGTACGCTGTAACAGTCAATTTTGTTTTGTATATATAGCAAATTGTGATATTAGGGTTCCTATCCTTTAACATTCTTAATTTCGAAGGAGTTCAATTTTTTTTTAATCGAGAAACGCTTCATGATACGAGGGTTTGAATATGAGCAATGGAAGTAGAGTAGATGACAATGAGTTCGATGAAAAGAAAATTCGTGTAAATGCAGATGAATTCGGTAGGGATATATCAAAAATAGCTGTTGCTCAGATTTGCGAGCGTGTTGGTTTTCAGAGTTTTAATAATTCTGCTTTAGAGGCTCTTGCCGATATTGCTATCCGGTACGTGAGGGATTTAGGGAAAACTGCAAAGTTTTACGCTAATGTGGCTAATAGGACTGAATGCAATGTGTTCGACGTAATTCAAAGTTTGGAGGATTTGGGTTCTACTGTTGGGTTTCCGGGTGGGTCAGAAGTTTGTACTAGTTTGGTAGGATCAGGTGCTATGAAGAAGATCATTGAATTTGTTGAAGTGAACGAAGAGGTTCCTTTTGCGCAGCCTGTTCATAGCTTTCCGATCATTAGAGATAGGAGAGGGACACCGAGTTTTGAGCAAATGGGTGAGACACCCAGGTTTAAGCATGTACCTGAGTGGTTGCCTGCGTTTCCTGATCCCCATACCTATATTCATACACCTGTCTGGAATGAGAGGACGTCGGATCCTAGGTCAGATAAAGTTGAGCTTGCTAGACAAAGAAGGAAAGCTGAAAGCTCGTTGTTGAGCTTACAAAAGCGATTGCTGTCTAGTGGTTTAGCTGTAACATCAACCTCCGAGGTTGCTAATGGGAGTAAAAAGAGTCGGTTCCTTGCAATTGCGTCAAGTTCAGCTGAGGTTGTAGATGCTCAGATGGTCTCGCATTTAGCAGAAAGTGAGAAACCATTTCTTGCATCTGCTCTACCGAGCGGAGAGGGAGACATAAACTCAGCTGTCTTGCCAATTAAGCATGTGAATGAGCCCAATGTGGAGAACCATGTATCTATATTGGAGACATTTGCACCTGTTATAGAAGCGTTAAACGGTAGGGTTTCTGAGTCAGGTGAGAATGGAGAAAGGGAATTTCCAGACAAGAGGCCTGCGGTCCGTTTGAACTTCAATAATGGTAGGAAAATGATTGGTGATTCATTGGACTTGCGACTATGGAATAGGGGTACAGGAAGAATTTCATCTTGGTTTGGACGTGATGATGTGATGGATGACAAGAAGAGGCGAGCGGAATATATTTTGAGGCAATCCATGGAGAACCCGCTGGACCTCCCTCAGTTGTAGATGATTTTACTGAATTGTTCATGATGACACACATACTATCTAACTTTTTCAGAAAGTAAGAAGCAATGCTGAAAATTAGATCCATGTAGGTGCTCGGTGTGAATTTTTATAGTAGTTCTTCATAGTTCCAGCCTTCAAAATTCATCCAGGTTTTTTTTCAAAGTTTTTTTGCTCAACAAATCATTTCAGTAATTGAAGAAATTGTTGCTTTTGAGATTTGGTTTGGAAAGACATGCATGTGATTAATTGATTCTCTTTTTTTAAAAGTTGTTAATTCTTCTGAAGTATGACTATGGGTTTTAATAGAAACTGACACGATTAAGTAAACAATGATCTTCCTGTGCGCAAAACTTCTCATAGCAATGTCTTATTGTGCAACAATGCCTTTTGAATGTTGAATATAAAGATCGCACTTCACTGATTACATGATCGCGATGCCGCATGAAACCACTACGTATTGCTGTATTAAGGTCTGAAATCTGCTAAGTGGTCTTGAAGTTCAATCTATGTTAGGGCTCGGTCATAATTGTGGTGGCTGTGAATATGGTGTCACGTTACTTCTGAATGACAGACATGCCTTTTGCTATTTCCTGCACCGTTGATAGCTGTATGTGAAACTTGTATTGGAAATGCTATTGACTATCGCTGTGCATATTTGGTTTTGGGTATGATCTGTGTAATTAATTCATAGGTACATCACAAGCAGGTTTTTGGGGTGACTCATTCGTGGGCTGTGTTCAAAGAAAAAAGGATAGATTATGTTTGATTTATGTAAACGACTGCTAACATTTGTGTACATACCGGAGACAAGAGGCTATGCGATTTATATACCCAGAAAGTCATCCATCAGCATGAAGATCCTCGCAGCAAAATCATTTGTTGGGCAGTTGAGGGTTATATATCCAAGCAAGCAGTCTCCTGTTTGTCTGTCTTTTTTACTTTCCACACCCTTATTGCGTGCTTGGTCCTGTATCCATACGAGTTTGGTGTTTGCTCAACGAGAATATATTTTGCCATAAACCATATCACGAAGTCTAATCCTGAGATTGGACCTGATGACCTTGTTTGTTGTGATGCTTGATTCATTACAAGTCTCATCAGTGCACATGCCATCTATCAATAACATTCCGAAATTCCAACAACATACTAAACTCGATTCAAATTAGCCAAGGTGTCTTGTTTTCACATTAACAATGCTATATCTTGCTACTCGACTCAAAACAATCTATCAATACGTAGTATGAAGGAAATAAATATCAAAAGGGAAGAACTCAAATCTTCTCAAATATCAAAAAACAAGAGAACCTTTGCCTTTCTAGAACAAATCCAACATGGGTGCTTCTAAGATCCCATGGATGATTTGTTTCAGTTGAGCTTCAAGCCAATTTCTGTAGGGAACGCCTTTCCACGATGATTGAAGATCATAAAGTTCATATTGGAGGGTAGAGAGACCACCCTGCATACCAGAACGTTTCAAAAATCACAAGTTTGCTACTTCAAGCAAAATATCAAATCATAAAATAAAAATAAAAAAGATTACATACAAATGGACATGCTAAAAATATGTGAAGTGCTGCAAGTATTGATCAAAGGAGGATTCTAAGATATTTTCTAGCATGTCTCTACATCCTTCCTAAAATGTCTTAGGTACGACGATTACCACATCTACTGAAGCTACTAAGGTTGCACTTGATGCACTATTTTCTTGTCTCTATGAGTTCAATGACCTTGGAATCAAGGTACACACAACTCTAGTTGTCAAGCCACACACAATCCAGCTGCTCCCGTTGATTAGCACTTGTATCCTCAGGAAAGATAATAAACCATCTGACTGTCCATAGAGATGTGTAGGATCTCATGCGGCGGTATGTATGCAAACAAGATCACAAGTACAATCCAACAGAAGTACGTATACAAGTAACAGTCATAGATAGGTAAGAAAGGGTAAGATCTCATGCAGAGGTAAATTATGGAAAACTGAAATGTTACATTACACTGTAACTTTTAGGGTGCATTTGGCTCAAGAATAAAAAATTCGAAGGAATTGGAATTTAGATTAGTGTCTTTAGAAATTTGGATTACAAAAATAAAGAGTTAAATTTTATTTATATTCCATCAAGATCTTTGTTTATAGGAATTTGTCATTCCTACCCCCTTCAATGAAATTAGATTCCAATTATTAACAACTAACACCCTGAATCAACACTAAAAACTATCTTCTACCCCAACCCACCCCACCAAACACACTAAGAAGTATATAAATTTCAATCCCTTCAAATTTCATTCCGAGTTTTTTCCATAAAAAGGTAATCAGCTTTAGGTTCTTTCCTCATTTAAGATTACTAACTATAAATTTGTCATTTTTAGGTTACAAACTTTAAATTTTTTTATTTTGGGAGACTGATAATATTGACATTCGTAAGTAGTAAATTTAGTAGAAGCCACCAACTAAGATTAATGTAAAGTTGTTAACAATAAATTATGGTAAACTTGATTACCTTTTTAGGAAAATAAGCCCAACTTTTAAGCAGAGTGAGTGCTTGGACCAAAAGGAAGGCGAGAAATTACACTTGACTTTCTTATGTTATGTTCCTTTCTTTCAGCATCTATTTAGTAAATATCTTTTCTTTATACTACTATTGGAAAACTGCACTGAACTCTCTAGTTTTGGAATTAGTTAAGGATACAAATGACATTTTGACCGCGGACACTTCGATGAATTTTGTTATAACTTGAACCAAGTAATCATAAGTCCAACACAGAGAGAAAAGAGGAGAAAACTCTATTGTCACCTTCCTTTAGTTGGGGGTAGGGCAATATACCCTGATACCCATGCAATAGTGGAGTTTGCTGGTTTGTAACAGGATGATGTAGAGGTGTGAGATTGGGCATAACTGACATGGCAAGTGGCTATTATGGGTAACATTGTTTTGACAGTGGGTCATGGGTCTTGGTAGAGAACCTGTGTCGGCAACAGTGGCAACCACTACAAGAACTGTTATCAACGGTGGTGGGTGGCAGTCCATATCAAAAGTTTGATTGTTAATGTATTAAGGATCCACGAATTGAATCAAGGTATTTAGGTATGAGTCTTATCCTATAAATCCATAATAGCTACGGTTGAAAAGGTTGCTTATACTCTCCAACTACCACCCACAGATTTTATACATCCTACTTTTCAATGTATTTCTCAAAAAAAAATCATGAACGGTGGACCTTTAAGAATCCCTACTGATCTACTTTTTCTTACACCGCTACAACAACCGATGCACAATCAAACAAATTTGCTTGATCTTCGCACGGTGAAGAAACATAACCTTCCACATGTTGAACGGTTGACTGAATGGCAGCAGGGTTCACATGAACAGGCTACGTGGGAATCTGCTGATAAAGTGATGGAACTCTATCCTACTTTGATCCTTGGGAACAATGATCTGCTCAAGGAAGGGGTATTCATACAAGGTTGCATGGTATGAACCGTATGGTACATTGGTGGAACGTGATTAGCTATTGTGCAGGAAGTCCACCTTAATATAAATATGAAGGAAATAATTTAGTTTATCAAATGGCCAGCTCAACGTCCCAACCAGCATGCAGGTTAGCTACTCCATTAGTCTATTATGTATGCATGCCTATAGAAAGATACTGTATGATACCTCTTCTACAACAGGTAGCAGTATGAATGAAATAAACTTCTCCTTATGATAGCTCCCTCAAATTTTATACTCCTCTGTTTCTGATTAATTTCATGGGTCATTCAATTTATTAGCCTGCCTTCTTGATTTAGGATTTAGTTAGCCATTGACCTTTATCAAAGTCAATCAATTTAGGTAGTAACATTCGTTACATGTTCCTAAACAGAATTTAATCTTCTTCTAACATACACCCTAATGTCAAACACTGAAGCTGCTGGTACTGCTAGTGAATACATGGCCCATGTATATGGCTATATGCTAGTCTAGTATTGGCTTATAGCAACTAGATGTGATTTTGGATCCTGGCAGCAAGTGTTTAATTTGTTAAAGAGCACACTAATATATAGCTTGCCTTATTCATCTATGCTCATTGACCAAGAAGAAAAGCTTCTGGTATAAAAGGGCAATTTACACGAACACAAACAAGGTGTTTTATACAATATTGATATGTAATATCAAAATATTTCAAATTCCCTATGCCTATTATAGAATAAACTTGCATCTGTAGTTCAGTAAGAAATCTAATCAACATAAAAGTTCGAATTATCAATTGATTGCCCAGTTTTTCTTTCTTTTTTCAAAAAAACTTCCAACTAGAGCCAAGTATACACCTCTTAGACCTGTTCAGAAACTATTTCGTTTGCTAAATCTGAAGAATCAAAATTTGCCAAAGTATAAATCAAACACCACTGCTATATTTAAATACCTATTCTCATCTGAATCTGGAAGGATCGAACGGAAATTCCCTGGCACTGTTAATCCAGCAAACAGACTCAAAACCAATACTAACGTTAACTCAACTAGCACCTGCAAATTATACCCGAAAAAAAGAACAATATCAGGTAACAAACTCCACAAAATCTACACATGTATGTTTCACAGAGAAACAGAGAGTGGATTACTTCAAAAGGAGGTCCGGAAAACTCATCCTCGGTAATCTTGAGCAAAGCCCTATCTAATTGTTGAAAGAAAAAGTGTTAGGTTTTGGTTGATTGCAATCATAACAAACAGCAAGCAAGAGAAACATATAGTTACATTGAATAGTAGAGTAAGCAGCGTGTAAGAGCATCAGAACAGCGACGATGCCGACGACGAAGCTAATACCCTTTGTCATGGTTGAAGCGATCGCCGGCGATGGCCTCTAATGGAAACTTCGATTTGGGGGTTTACTCGAAAACAAGGCAATACAGTATAGATACATACCAAGATGATTGGGAGGTAACTATTAACAAGAGTGGACTACATAAATATCCCTGGACTTGTAGTAGTGACATTTTCAGTCCCTTAAAAATAATGAAGTTTTTAACTTTCAATTTGGTAATTATGTTTGACAAAAAAATTTGAAACTTTTAGTTTTATACATGTGCTTGGTGAAAGTAAATTGTTATATTAGAAACAAATTTTTCTTTTCAAATTAAATAACATGATAAGGTGGAAAATGACCCAAAAATATGGAAAAACAAGATAACAAACTTTCATACCTAAAAAAGACTCGAACATACGTCTTTATAACTATTCTGAGCATTTTAACCACCAAGCTTCAAGTATAGTTTGCTATATTCTTAGTAAAACTAGAACGGTATTTAATATTTAATGTGGTGAAGTAAGGATGACTTAATGACAAGTTTCTAAAACATATTAAATGTTAAATTAATCCAAATTATGGAGAAAATACAGGTCTTCATATTTTTAGTAACTTGACCGGTCACACCTCAACTTCTAGAATTTGATGAACTTGTGTATGATTTATTAAGAAAAGAGGAAACTAGTTAAACATTATGAACAAAAGGGCATATAGTCCAGTGTTACCAAAGCGTTTACCTGGATTTTAGGTCAACAATTCGAGTCTTATTATAGAATTAAGAGTGTGATTTAGATGTGTGTGTTATGACGTTAAAAAATTAAACATTATTTCACACTGACAAACGAATCACGTTCATGTTCGTCCATTTAATTAAACGAACAAAATTTTGCATTAATTTTCGTTCGTTTAATAAATGAACGAACAACAAACAAACTTTCTGTCGAATGTTAAGTTTTGTTGCAGCGCTAGAGACCTATTTCAAAAAATATAAGTGATTTGTACACAACAAGAATTTGTCATACACAAAAATTTTACATAAAATGAATAATCTACCTTAATGAAAGAGATAAAATATAAAGATGATAAAAATGTTAGTAATTATAAATTAATCATTATATAAATTTGTTTGTGTGTCACAAGTTTTTATTGTGTATGAAGGGTTTTATCGAACAAAACAATGGTTTTAACGCAATGGAACATAAAAATGTTATAAACCCTTCTGGATCTGTTATGAACACGAAGAACAAAATCACACAAATAAGCTAGAAATGGACCTCAAAAGTGAAGAGAACGTGTGAGTAATTGATTGAACAGGCTTCACGGGAATACACCAGGCTTCACTGATTTAAACGTGCGACTAGATCATGCAAAACACACACGTGTAGGTTTGTGTGGGTTTGGCCGGACACAAGAGAGGGAGAGGGAGGGAGGGAGAGAGGGAGGGAGAGAGAGAGAGAGAGAGAGAGAGAGAGAGAGAGTGTGTGTGTGTGTGTGTGTGTGTGTGAGAGTGAGTGAGTGAGAGTGTGTGTGTGCGCGCGTTTTGGCCGATTTTCTTAGGGTTAGATTAACTTTAATCGTCTCCGCTTATTCTTTAATATATTGGTAGGTTAATGATAAGATCAAAACTAGATAATTATCTTGTAATTATCTACTAGTTTATTTACCCGTATAATATACGGAGTTGTTTAAATTATAACTTTTTTAATAAATTATAAATTTTAGAAAAATTATAGAATTTGAGGATATAAAGTAGTACAAATTTTGAATATTATGAAAGGTATGTGACTCGATATTAATTTTAGACATATATAGACTATAGAATGAAAAAAAAAATATTAGAATCATTTAAGAAACCTTCATATAATAAATGAAGAAAGCATAGTAAAATCCTTAGCTTTATTTATAACTAATAACAATACATAACTGAGATACAGTAAACTATTAGCTTTATTCATAATTAATGTCAACCATTAAAAATCAAATATTTTATCTACATGTGTCATGTATTAACATCTAAAAATGGATTCTATTAACCAATGGTTGTTAATAGGGGTGTAATTAAGCCGAGTCGAGTCGAGTATCACCAAGCTCGAACTCGACACTAAAACTTGAGCTCAAAACTCAACTCGAGCTCGATCGAGCCTAAGTTTTGAAACTCGAGCTCGGCTCGATAAACTACCCGACACTATCGGGCTCGGCTCGATTCGACTCAATTAAGTTCGGCAAAAAAGAAATCAAAATATAAATATAAAAGATTCAATCTAATTTTATCCTAACAACAAGCAAGAAACGTGTAAATATAATGATGTGACTTATGGTTTTAAAGTTGTATAGTTTGAATTATATAGTAGTGATAAAAATATAATATTTAAAGTAGAAGCGTAAACATGTAAACTTAGGCTCGATTAGGCTTGTGAGCCTATCGAGTAGGCTATTTTAATACTCGGACTGAACTCGATTACTAAACGAGTAGCTCGAGCTCGAGCTCGGCTCGATTAACAACAAGTCGATCTCAAGTAATTCACGAGTTGTATCGTCTCGTTTACACACCTAGTTGTTAACAATATCCCTAAAATATAGTAACTATGAATAATTAAAATTAATTGTTTTAACAAAAGAATTATAAAAGACACGTGTCAAATATAGGTTACGCCAATTAACGGTCTAGTTAAGTGTCAAGTGACAATCTATATAATATTTTAATAGAATAGATAGATAATTAAATTATCATTATATAAATAGTAATTATCTACGATAACCTTCAATAAAAAATGTATCTTTATTTCTCTATTAAGCTTGCATTGTTAATTAATCCTTTATGATATCGAATATCATAAACTAGTCTTTCAATTATTAGTTTGACTTACTAAATCATCAAATGATTTCTTGTGGGTGGGGTAGGATATGCGTATGGGTGGGTGTGTGAGGTAAGATAGGGTGTGGTAGGGTGGGGCAGATAAGATATAGGTAGGTTGGGTTGGGTCGATATGGTAGATATGAGTGAATAGAGAAGACATGTAATGATAATAGAATGTTCATTACTTGACAACCCCCATGGAAAATTATTTTTTTAGTGGTGTTTTATTTGAAAGGAAATTTCATCCTATGAAATTTGGCAGCCGAACATGCTATGAGAATGAAATATTCATTCCTTTTCTATTGGATTTTTTCAAAATCTATGAACCAAACGCTTCTAAAAATTCATTTCCAGAGTTCAACAAGCTAAAAACCATATAAACATAAATAGTAAAACCCAAAGACGAGGAAAACAAACATTGATAGATCTGGTAAAACCTCACTCGAAACCCCATAATCACACTACAAATCTGTAAAAATAAGCCCGCTCGGAAAATCTACATAAATATATAAAATATACACATATTTGGAAAGATCACTTTATGCACACGAAAGATTTGAAACGTTGGTCTTCAAAATCAAAAGATGCGTACATAGCAGCTAAGGTCGTATCATAACAACAGTGATAATATCATTCTCGTAGGTGTAGGATGGGAAGGGATGGGGTTTGGTGGACGAGGAGATTATGAGTCTGGTTTTTCGTTTATTCAACAAGGTAACTTCTTATGATGCTTATTTGTCTATGATGATGTTGGAGATGATTTCTTACATTTAGATTCGTCCTAGCCCTTTGCCTTTGAGTTTTTTTAGTGGGTTTCAAGCTCACATGTTTCAATTTTCATCTTTAACTTGTTTTTTAGTGTTCTTAGCTATAATTAAAGTGTATTGTATTTTTTTTTTGTTATAATTTTAATTTTAATTCTTAGCTATAATTTGTTATTGTTATAATTTTAATTTGTTATAATTTAGTGTTCTTAGCTATAGTTTAATTTGTTTTTAGTGTTCTTAGCATCTTTAATTTGTTTTTATTGTATTTGTTATTTTAAAAATATGAATATGTGTTGCTATTTTTGGTCAAAAAAATGGTTGGTGACATGCTGTAACAAGTTTGCAGTTCACTCATAGCTATAATCGGTAATTAATATATAATATAATACTATTAATGATATAAAATTTATGAATTACTAAAGTTGATGCTATTAATAATGGTAAATAAATAATATAATTATAAACGATAAAAATACCAAAAAAATTATTTTTAGCAATTAACCCATAGGTAGCAACAAAAAAAAAATTCAATCATAAATTTTGATGTAATTTAAAGTTGTTATTTTATGGGTTATATGCCAAAAATAGCAATAAGTTTTTGTAGTTTTACCGTTTATACCCACATTATTTATTTTTTATCATTAATAGCAACAACTTTTGTATTTTTTACCGATTATAGCAACTTTTGACCTGGAAACCTGCTATAGCAGGTTACCATCAATTAATACTAACAACTTTTATCTTTTTACCAATAATAGCAACAACGTTTTATATTTTTACCAAAAATAGCAACGACTTTTAATTTTTTACCAATTATAAAAACATATCAAATTAAAATTTTCTTTATCTTTAACTAATCATTACTTTAAAGAAACTAAATTTATGAAAATCGAAATACAATCAAATAAGTTCATAATCCATTTTTTTGTTTGAATTTTGTTAGAAATAAATCAAATGTAATGTGTGCCTATAAAAGAGATAAAAAAATATGTTTTCTATAGACATTAAAAAATGAATGTTATTTTGATATATCATATTTTCATGCATAGTCGGGTTTTATAGGTATGATAGAGTCAACCATTTAAGTGTAACATGATAACGTGAAACTCAAATCATTTTGTATAAGATGTCATAGAAATATAATGAACACAATATGTTACATTTGTATTCTTTTTCGGATACTTAGTTCAACAATATTTGCATTATTTATTTATTTGATGAATAAATGAATAATATTATAAATAATTATGATCTAATCATGGATAATTAGTTCTTTATTTATTTGATAAATAAATGAAGTTTTATAATTTTAAAATTTATAAATACCCTTCCTTCGTTACATTTTTTTCATTTAAATTTTTTACTGAAAGTTTTAACTTTTCAATGTCTAAATTTTATATGAGACTAAAACTCACTTTGAATATTATGATGATTATTATTGTTGTATTATTATTGCATTTGTATGTTGTCATGGTTTTGAATGATAAAATGATTTAATGTTTAAATCTTGTTTGTGAAAGAATGCATTAAGTGTTACACATTTTTATTTTATGTACCATATATATGTTTATTCCAATATATATACAGACTATATATATATATACAGACTATATATATATATATATATAGAGTCAGGTTCAAAAAAGTACCTCTCGAAATCAAGTGCACCCGAAGGTACCAACCTTAAAAAACTTTTTTTAAATTTTTTTTCTCATAACCATGTTTAAATTAATGTTATACACATGATATATGAATTTCACATACATTCACACTTTCTGTGTCCTTAAAACTTATGTGAATGCTCAATGCATATTTATGTGAATGGTCATCCATGTGAATGGTCATTTCACACAATGTGAATGGTGTGAATGACCATTCACATGATCTTTTTTTATCATTCACAAGATTTATGATGTTGCTCCTTTTGAAAAAAAGTCTTATAATGTTGTCTTATACATGTTTATTCAAAAAAAATATATGTGAATGATCATTCACATTAGGGTACGCTGGAATCTCATAGGTACGCTGATGAACATGATTCTATATATATATATATATATATATATATATATATATATATATATATATATATATATATATATGTGTGTGTGTGTGTGTGTGTGTGTGTGTGTGTGTGTTTTGGTTTTAGAAAGAAAGAATTGAAATTGAAAACCATGACAAAGAAAAACTGAAACCGAAATAAAAATCAAAAACTCAAACCGTTTAAAATCCAAACCGAACGGTTTCTTGAATATAGAAAGCGATGTTTCGATTTGGTTTTTGGTTTTTTCCAAAAACCGATCCATAATCACCCCTAATCAAAATAATCTTCATTTTTTAATGTTTATAGAAAACATATTTTTATATTTTTATAACACATATTGTATTTTATTTATCTCTAACAAAATTTATACAAAAAAATGGATTATGAACTTATTTTATTGTTTTTCCATTTTCATAAATTTAGTTTTTTAAAACTAATGATTAGTCAAAGATAAAGGAAAATTTAAATTGATATGTTTTTATTATTGGTAAAAAGTTAAAATTCGCTGCTATTATTGGTAAAAATATAAAACGTTGTTGCTATTATTGGTAAAAAGATAAAAGTTGTTGGTATTAATTGATGGTAACCTGCTATAGCATGTTTCCAGGTCAAAAGTTTGTATATTCGGTAAAAAGGGTTATATGCCAAAAATAACAACAACTTTTTGTAATTTTACCATTTATACCAACATTATTTATTTTTTATCATTAATAGCAACAAGTTTTGTATTTTTTTACCGAATATACAAACTTTTGACCTGGAAACCTGCTATAGCAGGTTACCATCAATTA
The DNA here is from genome assembly GCA_020465985.1 of Centrapalus pauciflorus. Taxonomy (NCBI): domain Eukaryota; kingdom Viridiplantae; phylum Streptophyta; class Magnoliopsida; order Asterales; family Asteraceae; genus Centrapalus; species Centrapalus pauciflorus. The sequence goes on from JAANYP010001790.1 coordinate 1,243,515, forward strand.
ATACCAACAACTTTTATCTTTTTTACCAATAATAGCAACAACGTTTTATATTTTTAGGGTTATATGCCAAAAATAGCAACAACTTTTTGTAGTTTTACCGTTTATACCCATATTATTTATTTTTTATCATTAATAGCAACAACTTTTGTATTTTTTACCGATTATACCAAGTTTTGACCTGGAAACCTGCTATAGCAGGTTACCATCCATTAATACCAACAACTTTTATCTTTTTACCAATAATAGCAACAACGTTTTATATTTTTACCAATAATAGCAACGACTTTTAACTTTTTACCAATAATAAAAACATATCAAATTAAATTTTCCTTTATCTTTAACTAATCATTACTTTAAGAAACTAAATTTTTGAAAATCGAAATACAACCAAATAAGTTCATAATCCATTTTTTTTGTTTAAATTTTGTTAAATCAAATGCAATGTATGCCTATGAAAGAGATAAAAAAAATATGTTTTCTATAGACATTAAAATATAAAGATTATTTTGATATGTCATATTTTCATGCATAGCCGAGTTTTATAGATATGATAGGGTTGACCATTTGAGTGTAACATGACAACGTGAAAATCAAATCATTTTGTATAAGATGTCATAGAAATATAATGAACACATTACGCTACATTTGTATTCTTTTTTGGATACTTAGTTCAACAATATTTGCATTATTTATTTATTTGATAAATAAATGAATAATATTATAAATAATTATGACTAATCATGGATAATTAGTTCTTTATTTGTTGCATCCGTTTATTTTATGAATAATTATATATGATTTAATAATCCAATTATTCTATCTATAACAAAATTTGGATACAAATATAAATTATGAACTTATTTGAACGTCATCTGATTTTCATAAATTTAAATCATATATATTTGAACCTCGGTTTGGAGGTCAAAATAAACCGGAAAAAACCAAACGGAACTGAAGTTTTATAATTTTAAAATTTATAAATATTCTTTCTTCGTTAAATTTCTTCATTTAAGTTTTTTATTGAAAGTTTTAACTTTTCAAAGTCTAAATTTCATATGAGACTAAAACTCACTTTGAATATTATGATAATTATTATTGTTGCATTATTATTGCAGGTGTATGTTGTCATGACTTTGAATGATAAAATGATTTAATGTCCAAATCTGGTTTGTGAAAGAATGCATTAAGTGTTATATATTTTGATTTTATGTATCTAGACTATATATATATATATATATATATATATATATATATATATATATATATATATATATATATATATATATATATGTGTGTGTGTGTGTGTGTGTGTGTGTGTTGGTTTTAGAAAGAAAGAATTGAAATTGAAAACCATGACAAAGAAAAACCGAAACCAAACTGAAATCGAAATAAAAACCAAAAAATCAAATCGTATAAAATCCAAACTGAACGATTTCTTGAATATAGAAACCGATGTTTCGGTTTGGTTTTTGGTTTTCCCAAAAACCGATCCATGCTCACCCCTAATCAAAATAATCTTCTTTTTTTAATGTCTATAGAAAACATATTTTTTATATTTTTATAGGCACACATTGCATTTGATTTATCTCTAACAAAATTTAAACAAAAAAATTGGATTATGAACTTATTTTTTTGTGTTTTCGATTTTCATAAATTTATTTTTTTAATAATGATTAGTTAAAGATAAATAAAAATTTAATTTGATATGTTTTTATTATTGGTAAAAAGTTAAAAGTCGCTGCTATTATTGGTAAAAATATAAAACGTTGTTGCTATTATTGGTAAAAAGATAAAAGTTGTTGGTATTAATGGATGGTTGTAAGGTCTACCACTGACAGATCTATCTAGACGCGGACCCGTTAACGAGTGCGGAATCCTCGTTGACGGTCAGACGGACAACTCTCAACCAACGGAAACACGGAGACTATTAGACGCTGAACGAACGACACACGAACGATCCTACGTACTAATTCTCTCCGAAACGGGACTCACCTAGCTGATAAACTCGAGATCGCCTATTGCTTAATTCCTCACGAATTCTGCCAAAGGTCTGCTAATCATTCGAGTCTATCCCTAATTATAGACCCTGATTCGAGTCTGTTGTGGGCCAACCTCGAATCTGGCCTAAGGCCTCATTCGAATCTGTCCATCTGACAGATTCGAATCTAACCTATTCGAATCTAAGGATACATTCGAATCTATCACAGATTCGAATGTCTTCCTTTACATATTCGAATCTAACCAATACACTTAAACACTTAAGTGATGAAACTTATAATATTACCTTATGATTGATTTTATCTTTGAGTTTTATGTTTGAACTTCTTGTAATACGTTACATCAAGTTCAAACATACAAACACTGATAAACATCAATCATATATAATATATATATATACCAAACATATGCAAAATCACAATGTAAGACAACTTAGACTGCTATCGTCACACGGGATGTACCAACAGACTCCCCCTTGACGATAGCTTCTAATAATTCACACATTTGATTTAAGAACATGGTTTATTATTGATTCAAAATACTACCAGCATACAGACCTTTTTCTACACATACCTTGACTACATTTTCATATTTACTCGCTTCAGCATCCATATGTGCGTCACTGGAAATCTTACAGTTATACAAGATCTGCAAGTCTTCTTTAGATAAGTTCACCAGGTGAAGCGGGTCATAGACTCTAAGAATAACCTTTTCTTCTAAGTCTTCCATAACCGCTTCCCCAGTTTCTGTGTCAGCATACCACCACTTCAGATTCTTCAGAATGTTTTGTGGCATTGGCTTGAGAGGTACCTTCCTAAGACACCTGGCTGGCTTATAATGAATCCTCATCCAAGGTCTACCAGTTAGAGGGTCGATACGTGATGGATCCTCAACTCTTTTCCCAACTCTTGGACTCAGGCGCTCAAATTTCCTCGATCTTCCCTCCTTTCTTATTATTCTTGCGATAACGTCCGCATAGGGATCATTGCCAATATTGATCAGATCTTTCCATGCTAAATCTGCAATTTCAATCTTTGGCAAGGAGTTGAACGCCTTTAAGGTTCGCCTCATGTACTGAAGCCCGTCTTTTCTCTTTATTATGAATAGCTGCAGTTCTCTGTCAAAGAACCAGCTTAAAATTCTCTCAGACAGCTTCCCCGTACCTGGCACTCTCATTGTCCTTTTAATTGCAGCTTCCTTCTCTTCAGCCCTGAACCATAGCTTTCGTTTTTCTTCATTGGTTAGCTCTCTTGCAGGTTCCTCTGTCGATGGCTGAGGATTTAAAGCAACATTCACTATATCTGCATCGACAATGTTATGTCCATCAATCATATAAGTATCTGTGATAGGATTCTGCTGCACAATTATCTCGTCAGCTTCATCATCCTCATCAGCAAGTACTTCATCATCTGATCGCCAGTCGACTATCTCCTCTGGCGCAATCTCCCCTTCTTCAAGCTCTTCATCTTCGTTATCAAAGCCTACATCCAGTGGATCATCATCAAGATCCATGAGCGCGTCAATCATCTCACTGATTTCAAAGTCTGTAGGCTCCTTAGACGAACTAGCTTCACCCCTGTGTCCTTCTCCTTGACTAGGCTCCCCCTGAATTTGAGTAACTTGAGCTGCAGGAAAATCTACAGACTCAATCTCTTTATTTGCACTCGGATCATTGCCTTCATCATCATCATCTTCTCGCTGAACTTCCTGATCTTTACAACTCGTCTCCCCCTGAGTTTGAAGATTTTTCATAAGCTGCTCTAGGAGGGACCGCATTGCTCGGATCTCAGATGATTGATCAGCAACAAATGATTTAATTTCCGTGTTCTCGTCTCTTACATTTTCAACAATCGTTCTCAGTTCGGCATTCTCCTTATCAAGATTAGAGTTATGCTGTTGGAGTTCACCGACTGCTTTTGTGAGAGATATTATTTGAATGTTCTGAAAGTCGACACGGCTTTTGAGTTGCATGATTTGTTGATTTTCGGTATAGGCGTCTGATGTAGAAGGGATGGACTGAATGGGAGCAGGGTTGAATGGATGGGGAATGTATGGCTCATGAGGTTGAGTTGGTGGTGATGGTGGAGCTGTGGTTTGAGGTTGGGTTTGGGGAACGTCTGACTGACTGGCGGATGCAGAGGAAGACCCTTGCATGAACCGATGACGTTTGGCCCTTTGCCTCGTCATTAGTGGAGCATCATCTTCTTCTTCAAAATTCGAATCTTCAGATTCCCTGGCCTCTCGCCTTCGCGAACCACCTTCATTGATGATCAAGCGTGAACCGTAAGTTCCAATTTGAACAGATTCTGGAGCTTCAACTTCAATCTCCTCCATCTCTTCTGATTCTGTAGCAGATGTTGACTCATCATTGGCAGTCTGCTCAGGCTCATATTCGTCAACATCTCTGAAGACATCTTCTTCTCCCTCTGGAGGCTCAAGCAATTCTCCCACTAACGCAGCCGCTATATCTTCATTTGCATGTGGACCCGCCTCCCAAATTTCATTTAATGTTTGGCACAATTGATCAGCTTCATTTGGGACAGATGACGGCCCGGCTTCCTGCATTTCTGGTTGCTGACTCGAAGAAGGCCTAGACACCTGAGACTGACTTGCAGTATCTCTTTGTCTTCGCCTTGGATCACGGGGACGAACACGAGTCTGATGCGGTTGCTGTTGCGGTTGCTGTTGCTGTTGCTGTTGCTGTTGAACTTCTATTTCACATGCCCAGTTGGCATTATCAGGTGCCACAAAGTTCCTGTCTAAGATAGCTCCAAACAACGGACGAGCAGTAGGAACAGCCAATCTTCCTCGGTGTGAGGAACAATCAGCAAATATGCGTTTTTCCATTACATTTACGCTCAAAGAATCATTCGATTGTGGCAGACTTGGCAAAAAGTGGCGTATCAACATCATCACGAACCTCGGATACAAAAGGAACCTTTCTCTCTCAGGAGCCGTGATTTGATGAATAAATTCTGAGAAAATCAGCTGCGAGAAACTAAACTGCTTATTGTACACCATCGCGATCATTGCTGATTGGATTTTTGATACAATGTAATCAAATCCAGCTTTCTTCGGTGCAAAACAGACCATGAAGACATGGACCAAGAAACGCCATTGCCCAATCAGGCCACTCTTCATATATGACGACTTTGTTACATCTAGACTGTAACCCATTCGTTGAAAAGCCGCTTGCCTAATATTTAGTGGAAAATCAATAGGCCCAGACTCCTCTTCCTCGGATCCTAGCTGCAACACTTGACGCAGCATATCGGCAGAGAATACCAACGGTTGCCCTGCGATCCTTGTTCTCAGCACTGTCGGGGTGACAGAGCAGTCAACTTGTAAGTGATCATAGAACTGCCGCACATATGAGATTACAATCGGAATGTTCTGAAACAAAGCGTAGCTAATTCTGGATTCAGCTAAGAAGTCCAACACTTCACGAAAACCCTGCGCCTCAGGGATATGATTATCTGGATTAAGAACCATATTGTGCTTGGGAACAAAAGCACGAAGCGCCATATCTGCACAATACATAAAATTGTTAGATTATTATTAAACATCAATAAACTTGTTTAAATTCAAATTTGTTTTATCTTGTATTTGATTAAATACAAAATCTAACCCAATTAAATTTTTACAAGTTTAATAAAATTTAAATTCAACAAAATAAATGAAGTACAGAATCGAGAGTAACAGATTCGAAGTGCCCATATTCGAATGTAATGGACAGATTCGAATATACCCTATTCGAGTCTGATGGACAGATTCGAATATCTGGTCATCTCGAATCTATTGATAGATTCGAGAAACCCATGATCAGATTCGAAACCATTATCAGATTCGAAAGGCCGACACCCCTTTTTCAACAAAAATCCAAGATTTTAACCATTTTGAACGTAGCAAATCACATACATTAGTTCAACTAGGTTCTAATCATAGATTTATGCTTTTAATTTGATCTTTTATTAGTCCAAACTTGGTAATTTTGCAAAAACCCTATTTTGACCTATAAAACATCAAAATGTGATGTTTAATCCCAAATTTGTGTATTAAACCACCAAAATCTTGTACAATCATGTTGCTTATACCTAGATTTGAAGGTAGAATCGAACACAAAAGCTTTAGAATCGACGAAATGTCGTTTAGTGGAAATACGATAGACTCGAGATTAGATTCGAGATCGCCAGAACAGATTCGAGAAATCAGATTCGAGAACAGTGAGAAGTAAATGCTTTCACTGTGGACCTTTATATACTAACTACCTTCGAGTCTATGCAATTTCGAGTCTACTGACAGATTCGAAGTATCTCACATTCGAGTCTGTCTTAGATTCGAAATTTCCAACACTTAGAAAAATTTCAGAAAATTTTGAAATAACTTCAACTTTTCCAACTATTTTCTACGGTATTGTGTAACCAGATAATCTATGCCAAATCTTTTACCCTAAGCTCAGATATTTCACGCATTGTATATTTTATTCAACTTTGAATGCACCCTCAGTAATTTTTTGACCTTTTACCTAAGTAAAAATTAAACTAAACTACAGTAAAATAAAATAAGCTAAGGTAAAAACAAAATAAAATAAAATAAAATAAAATTTTGACTAAAAAAGTTAATCTAGACTTAAGTTATAAAAATAAATTTACAGGCTACGCTAAATACCAAACAACATATTTTTGATGAGTATAGTCTAAGAAAGGTTCAATCAGATAGCGATGTCCGATACTTACTTTCAGTACTTAACCTTTCACACTTAGGAATTTTTGATTCCTTTGATTGTTTGTTGTGACATACCCATTTAGCCGATTGTTGGTATTTTACCCTGTTAAACACTCTACACTTCGGAATATCCCTTGGCCTTTTTATTTATCAGGAAATTATCTTACGTGACTCAGACATAGACATACTTTTATGATCAAGGCACATAGACAAAATTCTAACTTGTTGGTATTTGCAAACCTTCTTTAAAAGACAAACATCGGACACAGGTCTGTATTCTCATACAACAAAGTGTCTTAGTTCGACTTAAGGTTTAACTTTAAAGTTAGCAGATAGCGGTGACAGGTCTGTACTGACGTACAACAAAGCGACATGTCTGCTAACTCGAATCTAAACAGAGACAACAGGTCTGTACTTACGTACAACAGAGTTGCATGTTTTAGACTCTCAGTTTTTCATGATATTTCTATTCTTTCCATTTTCAGACGTATTTGATGTTGCTATACATCCCCAGAAAGTTTGCATACCTCATTTAGACTCAATGTTTGTATGTCTTGTACATAAAAATTAAGACCGATTGGTCATACATCTAAGCTAGTGACACGTTTGACTTTTTCTAGAATATTTTATTAGCCTTTAGATACCCTATATGTATTATGCCTACCAACACATCAAACTAAATAAAGTATAACACTTAGGATTTAGTTGCATTATGTGTGAAAGTCTAAACACTTAGAGTCTGTAACGACGGTGCTAATGTTCGTCACTTTGAACCTATGTATCTAAGACTTAACTCCTTTTCTGATATTCTCTTTTTTTTTATTTTTGTAATTTTCTCTCTTTTTTCTTTTGTTTTTCATAGCAAAACACATTAAGCTAAGCTAATCTACTAACTTACTAAAAATAGAAACTTACTAAAAATAGAAACTTTCCTAAATTAGAAACTTTCCTAAATTAGCAGACTACTGAAAAAGAAAGAAATATAACAACTATAAAAGGAAATAAAATACTACTAAGGTCAATTTACTCTGGGTTGCGCATTCCATTAAGTTGAATTAAATACTCAAAACGTGACTTATCAAAACGCTTTGGTAAATAAATCAGCATTTTATCTTCAGTTGCCACCTTTACCAGTTTGATCAGTTCTTTCGCACAATCCGAATAAAATGATGTCTATGTCTTGTGCTTGTTTTACTGTGTTTAACTGGATTTTTTGTTATAGCAATTGTTGATTGATTGTCTATCCTAATTGGAGTTTGAGTATAAGCCAAACCCGTAAATCCCGCATTGTTGTTGTATCCACAGAACCTGTGAACAGCAACTACCAGCAGCAAACATACTCGGCCTCGCACGTTGACACGGGCTACCATGTTTGTTTTCTTGCATTGCCAGGACACCAATCTCCCTCCGAGGAACTGACAACCTCCAGTCGTTGATTTGCGCGTCAAGCTGCATCCTCGTAGTCAGAATCTGTGAACGCTTCCAACTCTAGATCTCCCTCCGCTGATACCAAGTCCCAGCTTCGGTTGTTTCGACTTGAGGTATCGTAGAATCCGCTTCACAGCTTTCATATGGCATATCTCTTCGGATTCGCTTGAACCTAGCACAGATACACACAGCAACATATATCGGTCTTGAAGCGCGTTAAATACATAAGTGACCAATCATGGCCCGATATAAGTCGGATCCACATCGGTATCACCATCAGTACCCGGCCCGAGATGTGATTCACTTGAATCGGCCGTGCTGAAATGGGGGCAGTCAACTTTGTTCCTTCCATCCCAAACCGTTCCAATATGTCATGAGACATACGTGGTCTGATGGATAAACATGCCTTCCTTCTTCTGGTCAACTTGTACCCCAAAAAGAAATTCAACTCCCCCATAGCACTCCATCTCGAACTTCGACTTCATACCTTCTCGAAATCTTTTGCACATCTGTTAGTCTGATGATCCAAAAATGATATCATCTACGTACACTTGTACCAAGATAAAATGATCTCCCTTCTCTTCACAAAAAGAGTACTATCTATCCTACCCCTCTCAAAGCCATTTTCTAAAAGATGTTGGAAAGAGTCCATACCATGCCCTAGTGCCTGATGTAATCCTAAAGAGCCTTATCTAAGCGATATACTCTATCAGGATATTTTGGATCGTAAATCCGGCGGTTGTTCTACATACACCAACTCCTTCACTTTCCCATCACAGGAAAGCACTCTTAACCATCCGTTGATATACTTTTAAAGCCTTTGAAGGAGGCAAAAGCTAAAAACAACCTAATTGCTTCTAACCTTGCTACAGTGCAAAAACTTCGTTGTAATCGATTCCCTCCTCTTGGTTGAAACCCTTTACAACTAATCTTGCCTTGTTGCGCGTGACTATACCTCGATCGTTCTTTTGCGCTTTAAAACGCCATTTGGTTCCTATTGCAATCTCCCCTCGAGGTAACGGAACTAACTCCCACACTTCTAGTTTCCTAAATTGGTGAAGTTCTTCCTGCTAAATCGCTTCAAACCCAGGAGATATCCTTAATGCCATTTGCACATTTTTGGGCTCTACTTGCGATATGAAACACGAATATAGACATGTGTGATATGCCTCGGAGTCGTTTATCATCGACAACAACACAGGTTGTTATTTACACACTACTCCGAGTCCTCACCACCCTCGTTAGGATTTCCTATGATGTTATCTATAGGATGGTTCTTGTTAATCCTAGAGGTCTCTATTTCGTCTTACCCTTAGATTATCTCCTAAGTTGGATCCTATTTCACACTAAAGGGGGAACAGGCTCAGCTTCCACATTCTCTTCCTCACGGACGTTTCCTCAGAGGCAGAACTTGATGCTTGAGTCTGATTCTCAGTAGTAGGTTCTTCTGGAGAGCAACTTCTGGAGACCCATCTAACAGTCGGCAGTGGCTCGGACGTAGATTCGAACGTGGTCCTCGGAAAAATATGGCCATCGTCATTTAGGTGCAACGTCGCCCATGTCTTGTTCGATAGTACTGCAGTATCATCCAAGGAATGTGTATAAAGACTCAAATAACTTATCATAGTCAAATATCCATTCCGGACCAGTTTGGGGTTCATGTGTATAACTTGTGACTTCAATTTATACACAATCTCCACAGTACCACTCTTTTTGTTAAAAAACCCGTTGTTTGGTGAGTTTGGACATAACCTAGGAAGTATCCTTCGTCAGCCTTGTCACACCAAACTTCGGTTGATGTTTGTTTCTTAAAATGTACATGGTCCCTCCAAACGGTTCGAATCCAGTTAAGTTAGGTGGCCTTTTATTCAAAATTTCATAACATGTTTTGTTCAATGATTTGACTGTAAGGACTCTATTTAAATATGGCACGCGGTATTTCACTGGCCTCCCCCCAAAACCATGGTAGGAAGCTTTGAATCCGAAGCATAGTCCTTGCAGCCTCAATCAGTGTTCTGTTTTACGTTCGGCCACCCCATTCTGTTGTGGTTCATATGGGGCACTGAATTGATGCACGATGCCTTTGATAGGCAATATACACCAATTACAGAGTTTTTAAATTCAGTCCCATTAATCAGTACGTATATATTTAACCCTTGTTCTCAGGAATCTCCACTTGGTCTAAGAACCCGATGAGCTTGTAGCCGTCTCGTCCTTTGTACTAAAAAGAAAACCCAAGAAAACCGTGAGTAATCGTCAGTGATAAAACTAAGCAAAACCAATACCTCCTATACTCCTTTTGTTGATAGGGCAAAAAGGTCCATATGCACAAATCGATGTCGAGGTTATGGAGTTCAGCTTCTGGACTTGTGTGTCTTTTTATGTTGCTTGCCCTTCATGCACGGTAGACACTTATCTTCAAACTGAAAGCTCTTCAGAGGCACACCTTGCACAAACCATTCTCGTTCATGTAGTTCATTTTCCTCAGGTCAAGTGAGCCATTCGTCTGTGCCAAAAACGATTCCGACTCCGAAGCTTTTGATAGTAAGCAGATCGGACCCATCGAATTATCTGCTTGTTCATGTCGAGCTGTACAAGTCATTCTTCTTGGAGCCGCATCAATATCCATCTTCAGGTATTC